>JANQBM010000008.1:16796818-16809321 GCA_025594535.1 Erythroxylum domingense
ATTAGTGTATGCAGTACTTTGAGACCAATTTCTGGGCTGATGTGGATTAAATTGGGTTAGGAAGTTTTCTGGAAAGTCATAGAGGATTTGCTTCGCTTTCCAATGAAGTATCATGTGCTGTCTTTGGATGAGGGAATTGAAAGTTGAGGATTATTGAAGTTTAGGACAGATGCTGCCAAAATTTTCATTTTCTGGGCAGAATATTTGAATGACTTTTTGGCCCTCATAGAGTTTGAAATTGTTCTTGGACTCTTCAAGGAAGATGTGCATTTTCTTGTTATATTTCTGTTGATATGAATTTTGTGATTTTTGGACCATAGGGGGAAAAGTTATAGAACTTAAAACTTCTGCAGCTATTAATGTGTTCTTCATATTTTTTGTTTTGGCATATTCTTTGCAGTGATTTTGAATGGTCGTAGAGACAAAATTGGTTTTTTAATCCTTCAAGAAAGTTGTAGATATTTTGCTTATCTTTCCAATGATATATAATTTGTAATTTTTGGGTTTCTGGTTTGAGAGATATGCTAATTACAAGAAAGGATGCTTTTTTCTGAGTTTTAAGAAGTCACGATCATTTCGTGGAACGATCGTAACTTTGTCAAAAATCAACCAGGTCACGATCGTTCCACAGAATGATCGTGATGGTGACAAATTTCGTCAATGTCACGATCATTCCACGAAATGATCGTGACCTGTCTGATTATATTTTTTATTATTTTCTTTATTGATTTTAATTTATGTTTACTCTTGACCCCTCTCCACCTTTTTGCCCATAACTTCTTCCGACCTCCGATTGACATGATTTTTGAAGCGTTAGTTTTCCAAGACAGTTTTCAACGTCTCCATGCAAATCTATAATTTTTGAAATTATTTTCGAAATTGTGGATTAAATCAAAGTGAAAGGATCGGAGGTAAGGGAAATGAGTTTATTTTTCGTTTTTCTTTGAATTTGGACCTGGTGGGGAAATTTCTCCCTCGTGGGACATGCGTCCAGATGTCACGTAGGATGTCGGGCCCGTAACTCGCCAAGGAGGGGTTTCCAACACTTATGGTATTAGAGAGACAAGGTTTATCAAAATTTTATTCTTTATTTTATTTGCATAATTTGCAAATTTATATTGTTTGGCACATTGTAAGCATGAACTAAAGATTTTCCATGGTTTTTGAAGGGAGTGACTATGCCCCCTCGGAATAGAACTCAAGGAGCTTTGCTTCGATCAAGCTCTCGCTAGGAGAGCATGGATGGATCAAGCTCTCGCCAGGAAAGCATGGAAGAGTCGCATGTCCCACAAGATGCGGGGACACACTCTGCTCCTAGTTCGGAGGCACCTAGTGTGCAACATGCGGTGCCGCCGATTCCTCCTCCTATACCTGCGATGGATCCGCAGTTCTTTCAGGCTTTTGCCCAGGCCTTTACTTATGCCATGGGCCAAGGGTCTCAGGCTCCGGTGCCAGCTCCAGTGGTTAGGGGCGGGCAGTATGATAAGCTTCGTAAGTACGGAGCGGTGGACTTTAATGGCACCACCAATCCCGAAGAGGCTGAAGAGGACAAAGAGGGTCCTAGTACAGATGAAGTGCACTGATGAAGAGAAGCTGGATTATGCAGCTAGTTTATTACAGGGGGATGCTCTCCACTGGTGGGAATCAATGCCTCATAGTCAGGCTGTGCCTTCAGTGCTGACATGGAGGGATTTTAGGGAGTTGTTCAAGAAAAAGTATCTCTCCTGAGTCTACATTCAAGAGAAGGCCAGGGAGTTCCTGAATTTGACACAAAGGGACATGAGTGTGAGCGAGTACGAGCTGAGGTTCACACAGCTGTCCAGGTATGCCCCTCACATTGTGGCAAATGAAGATGATAAATGCCGCAAGTTTGAGGGAAGTCTCTATCTGGGGATCAAGGAGAAGGTGATAATTCACAACTTTTGTGATTATCAGCAGCTAGTGGATGCTGCACTCTAGGTTGAAAAGCTGGAGACTATTAAGCAAGAGGTTAGTAGGAAGAGGAAGAGTAGAGAGCAGTCTTCCAAAAAGGGGGGGAGTGCTCCTACAGCTGACAGGGGTGAGAAGAGCGCCCACACTCAGGGTCAGGGAGGCAGCAGTGCCTCTTATCAGAGCAGACAGTCTAGAGCAGTGAAAGGTTAGGCCTTCTTAGTGGGAGGAAATAGCAGAGCAGAAAAGAGCAGAAATCTAAATCCCAAGTGTGATCACTGTGGGAAGCTGCACAGGGGTGAGTATTACAGAATGTTGGGAGCCTGTTTTCGGTGTGGGGAAAAGGGGCACATGATCAGAGATTGCCCTCAGATGTCTAGAGGGGAAGGTTCCCAGGTTCAGGCCCCGAGGAGAGCAGAGACAATGGGGACTAGACCAACTGGTGGGATAGGCAGCTCAGGATCAATGAAGAAGCCGATTCCTCTAGGGAGACCGAGAGATCAAGCACAGGCAAGGGTATTTGCTATGACACGGGAGTAGGCTGCAGTTGCGCCTGAGGTTGTCATGGGTATGGCTCAGCTCTTTAATTCTGATGTCTATGTTTTGTTTGACTCTGGCTCCACTCATTTTTTTGTCTCTACAAGCATGACATTATCTGGTGTGAATTCGGTATTATTGGATAACTTTCTGCTTGTTAGCACTCCTTTAGGGAGAAATGTGATAGTAAGTCGGGTGTTTAGAGACTGTGAACTTTTTGTTGATGGATCTAGATTGGTAGTGGATCTGCTACCTCTAGATCTGAAGGGGTTAGATGTCATTGTGGGAATGGATGTGATGGAGAAGTATCGGGCGAAGTTAGACTGTGGCCTAAAGGAGGTGGAATTCGATCTGGGCAATGGCAAGAGGGTGACTTTCAGAGGAGACAGAAGGACACCACCGCCAAGAATTATTTCGGCCCTATTAGCTGACAGAATGATGGGGAAGGGATGTGAAGCATTTTTGGCTTATGTTGTGGACACTAGTGTGAAGGAAAGCAGGTTAGAGGATTTCCCTATTGTGAGGGAATTCCCTGATATGTTCCCAGATGAGTTACCGGGTTTGCCACCGGAGAGGGAGATCGAGTTTGCGATTGACTTGATTCCCGGGACAGCTCCTATCTCGATTCCTCCATACAGGATGGCTCTGGCTGAGCTGAAAGAGCTTAAGGAGCAGTTGGGGGAGTTATTAGAGAAGGGGTTCATAAGGCCGAGTACATCACCTTGGGGGGCACCGGCCTTATTTGTTAAGAAGAGGGATAAAACCTGAAGGATTTGTATTGATTACAGGAGGATTAATAAAGTGAAGATCAAGAACAAGTATCCATTGCCCCGAATAGATGACTTGATTGATCAACTGCAGGTAGCAACGATCTTCTCTAAGATTGATTTGAGGTCTGGTTATCATCAACTCAGGATTAAGGAGTCTGATGTAATCAAGATAGCCTTCAGAACACGGTATGGGCATTATGAATTTTTAGTTATGCCTTTCGGACTGACCAATGCTCTAGCTGCTTTCATGGATCTTATGAACAGAGTCTTTAATGAGTACTTGGATTAGTTTGTGATAGTGTTCATCGACGATATTTTGGTGTATTCGAAGAATGCAAGTGAGCATGAGGAGCACCTAAGGATTGTATTGCAGAGATTGAGGGAGAGAGAGCTTTATGCCAAATTCAGTAAATGTGAATTTTGGCTACATGAAGTGATCTTCGTTGGTTACATCATTTTTGAAAATGGGAATTTTGGCTACACTATTGGATTGAATTTTTGATGTTTGTAGTTGCTAAATAGCCTTAAAGGTAGTTTTTGAGTGTTCTGATTTCTGAAGCCAATTTCGGGCTGATGTGGCTTGAATTGGATTAAATAGTTTTCTGGAAAAATGTAGAAAATTTTCAGAGCTTTCAATTGATATATCATATGCTGATTTTGGAGGTGCGTATTGAAAGATGTGGGATGTTGAAGTTGCTGCAAATATTGTTGAATGATTAGTGTGGGCAGTATTTTGAGATCAATTTCTGGGCTGATGTGAACCGAATTAGAGTAAGTAGTTTTATGGAGAAATGTAGAGAACTTTTAGATTTTTCCATTGATATGTCATTTACTGATTTTGAATGTGGGAGTTGAAAGATGTGGGATGATGAAGGTTGCTGCAGATATGGTTGAATGGGTTGTGTTTGCAGATATGGTTAAATGGGTTGTATGAAAGATTTTGTTCGTTTAAGTATCACTGGTGGGGAATCCCTCCCTCGTGTGAGGAGCGTCCAGATGTCACATAGGACGTCGGGCCCGTGACCCGCCCAGGGCGGGGTTTCAGCACTTGTGGTCCCTTGGTTGCAGCATTTGCATTGACACTATTAGCATTGGAAGAATTAACAACTTGTCTTTTGAGCAATTCAGCAATCTTTTCAAGTCTACTTTAGAGTTTAAAACTACTTACCTCATGGACACCGCGAGTGTGTGTCTCTGAATGATACCCAAACTGCTGAAGATTTCAAGCCATTACGGTAATTAAATTTCTGGCCTCCTGAGGTGTCTTGTTCACTATGGCTCCCCCACTAGCAGCATCAAGAATTTTCCTATCATTCAATAACATCCCATCATAGAAGTACTGAATAAGGAGCTGGTCTTTAATTCCATGCTGAGGACAACTTGCACAAAGCCTCTTGAACCTCTCATAATATTCATACATATTTTCTGTGTCTCTTTGTCTGATACCACAAATCTCGCTATGCAAACTAGCAGTTCTGGACGCTAGGAAGTATTTTTCTGAAAATAACCGCACCATATTAGGCCACATATCCACTGTCCCAGGCGGAAGATAGTACAACCAATCTTTAGCTGCGCCCTTTAGAGAAAAAAGGGACAGCATGCAGTTTCAACTGATCCTCTGTTATACCTCTCAGTTTGAATCTAGAACATACCACATGAAAATCCTTGAGATGTCCGTTCGAGTCGTCAGAAGGTAACCCATGAAATTTTGACAAGGCCTAAATCAACCCAGCCTTCAACTCAAACCCATCATCTGTAGCCCGATACTGTATACATAGAGGTTGATCCTCTACTGGTGGTGCAAGCATCTCCCCTAGAGTTGCAGAAGCTCAACTTCTGGCTAGTTGCGTAGGTGAAATAGGTTGCTGATTTGCCATCATTGCTTCTTCAAAATCTTCCAACAACTCTATCTCAAAAGCAGGCAAATTCTCAGGTTGGTTAGGTAAGACTTGCGCAGAAGTAGAAGCTTGTCTCTTACACAATTTAGTAGCTTTCCTGAGTTATTTTACGATCTTCTCTATCTCCGCATCAAATAATTAATCACCTGCAGAAACACAATGTTGCATGCAAACAACTAGAGAAAAAGAAAAAAAATGATTAGCAATACAAACAAACAAAAATGTAAACATTGATCCCCGACAACGGTGCCAAAATTTGATGTCGTGTCAAACCAGCAAAAATAAATTCCTACTTTAGAACACTTAAGCGAGTAAAGTGGTGAAAAGGATCGAAGTACAGGGACCAATGTAGCAATTGTTTATTTGTGTGGAATAAATAAATAAATAAATAAATAAAAATAAAAAGAATTGATTTGGGGATGATTACTTTTAGAACACGAAATCACGCAGAAAGAAATTAAAAATAAAAATTGAAAACAATATAAAGAAAAGCCTAGCCAAGGTACTCCTCCATTCGATACTGTAATTCGATCATAGACTCAAAAATATAAATTCCGTTCATTCTTATGGACAAAGTTATAGTAGACAGTGAACAACACATATCAACCAATCCATTCGTAATTATTTGATAACCCCGAGTAAAGCTCCGCAGATTATTACCCTAACCAATTAGACTATTCCCGAGTAAAGTTTAACAGAATATAATCTATGGCAACAGTAGGCTCTAATGGACCTTTGTCTTAGTTCACAGAATCGGAAAAGTTGTAATCTATTTAGACTAAATTATTTAATCACATTAATTTCTTAATTGAAATTAATTTTCCACTTCGATAGACAGCAATCATAGATTAACTAATCTATTCGGAAATTTATTACTAAGTCAATCAATTAATAGGCCTCATTAATCAACAAACCCGAAAATAATAAATTGATTAAAGCGCAGATATTAAACAAACATAAGAGATAAACGAAAGCAATTAAATTAAAGGAGTCTCACGAATTACATATATCAAACGTTGGATACCTTTTCTAGATTAAGGGTTTAGCCGCTTATAGCAATATTAAAAGACAATGTTGTTGGAGAAGTGTCGTTGTCTTCTTTCCATCCACAAAAAGCTACTGTCGCTATTCTATTGTAATTCTAAAACTGATTGTGAAAAGTTCCACTTCCGAAGTGCTACTGCCGTCATTTTCTTCCTTTCAGTTGATGTAAAAATTGTCCTTTCTCTAAAGTGCTGCCGTCGCTTTCCTTAGAGCTGATTGTCCAAAAATCCTCTTCCCAAGAGCTGTTGCCGTCGTCACCTCTCTAAAACTGATTGTCAAAAAATGTTCTTTTCTAAAAAGTGAGTCTCCTTTTATCTAGGTTTTCTTTCTTTCAATAAATAAAGTGGGCCCTAATAAAACATGAAAATAAAGCTCCAATGGGCTACAAAATAACTTGACTTCATCCAGCATAGGGGTTATGTCATTCGGCCCAAATCCCAAGGTGATTAATTCAAAATTTATGGGTAGCAATCTGCCAGCGTCGTGTCACCTTCAACATGGTTATGTTGAAATCTTGTCCAGTTCCATATTAGCCAAATTCACTCCAAATTGCATCACTTTGATATTTTGTCACCTAGAATATGCAAAGACACGAATTACTATAGAAACATAAGAAAAACATCACATAAGGCTATCAAAAGAACATAAAACACACACAATTAACATGCACAAAATGCAAGTTATCATCTAATATTTATGATGACCCTCTCTTGAGATCCAACTAAGTAATCCTTGTTAAAATAGATAAGAACTAAATTGTGACCATTCGATTTATTTAAACTCTTCCTATCTAATTGAATTTGAAGATATCCTAAGGGTAACTAACAAAAAATTGAGAGATATCTCTCTTTAATTGCCTCTTAATCTGATGTTTATAAGTCTATTATGATATTACTGCACAACACGGTCCAGATGATTGAACCTAATCTCTTTATTCAAATTGAATATAAAACATTAAACATCTCAAAGTATATTTTATTAAATCAAGAATGTAAAAGTTTGACTAATAATTCGAAAGTAATCCCTAAAGGAAGTTTAGAAATCCATATCCAATATATAACAATAAAAAGGAAAGAAAAGGAAAGGAAAGAAGTTGAATTATAATTGTCCTCTCTTCTTTTTCCTTGAGCTAGAAAATTCTACAACTTGTTTTCTTTAGTAGTTTAGTATCTTTGATCTCTTATTTTTATGTTTTCAGTTACCTCTTTAATATTTTTCTTTTCCTTTTTGCACTCTTTATCCTCCTAAGGTTCTTTCTAAAGTTTTCCCACTTGTTGTTGTTCCAAAAATTGCCCTAAATCATAAAAAATCTAAAAATCTCACAACCTAGAAATCTACCTCTTGCATTATCATGCACAACTTCCTACACATCTACTCTGTTATCATAATGCATGGTGACAAAGGCTTCATCAAAGTTCTTGTTGCATGATTGTGACCCAACTTGTTCTCTAGCTCCTTCTTCATTTTTTTCTTTAATTTTCCTATCTCTACTTATCATCAAACACGTTAACTATCCTTTAAAACATATAATTAAGATCAAATTATTTCCTTAATCGACAAAATCAAATGAAACACACAAAAATACTAATAAGAATATAAATATAAATCATATACATATGATTATCACCTAAGAAAATACTTAAAAAAACACACTATAAAGCTTAAAAAACATTATATAATTTTCACCTATCAGTATCTACTAGTTAGGTAAGGGAATTAATAGTTGATAACCATGTGTCGCATATAACAACTTATTTGAAAAACGTATTATATTAATATCAACTATTTATAATTTTAAAATCAACTCTCTTGAAATTTTAACCTATAACAATGCTCCCTTATTCAGAAACCTTATATAGAAGGTTTTGATTAGGAAATTCTTTTATATAAATCATATAAAAACTACCAAATAGCCTATTCAAGTTGCATTATCATCTATTAAATCAATAATTAAGTTGTTAGTTCGTCTTATTTATTCACAAGTTGCCTTTTTAAGATAGTTATAGTAACCTTATTTCTTTCATGTTAGTTCAGTAGATGCAGAAGATTTGTGAATGGACATTAAAATTTTACTCTTCAATAAAGACAAATAATATATATTATATGTGAGTGTGTTATAGATGCATATTTGACTATTGTTATACAACCATGCCTGATGTATTTTGCTTGATATTTTGTAGTTTTGTTGTAATTTTGGTACTTAATTCATTCCAAGTGTATTTATAGGTTATACTTTTCTTCATGGACCAAAATGAGAGGAATTTGGGTGAAATCGTTGTATAAAATGATGACTAAAGCAATTAGGAGACACAAGGACATGTATGAGGTCATATCAGTCTCTAAAAACATGTAAAGTCACAATTTGAAGTGTTTTTAGAGCTACATGGTCACCCACACGATGGTGTAAGTGACTGTCTATGTCCCGATAACCTTAAATTTTACTTTAAAAGGAAGTTACAGAGGTAAATTGAAGAGAGCTGACTTTTGCAGCAGATTCCAAACATGAAAAATATAAAGAAGGGATGATTTTGATTAAGGAACATGGAGGATGTGAAGAATTTATCAAAAGATCTAATAGATTACAATGTTAAAATTCAAACTTGTAAGAACATTCAATATATAAAAAAAGGAGATTTAAAATTATGATTCCTTTGTTTTCTATTCATTTTTCTTCGTATTTATCTTTGATTTTGTTTTCTATTATGTGTAACTAAGCATGTTTAGTATCTAGTTGTGATGAACCCTAGTTAGGATAACAATATGTCTTGATTCTTTATTTGATGCAATTATTTTGATTGATTTATTGTGATTCAATTATGAGTTTTATGCATGTTCTAATTTATCTAGAATATTAGTACATATGCATGTTCTAATATATATAGGATATTAGTATATAATTTGATTTCTTATCATTGAGATTGAGAAATCCTTTGTATGAATAGGTCTATCATAATTGAAAGGAGTTGATGACAAATCTAGAGATAGGTCAACATAAATTCTATGGATTATGCTCAAACTTAATAGCATAATTCATAAATCGATAATGCAATCTTTGCGAATTTAACTAGAAATATTTTAGTTAATCAATCTATGGTTGTTAGCTGTCTCGAGAGAGTTATTCACAAAAGATAGGAATTTTCACAGTCAAATAATCAATAAAATAATTACATGATAAAAGGTTAATTAATTAATGATTTTTAGGGGGATTCATCACCTAGAAACTAATATTTGATATTGAGTTTTCTAAGCAATTTCCTCTATTTTACATTCATTATTATTTCTTATTTTATTTTATTTTAACTTTTATTTTCAATTAAAACAACATATAATTTGTAGGCTAGATGATATGAGAAAGGTAATTCCTAGTACTTATTGTCTTTGTGGGATCAGCTCGTACTTCTTTGTACTAGCTACAACTATGTTGCGCACATATGGTTAAATTAATATTGGTGTAGAAATGACCAATCAGGGTTCTAGCCCAAATTTCAATTTATATATAACTTAAACTTTCTTGTTTTCAACCTTAAAAGAGCTATAAAATAGAGGCTAATTTTATGTGCTTTTTCTATTCATAAAACCTTATCTATGTAGATGGAGTTTGATATATATATATAAACTCTTTAATTTGAAATTCTTTATCTACTCTCCTCTCGATAACGTGTTGTTACATTATTTGTTGAGCTTTTTGAAGATGGTAAGGATCAGCTAAATGACAACCTCTCATTCCCCCAAAACTTGATCCACTATTACTAGCTTTGAGTCTCCTATAAAATAAGGCACATAAAGTTATGGTGCAAATCCATAAAGATTTTTTCAAGTGGTGATATATTAATAGTTGAATGAAAGGATGTTTGTAACATAATTTAGCTAGATACCTTCTGCACCCCTTTTTAGTAAAAAAGAGCTTGAAACTTTTTGATAAATGGATAATGTTGCAGAATGACCATCAAATGGACCCTCTTTAGGTTTCATATGCTTTTCAAAGCCTACCAATATTCTCTCTTTTCACTTCAATATTCCATCTGCCACTAATAATAGTTTGATTATAGCAACCCTTAAGATAACTTTATAACGAGGTCTTTAACAATTTCATCTCCTTATCAACTCTTTCTTATTTCTCTAAGAGATCATTTTGCACATTGGAAATAATAAAGCTAAAAACTCTGTATTAGTCACTCTTACAAGAGTGTCACCTACTTCATTCTCTTTACCCTTCTTATATTTGATTTCAAAGTCACACATTAGTAACTTGATATCAAAATTTTGCTAAAATGGATTACTTAATTCTTTGCTCCAATAAAAACTTTGGGTTTTTGTTATCAACGTTGATTATAAAAAACCTTCCACTCAAGTAATGATGCTAATAATTAATACCCAAGACCATTACTAAGAATTATTTTTCATAAAAAGATAAAGAATGATTCTTGGGTGCAAGTGGTTTACTTACATAGGCTAATGGTGGTTTTATACATAAGAATAGTTTCCAACTTATTGTATTATGCATCTATCTCAACATTGAAAGTCTAGGAGTAATTAAGAAGAGCTAAAACTACTATTGTGGTTAAGGATTTTTCAATTACGTAAGTAAGTTTTCAACTTCCTTGATTCATTATAAAGGATCTTAATTAAATAAGATAAAGTCTTACTCTTTAGCCTAAATTATATAATGCAACTTCTATAAATCCTACTAAGACAAAAATAACCCTTAATTCTCTCACATTATTTTGAATAGGCCAATTAGAGAATTATAAAACCTCAAACTTTTCTTTTCACTTTTCTATAAAATTTCATTTCGTGTAAATGATGTTTTTAGGTAAATGTAAATTGATATTTTTTCTAAAAGATGAATTAGGAACCCTACTTTGAATGAAAAGTATTAAATTCAAATGACAGGTGAAAATATTGGAGTTGACTAGTATGGAAATGGAAAAAAATAAATTCAATTGGATGTATTTATGAACGATCATAAGTAAGCTCGATTTAAATTATTGTGGAGTAAATTTGAAGTATTATTAGGATGAAACATAAGGACATAAGAATCAACCATAGTTACAGATACTTAAAGTAAATTGATCCAAGTTATATGTTGATATATTTAAGTGTAACATGTTATCAAGTCGATATGAAATTTCTACCAAAATTGGACAGAATTTCCTTAAGTTACTTAATTATTTTGGACAAGAAATAATACATGTACATGTGAATGAACCTTAAGTGGCAACTGTCACATACATGAAGAAGTTCTCATTATTTTGGAATAAGAATGCATGAAAACCTTATGTTGTCACATTTTTGAAAGAGTAGATATGAAGGACATAAAATTCATTACATGAGAGACCAATTCATGGTATGGACATATGTCATTTTGGTGAGAAAAAAATGAAAACAACATGTTATATGTGTTGTCCCCTGAAATTTTTTGTTAAATTAAGCATAATAGTTTATGGAATAAATGCATAAGAATGAATTGAGGGCATTTTTTGGTATGTGCCTTAAGTATCAAAAGAGCCTAAGCTTATAAGGAAGGGTAAAAAAAAGGACTTTTGGACTCATTAAGGGCAAAATGGGAAAGGAAGTGTTGACTTGTCATCTTAGAAGAGTGAAAAAAACAAAAATGGGAGAAGAAAGAAAAGAAAGAAAAGAAGAAGAGAGGTTTTGGTGAAGAGTGAAAAGAATAGAGCCTTGAACTAGGTCACAATTTTTCTAAGGCTTGAAGAGAGAATCTGAGGTTACTCAAGAAGGGAAAAAGAAAGAGGAAGGAAGGATCTTTCTTTAGAGCTAAGAATCTCATTAATTGGTGAGGATTCATGGTAAGTCATTTTATCTTATGGAGTTTGAAAGGTTTTGGTTCAAATAGCTTAAGAAATATATGGGTTAAGTGTTCTAAGATTCATTTTAGTGAATGTGCATTATGAGTTAGTCAAATCCGAATTTCTGTTGAATAGGAGTTGTGTCTTTTATGAAGCAAATCAAGGAGGAGTTCAAGAGAGACAAAGGAATCAAGAGGAAAGGCATCCTTAAGTTCCATACCTAAGCAAGCAAGGATTTTTAGGTGGGTTACAGTTTTATGATGAAGCAATAAGCCATAAATGTTTTTATTTCAATGATTTCGATTTCTGCAAAAAAATGTGCATTTGTTTGTTTTTGATTGATGTAGCACAAAGTGTCATATGTTGCTGCATATTTTACCTACAAAAATGTTTCTTCAAAAAGTTGCAAACTTTATGAAACCATGTTTCGGATATGAAAAGTGTAACATCCCGTTTCCAGAGAACGGGTCGGACCAAAGAAACGGGTCCAGATGTGGTAAATTACCACATCACAT
>JANQBM010000008.1:16901274-16916890 GCA_025594535.1 Erythroxylum domingense
GTCATATCAAATAATTAGTTTTTTTATGGGTATAGTTTCAAGTAATGTATTATTTGATGATTATCTTGTTCATATAACGAGTTTATTTGAACATTTATGATGATGATCTATATCTTCAATGCTTGAATGAAAGAGTGATGGAGCATATCTATCTGAACAACGAATAATGAGCGCGGTGAGGCTGTTGGGAGATTATCATATACAACCTAGACAAGACTTAACGACTATGTGTCGACCATCTATGCCGTGATTGGTGATAACTTTACTCATCAAATATAGGAACAAGAAGCTCTCAAACTCATGAAATGAAATCACAAAAGTTTGTGATGAGAACGTTATGACTCAAACATAGGAAACGACTGCAAGGCATATGATTTGTGATTACAGAAAAAGGACTCCCTGGCTTCATGTACTAATTAGTTATCTTTCCATACTATAAGGGGAAATAGGTAAGATTAAATAAATAGCAGCTGAGTCAGAGTCATGTGAAAAAAGTAAACAGTTGTATTGCTTTGAAAGGGACATCCTACTTTAATGCTTTAAAAGGGACACCCACTTTCTTCTATTTAATACATTTATCGTTTCTAAATCATGCCCACCTTCTGGTTTATGCTATTTTTAACAAGTACACTTGATAATAGTTTTACACAGCTAAAAAGACTTTGCTAAATAGATTAAGTTTTGAATATTTTTAATTTGGACTTAATTGAAAACTTATCAAAAGAATTCTAAAAATGTAATTGCCTGACTATGATTATGTTACTCTCGTCGGAGTTCCATTTGGCAGCTGTGTTGACAATGAGTAGGAACAAGTTGGTTTACATAAAACCATGCAACCCAACAAATTACCAACACAAGGCTAATCTTTTCCTCATTTCCATTTTTACCAGCAGACTGCCCCATTTATGAGAGGGTTTAATCCGAGTCTAAACAAACTCTCAATGAGAAACATGCCCTCGTTTTCCCCCCTGAAAACAGAGTAAGCAAAACCCCTATAACATAAGTGGTGGCTTCTGTACATGTTAGGCCTGATGCACAAATTTACAAATCTGTTCTAACATTGACACAGCGCATATGTAACTCAACATCAAATTCATGCTGCAAGGAGCTTCTGGATGTCCCTCTGCAAGAAGAGTAGAAAAGCAAAACAAATCATTCACAATGCCATCTCTATCTATTCGTTTCTGTGTTAGCTGAAGAACATTACTGTAGTAATGCCAGAATTATTAGTTTAGAAATTATTATTGCTATGTTTGATTGAACTTATATATTTACCTCAATCTGGAAAGGTGAGGTTGTCGGTGGATATCTCTCCACAACCTTGCCATTCTTATCCACCAAGAACTTCTCAAAGTTCCACTTGATCAGATCACCTAAGAATCCTCCCGCACTTGACTTCAGAAACTGGTATATAGGAGCTGTGCTTGGTCCATTCACATCAACCTGTTGTGTAAAATCACCAAGTAGGTTTCAAAAATTGTTTCCTCCTACACATCTAAAACTACACAAGGTTAAGTAGACGTACCTTGTCAAATATAGGGAATTCAGTTTTGAACCTTGTACAGGCAAAGTTTTTAATCTCCGTATTTGATCCAGGCTCTTGTCCTCCAAACTGATTGCAAGGGAATGCCAGAATTTCAAAACCTGGAATGGATTTTGGATTGTCAATTCCCACAACAAATTTCATTCACCATGTTATAAGACTTGTAAAATGGTTAGCAAGCAACATAAATTGCTTCAATAAACTGAGCCAGATTCTGCAAGCCTCAAAAACAGATGCAACCTACAATCTTGAAATCATCCTGATTTGCCAATTGCAATTAAATGAACAGAAGCATGTATTATTTAGAAATTTTCCAATTTAAATAGTTTTGGATTAATCATAGGCATTACATGTGTTCAACTCGAATCAGACTGCTCGCTAAACACATCCAAAGAACTGGATACATATTAACTCATTCTTGAACTTAGTCCAACTTGAATAATACAAAATGAAGTATATATTTAAACATTTCTCAAAGATTTTCCTTTTAATTTGAAAGTACAACATATCAAACCAAGGAAGGAAACAAGGTACTTACCTTTCCTTCACAAAAAGTACAACGCAGTGTATTGATAGTGCTGACAAAGGAATATCAAAGCAACTAAACCTTGATTACCTTGAGTTTTGTATTTCTCATACAGGTGTGACAATTCACTGTAATTTGAAGATGTCAACCCACTGGATACAGAACAAAACATTTCGTTAAGAAGATCGTGATGGAAATATAAGTTACAATATTGAAGATTTCTAGTAACGGGAACATACCATCTTGAAGCAACGTTGACAATCAAGAGAACTTTTCCCTTAAATTTGTTAAGAGGTGTATCCTTCCCATCAATATCCTACAGAAGTTGATAAATTAATGACTCCAAAACATTATATCTCGTGCAATTTTGAGATATAGCAGATATACCACACAAGAGCTGAAACCCAACAATCGCCCATAAACATAATACATACGATTCAAAAACTTGAGACGAATGTTGTATGTGGTTGTCTGCTGATGGATGAAATTGAGTTTCTCAACTATGAACATATTGAGGACCAAAACAGACGAATAGTAGGGGATGAGCAATGAAATGAAAACTATAAATCGCACAAAAGAAACAAAGCATACCTTGACAGTGAAGTCATATATTGTTTTGTCGGTGGTAGCTCTTGCAAAAACTCCAAAAGAACGAGACTTTGAGAGAAACCCTGAAAAGCTAGGCGATTGTTGAGAGAAACCAGCTGATGATAAGGGCCAAATCGAGGGGACACGGAAAGCTACGGAAGGGCGCGAAAAGGAGAATTTGGGATTAGTCTTGATCTGTGTAAGGTACTGTGCAGGCGAATAAAAAACACTGGAGAAGTGAAGGGAAGCCATTGGAGGTGTCTTGAAAGTTGAGGGAAGTTTATATTTTATAGGGGCTTGAAAGTGGAAGTCGGTGTTCTTGTCTTGGCTAGTGGAATGTAATGTTCCACGTGGTCTGGTGGAGTGTGAACGAGAGGGAAGTTTAGGGGTATCCGAATCTACTAACAAAGTTTACAAAGTACACTGAGCCTTAATAACTAATTTACAATACATAATATAATTCAAAACTAAAACTACCAACTCAAAAGTCTCACATACTTTTAGTTTATTAGATAATAAAAAACTCTGTAAGAACTTAAAAATCAACAAAGCACATAAACAACTTTAGATCATGGAGAAAATGATCTTTATAAAGTTTTATCTCTCCACTTTCTATATTAGTACTTTAGTGCTTTATGTGTTTAACCCACTTTCTTATCATATCTTCATATATGTTTTTCTGTTTGGTTATTATAAAATTATAAAAAAGATTGTCCCAGCGCATAAAGTTTTCTGTTTTGAGAGAATTGGAAGAGGGTCGTCATTAATTGTATACACAAAGAGAACGTTTCTGTGACTTGAACTCGTAACTTTCTAATCATAAAAGAGCAACCTTACCAATTACTTCAAGACTCACTCTTTTATTATAAAATAATAGTTAACAAATATTTTGAATCATCTTAAAAATTAATCCTTGTATATGTTTGAATTGACTTGCCTTAATTCACACTGAAACTTAGTTCTACTTAATTTTGTCTATGAAGAAAATCATTTTTTACTATCATTAATAATGCAGATCAATTGCGCATATCATAGGCTGATCGCAAGTTTCCTCCATCATGCTTTTGTCTCGACTTCCTCACCAGGCATGCAAGATTGTTGTTGTTACAAAGATTTTGCAAAGAACTCTAAGTTCACTCACAAAATGCACCAAAGTCTAAGTACAATATTTAAACTCTCGTAATTCAACTCAATCGTGTTTAATTCTCAACTCACACTGATACTTAGTTCTACTTAATTTTGTCTATAAAGAAAGTCATTTTTCACTATCATTAATAATGCACATCAATTACGCATATCATAAGCTGATCGCAAGTTTCCCCCATCATGCTTTTGTCTCGACTTCCTCACTAGGCATGCAAGATTGTTGTTGTTACAAAGACTTTGCAAAGAACTCTAAGTTCACTCACAAAATGCGCCAAAGTCTTAAGCACAATATTTAAACTCTCGTAATTCAACTCAAACTTGCCATATTACTCGTGTTTAATTCTCAATTCACATTGAAACTTAGTTTTACTTAATTTTGTCTATGAAGAAAGTCATTTTTTACTATCATTAATAACGCACATCAATTGCGCATACCATAGGCTGATCACAAGTTTCCCCCATCATGCTTTTGTCTCTACTTCCTCACTAGGCATGCAAGATTGTTGTTGTTAAAAAACTTTGCAAAGAACTCAAAGTTCACTCACAAAATGCGCCAAAGTCTAAGTATAGTATTTAAACTCTCGGAATTCAACTCAACCTTACCATATTACTCGTATTTAAGGTGTTTCCCAATAAGGCAAAGTCAACCCACGAAATTTACTAAGCCAACACAATAGGATGGACAGCAATAAAAAGAGAAAGATGCGCATAGCTTTACAACAAAATTGTTAACTTTTATATTACTCACAATTGATATAAATAATACAAAGCTCCAAACTCTCTTTAATGAATGAAGCCTTGCTCAAACGAGTTATTTATAAGCTTTAAGAGACTTACTAGGCAAGAATACAAGAAAGTGGTCTTAAGGGCACTAAGCCACTAACTTGGTGGTTGACATCCCCATCTACTTTAGACACTACTTTAGTGGATGATTTACATAACTTACCACTATCTCACTCCTAAGTCAAAGCAACATGTGTAAAAGGTTTACAAGACACCTCATCCATGTTCTTTGCCAAGTCATCCCACTTCCTTAATGATTTATCTCACTAACTTTGTCACATCACCTATGATCTTCATCCAAAGGTGAAGGTTAGCCAAGTTTTGAGTCAATTTGCGCGTTATTCGACCAATGCACATTTATGGTCTAGTCTGTTTGTCTATGATCCATCATTTAAACACCATTTTGTCCTTAATCCTACCAAATACATTTTAGGTAACTCCAACTCGCGCTAGTCATAGCTCAAAACATGCTTGATCTTTACTTGGCTAAGTTATCTTGGTTCCTTTGGCATGCCTTCCTCTTGCCTAATCCATGTTAGACGTTAGCTAAGGCTCACCAATGGCTGAAAAAAAGGGTCTTGCAATGTTAAGGGATTAACAAACCACCCCTACTAGATGAACCCAATGCCCTCGTCGGAACAAATTGAAGATAATCGTTTACCTGGTCTTCGAATTGCCACAAGGTTGTGTCTTTCCCCCAAGTAAATTCCTAGACTGGTTTATTCTTCCACTGAATCAGGAACTCCTTCCAATTCTTCTTGTGTTGGCCCTTTATCAGATGATCCAAAATCTTCTCAATTTGCTCATCAAATTGTTTCCTTACCACCTGTGGAGCTCTCTTTACTTGACTCCTTTTAGGATCTGTTGAATCCTCATAATATGGTTTAAGGAAATTCACATAAAAAGTAAGATGTACCTTTAAACGATCGAGTAACTTAAACAGATAAGCTATATTTTCTACCTTTACAGAGATCTTGAATGACTCATTATACTTTGGCACCAACCTTCGATGCACCTGCTTGCTACTAATCTTCTTCAAATTTGGGGAGTAAGTTTGAGAAGTACCTTAATCCCAATGTCAAAATCAAGTAGTCTTCTCCTTTGATCGGCATATTTCTTCATTTTTTTGGAAGCTTTACGGAGACTATCTCTTGCCTCATCTAACAACTTTTATTTTTCCTTCGCAAAATAATTAGTTGAACACTTTCCTCACGACATATGTTGAGCTATCTCAAGAGTAATGAATGGTTATTGTTCCAAAACAGCTTCAAAAGGACTTTTTTCTGTTGTCGATGATCTGTTCAATTTACAACAAAACTGTTCAGTATCAAGTAAACTTAGCTAATTTCATTGATTGACACTTACATAAAATATTCCTCCAATAAGTAATTGATCATTTCCATTTGGCCATCCATTTATGAGTGATTTGTAGCTGAGAATTTCAATTCATGCCTTATCATATTGAAGAGAGATGTCCAAAATTGGCCAATAAATTGGGCATCTAAGTTGCTTATTATATCGGTCAGAACCCCAAAATGCTTCACCACATTTTTGTAGAAAAGCTCTGTAGCAACATCCGAGGAAAACGAAACTAGAGTTGGCATAAAGACTGTATACTTGGAGAACCTATGAACAACCATCATGATTGAAGCCATGTCGTCCACCTTTAGGAACCCGCCGATGAAGTCCATTGAAACCGACATCTATGGTTTTTCTGAAATAGGCAAAGGCTCCAATAAACCTGCCTCCTTCTTCCTTTCAGGTTTATCCAATTGACAAATAAGGCAAGTTTTGACATATTAAATGTTGTTCTCTATCTTTAGCCAATATCAAAATTCAGAAATGAGTGTTAACATCTGTTCGACTCTGGGGTGAGCAGCCCATTGTGAATCATGCGTCTCCTTCATTAATTGCTTTCATAAGGCACCAAAACTTGGCACGTATAATTGATTATTCTTCATCATGAACAACCCCTTATCATCAATCCAAAATCACCACATAACACTCTCCATTACTTGCTACATAATTCGACAATAAGTGTTGTCAAGTGGAGCTGCTAATTTAATTTACTCCAATAGGTCCAATTCAACTCAAGTGATCGCATACAAAGCTGCAGAGACTTCCTTTCTACTAAATGCATCTGCCACATTATTATGTCTCCCTGATTTGTACTCCCATACAAAGTCATATTCTGTAAGAAACTCTTGCTACCAGGCTTGCCTTATAGATTACTTCTTTTTGGTCCTGAAAAAGGTGTTAGTAACGTTATCTGTACAAACAACAAACTTGGTGTGACATCCCATATCGATTTGAGAGGAGAACGAAGTATGCCTTATAAGGATATAGATACCTCTCCCTTACAGGCATGTTTTTCCAAGGTATGGGAAGAGCAAAACTGTGAGGAAGCATACAATATCTATGGGTGGGTAGTCTAGGGCTGTTACAATAGTATCAAAGTCAGTACCTGAACTGGTGCGTCAGTGAAGACGCTAAGCCCTAAAGGGGGGAAATGTGATATCCTATATCGGTTGGAGAGGAGAACGAAGTACGTTTTATAAGGGTATAGATACATTTCCCTCATAGACACGTTTTCCTAAAGTATGGAAAGAGCAAAACCGTGAGGGCCTGACTAGGCCAAGGCCCAAAAGCGGACAATATTTGTGGGCAGGTGGTTTAGGATTGTTACACCTGGTACCCAATAAGTAAACCCGTCAAGCTTTAAGGTAATGTACTATTGTTAGCATCTCCTTCTTATTTGTCGAGTATCATTGTTCGACATCATTAAGCTTGTGACTTTTAAATGCCACTGGATGTCCTTCTTTCACCAAGACTCCACCAATATTTGTTCAAAGCATATGTGTGCACCTCAAAAGGGAGATCGAAGTCAGGCAACTTTAACACAGGTTTAGTTAAAATGGCAGCCTTCAACTTCTCAAAGGCTTCTTGGCATACCTTCGACCAACACCACTCTTGTTTTTTTCTTTAAGAAGTCGGTCAAAGGTATCGTCTTCTTTAATTATCCCACAATAAATCGACGATAGTAGTTCATCAAGCCAAGAAAGCTCCTAAGTTCCTTCATCGTCTTTGGAACCTGCCAATCAACAGTAGCTTGTACCTTCTTTGGATCAATTCGAACTTAGCCCTTGCTCACCAAGTGTCCTAAAAACTTTATTTCAGGTTGTGCAGATTTGTACTTCTCCATCTTCATGAAAATTTTATATTGTCACAATTGTTTAAGCACCTTCCTCAAATGTTGTATATGCTCTGTCATGTTAATGACATAGAGCATAATATCATCTAAATAGACCACCACAAAATTGTTGAAGAAGTCATACATCATGTCATTCATCAAATTGCAAAAAGTAGCAGTGGCATTAGTTAAGCCAAATGACATGACGAAAAATTCATATGAGCCATACCGAGTTACATAGGTCATCTTCTGCTTGTCACATTCAGTAATCCACACTTGCTAATACTCACTCCGCAAGTATAACGTCGTGAACACCGTTGTCTTTGACAATTTGTCCATCAAGTATTGAACTAAACGAATAAGGTATTTATTTTTAATAATTACTTTGTTCAATGCTCGATAGTCAACACACATTTGTAAGGCTTCATCTTGCTTCTTTTAGAGAAAAACTAGAGCTCCATAGGTAGCTTTCGATGGTTGGATATATCCTACTTCCAATAATTCATCAAGATGCTTTTATAGTTCTACCAACTCTAATGGTGACATTCGATAAAAGGCACGAGCAAGAGGTAATGCACCTGGCACTAGTTTGATCTTATGATCAATTTTACGACTAAAAGGGAGAGAATTTGGTAATTCCTTAGGCATCATATCCTTGAATTCTCTCAATACGTTTTCCTCCACATCTAGGACTTCAACCAGATGGTCTTCTATAATTTCCCACATAGTCATAAGGTAAGTCTCCATGCCTTTCTTAAGGCCCTTTTCGATACTCATGGTAGAAATATGATCTATAATTGTTGTTTTGTCTGCATTTCCGTCGCTCGACCTACAATAATTGATGTAACATAAATTTTGATCATTCATAAACATTATACCTCTAAAATGAGGATATAGCACCGCCTTTGCTATCTTGAGAAAGTTGATGCCCAAAATCAAATCAAAATCCTCGAGAGGGATCACCATCATGTTACACTTCCCATGCCACTTCTCATACTTAAAGGAATGTTATAAGCAGCTCCTACCATTGCTTGTGCTTTTGCCATGGGAATTTTCATTTTTGTAAGGGCTTGCTATTATTTAACCCCAACTTTCACACTAGTCATTTTACAACAAATGAATGAGTGACACCTGTGTCCATCATAGCTATAAGTTCCTTCCCATTGACTTGTATCTTCACATATATAAGGCACTAAAATGGATTTACTTCTGTACTAACCACATTAAGTAAGTAAATATAATTAAACCCAACTTTCGAGTGATTGCTTTTACCATCCACATCCACTATTAAAGCATTCAACTTCTCCTTTCTTGGGTAGTTGCTAACAGAGTGACGGCCACTACATAAGAAACAACAACGATTTTTCTGGGAAGATTTCTCACCTTATTTTGGTTTCCCAGTTTGCTTGGACTTCCCCTTATGATCATTTGCCTTTTTCTCACCTTGTCTTTGTTCTTCTTTCCTTCACTCTTCTCTTGGTAAGTGCCTTTCAATTTTTGAGAAGAGGAAGAGGCCTTGGTTTCCTTTGGCACTTTGAAATCTACCAAAGCATCTGCAACTGCAATCACATCCTTGACATTTTGCCTTCGCAACTCTATTTGTGCCCAAGGTTGTAATCCTGACATGAAGTTGAATAGCTTGTCCTCATCTGACATATTCTCAATATCAAACATTAAGGAACTAAATTTCTTAACATAATCCCTTATCAAACCATCATGCTTAAATCACTTCAAGGCTCCCTTACAAGCTAAGTAGTATTGTTTGGGTGGAATTGATCCTTCAACTCCATTTATATCCTCTCCCATGTATCAACAAGAAGATGGTCAACACCAATTTTGGTAAAGGTTCGAGTTCTCCACCACAATTTTGCATCTCCATTAAGACACATTACCAAAATGTTTACCTTTTTCACATCCGCACCTTAACAGCTGCAAAATACTGCTCTACATCCAGCAAAAAGTTCTTAAGTTCCTTAGCATTTCGAATGCTTTCAAAAACTTTTGGCCTTTAATGTTTTGCTTTCAACATATCTACATCCACAGCTGCAATTTCATGTCTAAGGACAATCATCTCAAAGTTGGCATCTCTTCGTGCTTTAATCAAGTCAGCCACTTAAACTCATAATGCTTGAATTTGCCCCTCTAAGGCTTCAAAACATGATGCATAAGATGAGACTTCTTCCTTACTCGTACGTAAAGAGCGATGAGCGCTTCCGCCCTTGTGACACGCTCAATAAGATTGCTACCGCCCGCCATTGAATCACCAACTTGGCTCTGATATCAACTGTTACAAAGACTTTGCAAAGAACTTCAAGTTCGCTCACAATATAGACCAAAGTCTAAATATGATAGTTGAACTCTCTCAATTCAACTCAACCTTATCAAATCACTCGTATTTAAGCTGTTTCCCACAAAGGAAAAGTAAAACCACAAAATTTACTAAACCAATACAATAGAATGGACAGTAATAAGAAGAAAAAGATGCACACAACTTTATAGTAAAATTATGCACACAGCTTTACAGTCAAATTGCCAACCTTTATATGACTCACAATTGATACAAAGGGTAGGAAGTTCCAAACACTCTCCAATGAATAAAGCCTTGCTCAAATGAGCTATTTATAGACTTTAAAAGACTTCTCGGGCAAGAATACAAGACTTATCGCCGCTAAATCACTAATTTAGTTGGTGGTTGGCATCCTTAACCACTTTAAATACTACTTTAGTGGGTAGTTTATTTAACTTTTCACTATCTCACTCCTAAGTCAAAACAACATGTGTAAAATGTTTACAAGACACCTCATCCATGTTCTTTGTCACATCATCTCACTTACTTAATGATTCATCCCACTAACTTTGTCACATCACCCATGATCTTGATCCAAATGTGAAGGTTAGCCAAGTCTCGAGTCAATTCGCTCATGGTCCGACCAATGCACACCTATGGTCTAGTCTATTAGTCCATGGTCTATTATTTGAGTACCATTCCATCCTTAGTCCCACCAAAGATGTCTTAGGCAAGTCCAACTCGCCCTAGCCACCAATTCAATCAATGCCCCATAATCATCAAAGTTAGTCGTAGCTCAAACCATGTTTAATTTTTACTTGGTTAAGTTACCTTCGTTCCTTTGACATGTCTAGGGATGGCAGTGGGTTTTCAACCTGATTAATATTTGCATTACCCAACCCAAAAAATGGACATGGAGGCTAAAAAATATATTTTAAATGGATGTTGAAAAATGGATGTGGATATGGATTTGAATATGCGTCTACTGATAACCCGAACTGATGGATACCTATATCCTACCCGTTTTTTATTAACTCTAATTTTTATGTTTTTTAAAATATTTATGGTTAAATATAATAAAATATTAATATTTTCTGAGAAGAAACAACTTTAAAATATTCACTTTACTCCTTAATCCTCACCTTTTTCATCATATTTTATTTTCCTAGAAGATGATAATAATGCAAATGATATGGAGATGGAGTTTTGAATGTTGTGGAGTTCACGCAAAGACAATTTGAAGCTTTGGATATTTCAGTCTTTGTTCCAGTTCTTGATTGTGAAAAATATATGTTGTCTTTGCACTAAACATTATGATTTTTATTATTCCAATTTTATGGTTTTTTAAGACATACAAATCAAAATCTTGACTTATTATTATTAAACTAATTTTGATTTAGAGAGTTCACAAAAATCTACTCTTTATATTTTCTGTTTAGAAGTTATATTTTTATGTGCTATACAACCCGATGAATATCCAAAAACCCGAACAATCCAATAGATTTGGATATGGGTAGTAAATTGTAAAAACCGATGGATATGGACACGAATATAGGTTAAGTCATAAAAAATGGATATAGATATGGGTAGAGTAATACCCGAACCAAACCCTACCCATTGCCATCTCTAGACATGTCTTTCTCATGCTTAATCTATGCTTGACGTTGGCAAAGGCTCACCAGTGGCTAGTAAAAAGGGTCTTACAATGTTAAGGGGCTAATAATTGTCCATATGCAAGGGTCTTTGGTGTGCATGCAAGTGGAATGTGTAAAATATATTAATATATTAATGTTATTGATTTAAAATATTTATATATCATTATTTATATTAAAATATATTAATATTTATAAGTTTTGTAATTAATATTATTTAATTTTTATATTAAAGATAAATTATTTATTATTCTATTGATTTATTATATTCACATCTCATTACTTATTTTAAAAATATAAACAAATATCCCATATCTATTATTTATTTATTTATTTTATTAATTATTAATAATGTAGTATTTATCATATTTACTAATAATTAATAATATATTTATTATTAAATTAAGTCTTTCATTTATTAACAAATAATATTAATAAATAAGATTACTAATTTTTAAATATATTTTCTATAATTAATTAATAATAATTTGATTAGTTTTTGATAAAATATAGTTAATAAAATTATTATTATTTTATCATATTTATAGTTATTATTTATATTAAATAGTATATAATACTTAATGTTGGCCCCTGAAATTTTTGTTGTTGAATTAAACATGATAGTTTATGGAAAAAGTATGAAATTTGAATTTTTGCCTTAGAATGAATTATGAGGTCATAATAGAATTATTTATTCGACTTTAAGTATTTATTTCAATTTTAGTAGGATTTTATTTCACTAGTTAGTGAAATTAATGTTTTAAGAGTGTATGAGGGCAATTTTGGCATGTTGCTATGTTTAAGAGTCATAAAGCATAAAATGAAGGGCAAAGATGACTTTTTACATTTATTAAGGGTAAAATTGGAATAAAAAAGTGTTGTTTTGCATAATAGAAGGAGAAAAACATGAATAAGGGAGAGAAGAGTGCAAAAAAACGAAAATAAGAGAGAAGAAGGAGAGAAGTCATCCATTAGAAAGAAGAAAAGAAGAAATCATGAGAAGAAGAAAGAAAGAAGAGAAGAAAGTCGTGAGAGAAGCTAGGGAAGAAGAAGAAAACGTGGAAAGAGAAGGAATCAAGATTGTTTAAGGTAAGTTTATCTTTCTTTCTTGCTTAGGTAGAGAAAGAAGTAGAGAATGGGTTATGTTGAAAGAAGATGATTGAGAGCCCATTTGATTTTGGGTTCCTAAGCTAAGTTTTGGGTTTTCTAACCTAGATGGACTATGGGTAAATTAGTTTTGAGCTTGAATTGTGTGGATTTCAATTGTTGTGATTATGGAAGTTTTAAGGGTTTTATTGAATTGGGATTTAATGGGAAATTGGTTTGTTTTAGTAAATCAAGAAAATTCTACCCAAGAGCAAAGGGAAGGGCCAAATTGAGTTTGGATTTTCAAGAGTTATAAGGTGGGTAATTTATTTATAGTTATTGTGTAATGAGCAAATTGCCTTGTGTGTGTGTTGTGTGTTAAAATGATTTGCTTTGAAATATTGTGATGTGAAAATTGCATTATGATGTATAACATATGATAAAAATTGAATTGTGAGTATAATTATGCAATGCCTTGGAATTGTATCATGGCATTTTGATTAAATGAAAAGAAGAAAAAGCATAAGAATATGAACTTGTGATTGATTGAATTGAGCATGAGATTTGATTTTGTTTGGGCGAGAGAGGAACCGTTTTGTAGTTACGTGCACGTCGACATAAAGCCTTCTCTCGGCTGCCCGCTTGTGGCACACGATATCCAAAAAGTGGATTCGTTTTGTTCATGGAGTAAACTTCGGTTTCTCTGTTTTGTTCCACGGAACCTTCGAGTTATTTGTTTGTGCATTTGCATTTTGATGTGTTAAGTTTTGATGAGGTTGAGTATTATGCTTTGATGTTAAATCACATTCAATATGTTTCATGTGATGATGTATTGAGTTATGAGTTATGAATGTTGAACTTACATTGTTGGGTCAAGATAAGATGAGTATGCTTATATGGTTAGATGCATGTATGTTTGATTGTGTGGTTCATCGCCAATGGATATAAATATATTAGCCACTGAGCTGTGTAGCTCAACCCAATATTTTTCCTACTCCTTAGGTGCAGATCGAGAAGATCAGTGAATCCTTGCAAGGCATTTAGATAAATTCCAAGATAGTTAGCTTTTGTACTAAGTTAGTGGCTAGACTTTTAGATAGCTTTACAAGCACATTGAACATTGAGCATCCAGTTTATTTTTGTATCTATTGTTAAGACTTTGATGAAATGTTGATTTGTAATTAAAGCTATGTATGAACTTCATTTTGATTTGGAAATGAATGAAGAATTGAAGAAGTTTCCAATGTGTATGCGCTTAGTCATCTTGTAGTTGTACATTTCTTATTTTAAGTCTTCCATAGGTGTAGAAATTGTGTTTTGCCTTCAAGGAAAAAACTGGATCGATATAGGTAGAATTAGACAAATTTGTCTTTTTGGAAGTTGTAGATTATCTTTCTAGCTTTTCAATGCTATATAGTATGAAATATTTGGATATTAGAGTTGAGAGTTATGGTTATTAGAATTTTGTGATGCTGCACAGGATGGACTTTCAGGACAGCTGCATTGGTTTGAACTTTTAACCCTTATAGAGGTAAAATTTGTTTTTGAGATCTTCATGGAAGTTGTAGGTCTAGAAGTCCTCTTCAACGTGGTTTTTGAACGACCTTAATCAGATACTTGTAGAAAGTTATGCCTTTTTTACCAAGACAGGTCGAAGGAAGAAAAGAGAGGAGGAAACTCACGACATTGCAGGCGCGCGCACCAGGTCACGATCGACCCGCAGGTCCTTTCCCCCAGCCTGAACATGTTTCACTCTTTTGACCATAACTTTGTCGTCCGACCTCCAAATGACCTGATTTTTTAAGAATTGGATTCCTAACACCTTCCTCTTAACTTTGTCGTCTGACCTCCAAATGACCTGATTTTTGAAGAATTGGATTCCTAACACATTCCTCTATCTCTCCATAAAAATTTATAGCTTTTGGTATTAATTTGAAAAAGATTTATTGAATCAAAGTGAGGGGATCGGTTGGAAGAGTGTGAGTTGGATATTTTTATTGAACATACTTCAGTATTTTGATGATATCTTAATCTATAGAGCTCCAATTGTGATGATTTATAAACTAGAGACATAAAGCCACAAATTATCTAAAGAAATCAAATTTTAATTCGGTCTCTAAGACTTTCAATTTCTGGATGGAAGTTGAGTATAGTGTACTACTTCAGTATAACAACAGTTTGAAAATGTTTGGGCTATAACTTTTAGATTTATGAACCAAATGGAATGATTTTGGTGTCATTAGAAACTTAAGACAATAGGAAACAAATGTTCTGAAGAAGCCAAATTGAAATTTTGATTTGAGGTTTCGCAAAATCTATCCTAAAGTTGAAGAAATGAGTTTGCCCACATTTTTATGACTCCAAATGTTAGGTCCGAAAATAGGGTCCAACACTTAATATATATAATTTTAACTAATTTTATTTAATAATTAATGATTATTATTTATCATGTTTTTAGTAATATATTTATTAATTTATATAATAGTGAATTATTAGTAATTCATATTATTATTTATTATCTAGTAATACTAACAAGTAAGATAATAAATTTTAGATCTTATTATAATTCATATTCTTAATAAATGCATTAAAATTAATTTAAAATTTATATTTTTAATTGACAATTAAATAATTGCCGATTTGGCACGTGTTGGACCCCGAATTTCTTTACTATATGTTGGGTTATATTTTAGTATTTTTATTGTGATTAGGCATTAATTATAATTAAAGGGGATATAAATTTTTTTTAAGATTAGAGTTATTAAATGGAGAAATTGGGATAAATTTTGGAAGCATATGGTGTTAATTGAGATTG
>JANQBM010000008.1:17209394-17235471 GCA_025594535.1 Erythroxylum domingense
ATGATAACTATTAAGTTTTCACGTTGCATGAGTTGATCCAATGAATTTGAGGCTTTGAGAAGCAGTTGAGGTTTATGATTGTGTGTTTCTGACCTTGGATTTGGATGAATGAGGATGTCTAGAAGGAGTTAAGTCTGCATTCAGTAAGGCAGATGCAAAGGAAGAACAAAGACGAAAGTAATCATTTGTGATGACGTCACAACACAGACGCAAAGGAAGATACAGAGGAAAGGTATCGTCTGTGCTGACGTCACACACAGACGCAAAGGAAGATACAGAGGAAGGGTATCGTATGTGCTGACGTCACACACAGACGCAAAGGAAGATAGATGTATGAAACATAGACGCAAAGGATCGTCTGTGCTGACATCACACACAGTTGCAAAGGAGGAACACAGACGCAAGGAACACAGACGACACGTCATAACACAGACGTAAGGAATCATCTGTGATGACCGTCATAAGATAGACGATAGGAAGACAGACGATAGTAAGGCAGATGATAGAAAGGCAGACGGTAGAAAGACAGACGATAAGAGAAGGGTCATCCCAGACGATGAAAGTCAACTATAGACGATAAATCCCAGACGATGGAACTTGGGCCATAAGTAAACATAGACGATGGGCTAACCACAGACGATATAAAGAAGAATTTAAGTCAGCATTATTGAACCGTCATTTACTTGGAATTAAATACATAATTCACTAATCAAGGTTCAAGAATCAGTTAAAGACTTAGACCAGGTACAAGTCATGGGACAAGATGGTAAGAAGTGATCAAGATGAAGTTTCAGGTTAAGATTTTTCCTAGTGAGGGCATTCCACCCTTGTGTGATGCGCGTTCAGATGTCACTTAGGATGTCGGCCACGTGTCTCACAAGAGGCGGGGGCTCAACAACGCCTAAGCCATCAAAATTGATGCAAATTACCTCCTTTTGACTGTAGCTAATGTGTGACAATTAAACTTGTAGTCCACTTTTCTGTTCATTGTCAAAAACTCTTACAACTAATGCCACCTTCCAAATTCAATATGCACCTAAAATTAAAACAAATAACTTTTTAATTAGTGCGATTTAAATATTAAATAGACAAGAGTTTAGCAAATTATATATTAAAAATTAATACAAAATGTCCATTAACACTGCTGGAATGGTGGATCTCCCCATATAGTCAGAAGGGGGACAATTGTTAGAAGGATTCCTCCCATATAAGGGGACCCACCATATATTAAAAAAAGAAAGAAAGAGTCAAAGCAGCAGCCATATAGGGCTGCTGCTGCCAAACTCTATTGAAAAATCAGCAAAGTTTGGCACAATTGTTGAAAAGTTTGCACATTGGAGGCCTATATAAGGCCTCCTCTGTTCTGTTAAAAATATAGAACACAATATAGAGAGTCAAGGCAAAGAGAAAAATAAGAGAGTTGAGCTTTTAAGAGGTTCTTAAAAGTGTGAGTGATAAAATAGTAAGAAAATTTGTTGTGAGGTATTCTTTGAGAGATATCAACATTACCACTATTTTTGGGTAGCACTCATTTGTGAAACTTTCTTTATACCTACTATTTTTATAGTTGAAGTATTTTTCTGAGTGTGTTCTATGGATGTAACCCAAAATTTGGGTGAACCACATTAAATCTTTGTGTCTATTTTAGTATTGTCACAATTCCATTTTACACAGTTACAACTTAGTTTATTGGTTAATTAAGTCGTATGCTCTATAGTTGCCACTAAAGTGGACCCTCTATATTAGAAAACTTAATTGTCAAAACTAAGTTAAAGGAAAACTTTGTTTGTATTTTTTCCAACATATATTACATTGGCTACACTGAGAGTAATAAGGATGCACTACAACAAAATATGGAGTTTAATGACATACAAGGTGGAGTTTTTAGACAATTTTTTGCGTCTTAAAAATAATTTTAGATGCTTTATAAAGCTTAAAAAAACAGGTGTCACAAAAACTAATTTCTACGATTTTCTTAGATACATAAATGCGTCGAAAAAATATAGATTTTTTACGCATCTAAGCTTAAAAAAAACATAATTTTTTACACATTTAAGCATCGAAAATCTATTTACACATAGATGCTTCGAAAATATACATTTTTGACCAATTTCTTAGACACATTAATGCTATTTTAGATGCTTTGTGTAATCGTTTAGATTCTTTTTTCTGTCGATAATTTTTACTTTTAGACAATTTTTTACGTCAAAAAATTTCACCATTTTTAGTAAAAAAATAAGTTTACAATTTACTTTATGCATCTTTTTTAAGATCACTCACATTATTATAATAAATTTTAAGAAATTATAATAAATTTATTATTATTTTAATAAATTAATCACATATTTATTATTATTATAACTGAATTCATTGACGATATATGTTTTTTAAGTGTACGGCTTCAAATCACTTAGCTCCCCCTCGTCCTTATCCATCCAATCCATTAGTAACTTTTTACTGTGTGCTTATGACTCCGCAAGTCTCTTGACACATATCCTCTAATCTTTACAATGCACATCAACGAGTTCCTCAGGACATTGTAATTTTCACAGCTATAATGATGCTCTTTTACCAATATGTTACACCAAAAAGCATAAAAACTTAATTCAAATCGAAATCAGAGAAAGAGAGAAGATAGAAACAAAACTCTCTTATTACTTGGCTGTTAGAACGACTAATATAGTGGTGGTAATCAATCAATACAAGTCACGTAGATCATTTCTAAAGAAAATCAATCAAATAAACAAATTACATCCCCTACTCTGTATTTTGTATACACAAGAAGTGCAACCCAGCACATATTAGACATCTTATAATATTCACGACTAAGTCAAACAAAAAGAACATGAACTTTGCAGCTGCAAATCTCAACTTCAAAAGAACATCTTTATAGTACATTTCCTTACAAGTCAAACTTCACATTCCATCGACCGTTCATGTCTGCATTCAGAGTCCAATTATTTTCCTTAATCTGAAAATAAGGCACCTGAAAGATAGAAAGAATACATAAGCACCCAAAAACATGACTAGAAGGTATAATTGACACGTTCTATTAAACTCACTAATATGTTTCAATTTTAATACCAATTGACCTACAGAAAACTCAACAACCAAACCAATGGGACTTATTTTAAAGAAATTGACCATATTACAAATTTTATGTTTGCGAAAAGGAACCCCATTTTGTTCTTCAGAAGAACCATGAGATTAGTCGAATCAAATTCAACTATATTTCCTACAATTGATAATTTTTGAAAGTACAAACAAAAAACCAAATATTTTTTAGCTCTGGTTAAAGATAAATCTTAAAACCTTAGAGGCATCATGCATAATGGATATTCATAGCAAGCATGTTTAGAGAAAAAAGTGAAAGAAATAAAAAAATACTCACTGTATCTCCCATTGTTGAACGCCACGCCTGCATTGAGGAGACGCCAAATCGAAGTTTAGCATTTTCACCATATTTGATGCCTTATCTGTCTTAGGGGAGCTGAGATATACCCCCATGTTTCCTATATCAAATCACAATCTACGTTAGATACAAACAATGAATAGTAAGATGCTCTTAATTACATAATCTTTAGCTAGCGACACTGCATACGTATTGATTAAGTTTGGATCTCAAATACCATATTGTGCCGATTATGAATGTGGGTCTGATTAGTTCGACCACATGAATGGAACATCATTAAATCCCCTGGCTAGCTGCAAACAACTTGACACAAAAATGTATGTTAAAGGAAGTCATTCTAAGAAATTATTGTATGAGCTAGATTGGCTCGCATGCGTTAAAACACCAATTGATTTGATTACTAACACAGAGCAAAAGAAAATTAAAGAAAGTAAGTACTAGCTAGGCAATGCCGCTTAGCTCTCACCACTGGAATGTCAAAGTCTAGCCGAAGAAATCCCTATACTTTGAGAAGAAAAAAATCTTTATAAAGTATACTAAACTCAAAGCACTTAAACATCCAACATGAATTATCAATAACACTTTCACAAGGGGAAAACCAAAGTATTAAATCATTAAGCTCCGTTCTTCTCCTTTCTATTAACAAATTAGTATATGCCAAAATGAAGAACAGTAATTACTCTTCCCTTTACCTACATTCTCTCTGAAGCTAAACTAATAAGATTGCTTCCAACAATAACCCACAAACCTTAAAATCTTATCTTTTCACATAAGTCAAAGGAAGTAAAAGAGGATAAAGTTGAGAATCCATCAAATATTTAACACAGTAACAAACAAAAACAGTTGCTTTAGACAAAACTTACACAAAACTTATCCTTGTCCAGCATTTTCTTAGAAAACAAGCAGGCATCGAAATCCTAGCTTTACAAATTCAGGAAAAGAATTAAACTTTAGGCACAAAGAGAAAGTGGACATGAACCTCAGAGTCAAGGAGATTTCCAAATAGACCAGAATCGTCGGGAGCATAAAGGCGGTCGAAGATATAAAGGAAAATGTCGTTTGTATTATTTCCAATATATATTATATTGGCTACACTGGGAGTAATAAGGATGCATATATGGACGTTGGTCTAAACCAACATCCACATCAACATTGTCCACCAACGTTCATATGGATGTTGGCCACCAACGTTCATATGAACGTTGGTGGTGAAGGGATCTTGCTATAAAACCCCCTCACCTCCTCACTTCCTAACTCTCTTACTTCGTCTCTTCCAACACTTACTTCCACTCTTCCAAATCATTCATATATTTTACATATCTTCTTACTCTCTCAAAACAAAATACACAAGTTTATCTTGTCTATTTTATTTTTCTGTTTTTATTAATTCTCGGAGATAGTTCCTACTCCGCCCTTTGGAGTGTACAAAAGTTGGTGAAGAAGGCGTTAACCCTGGGGTTGGATTCCATTGTCTTGCTACACCGTAAAGGGGGAATTTTTGACTTAGGACAGTGATTTTTCACAACACCTTATTTTTAGATAAGCCTTTCCAATTTCCTTATTATTGATATTTTTTGCTAACAATCTAAGTCGAAAAAACTATTCTTGTGTTATTACTGCTATCGAAAATTGTGTTGTTCACTTGTCCCTATTTCCAAGTTTGCTAGTGGTTGTTGGAAAGTGTTGGCATTAAAAAATGTTTTATTTATTCCTGATGCACGTAGAAACTTAATTTCTGGTGCATTGCTTAACAAAGCCAGGGTTAAACTAACATTTGATTATGATAAGCTAGTTATGACTAGGAATGGGAACTTTGTTAGAAAAGGATTTTGTAATGGGGGCTTATTTGTTCTTGAAATTGAAATGATTGCATCAACTTCTTCTGCTTATATTGTTGAGTCTTTAGATTTATGACACTCTAGACTTGGGCATGTCAATGTGAGGTCTATTAAGAAGATGCAAAGCTTAAACTTGTTACCTAATCAGATCACTAATGAAATGAAAAAATGTCAAATTTGTGTTGAGACTAAACACTCTAAGAAACCTTTTAAGTCAGTGATCGAGAGAGAGTCACAATTGTTAGGCTTAGTGCACACAGACTTAGGTGATTTTAAGAACTGTATGAGTAAAGGAGGTATGAGATATTATATTACCTTTGTAGATGATTGTTCTAGATTTGCTAAGATTTACTTATTGAAAAATAAAAGTGATACAGAGGAAATATTTATGAAATACACAGCTGAGGTTGAAACCAATTAGAAAGAAAAATTAAAAGATTAAGGTCTGATCGAGGTGGTGAGTATAGTACTGATTTTCTGGCTGATTATTGTGCAAAAGTTGGAATTATTCATGAGCTTATAGCCCCTTATACACCGGAACAAAATGGAATAGTCGAGAGGAAAAACCAAACACTTAAGGATATGATGAATGCAACGTTGATTTCTTCCGATTTACTTGATTTTATGTAGGGGGAAGCTATTCTTTCAGCTTGTCATGTTCTAAATAGAGTCCTACATAAGAAACTAAATCAAACCCCTTATGAAATTTGGAAATGTTATCCACCTAACTTGCATTTTTTGAAAGTGTGGGGATGTCTTGCTAAGGTTGCTATACCTGAACATAAAAGAAACAAAATTGGACCTAAGACTATCAATTCAATTTTTATGGGATATGCTGCTAATAGTGCTGCCTATAGATTTATGGTTAAAGAAGAGAGATCTACCATTTATGGACCAATTATAGAGTTAAGAGATGCAGTGTTCTTTGAGGATATATTTCCTATGAAAGTTAGTGTACAATATCCTAGAGAATTTTTCCCTAGTTCTTCTACTAATGATGACATAGAAGAAGATGAAAGTGTTAAACTAAGGAGGAGAAAAAGAGCTAGAGTACCCACCATTTTTTGTTCTGACTTTATTACTTCATTTATGGTAACAAAACCTGAAGTGATAGATGATGTTTTTGTGGTGACTTATATTATTGAGGAAGATCCTAAAACTTGTGAGGAAGCAATTAGATCCGTAGATGCTACATTTTGGAAGGAAGCCATAGATACTGAGTTAGAGTCAATCATGTCTAATAAAACTTGGGTTTTAGTTGATCTACCTCAAGGGTGTAAGCCTTTGGAGTGTAAGTAGATTTTCAAAAAGAAATTGAGACCTGAAGGAACTGTTGAGAGGTTCAAGGCAAGACTTGTGATTAAAGGCTTTAAACAAAAGGAAGGATTGGACTTTTTTGACACTTACTCTCCTGTTACTAAAATTGCATCTATACGGAAGTTATTTAGGATTGCCTCAGTTTTTAAACTTTATATGCACCAAATGGATGTTAAAATGGCTTTCTTGAATGGCGATCTAGATGAGAAATTTTATATGGTTCAGCCCAAAGGGTTTAGAGTGCCTAGTCAAAAACAAAAGGTGTGTAGGTTGGTTAAGTCTTCATATGGACTTAAACAAGCTCCCAAACAGTGGCATGAGAAATTTGAAAATGAGATTTTCAAACATAGTTTCGCCTCTTGTGATGCTGATTCTTGCATTTATGTAAAATTTGACATCACTGGTTGTGTGATCATAACTCTTTATCTAGATGATGTGCTTATTTTTGGTACTAGTTTATATGTCATTAATACTACCAAGAGTTTGCTAAAGTCTTCTTTTGATATGAAAGATCTTGAACCTGTGGACTTTATTTTGGGAATCAAAGTTGACAAGACTAACTCTAGTTTTAGGCTGAATCAAACCCATTATGTTGAGAAAATTTTGAAGAAGTTTGGTTACTATGATGTTGATCCAGTCAAACCTCCCTATGATACTAGTATTGCTTTAAAGAAAAATCTTAGCGACAGTGTAAACCAAGCTGAGTATGCTAAAATTCTTGGTAGTGTGATATTTTTGATGAACTATTCTCGTCCTGATATTACATACTGTGTGAGTAAACTTAGTAAGTATACTCATAATCCTAGTCAAGAGCATTGGAATGCATTGATTCATTTGTTGAGGTATTTGAAAGGTACTGTGCATTATGGATTATCTTTTAGTGGTCATCCTCCTGTATTGGAGGGGTATTCTGATGCTAACAGGGTTACGGAGAGTGATGATATACACTTTACCAGTGGTTATGTGTTTACAATGGCAGGAGCTGCAGTATCTTGGAAATCATCCAAGCAAACATGTATTGCGAAATCAACAATGGAGGCTAAGTTTATGGCTTTGGAGTTGGTCGGACAAGAAGCTAAATGGCTAAGGAATCTCTTAGCAGATATCTCACTTTGGGAAAAAACCAATTCCTTTTGTGTTTCTTCATTGTGACTCACAGGCTGCCATTCATGTTGCCAAGAATAAGGCATATAATGGCAAAAGTAGACATATCAGATTGAGACATATAATTGTCTGTACTTTAATTAGACATGGTGTAATTTCTCTAAACTATGTCAAGTCAGAGAGAAACTTAGCGAATCCGTTTACAAAAACTTTGAGTAGGAAACTAGTTTTAGAGCATGCTAAAGGGATAGGGTTAAGCCCAACTGTGTAGTAACCTCATGATGGATACCCATCTTGGGAAACCAAGTTCAATGGGTCAAACGAAGTTATGTGGTGACTACTTGTATTTTGTTTATGGTATAATACTAAAATATATTAAGTTGTTGAAGTGCATCCCTCGCATGACTTTACTGTGTTTGATGAGGTTGGATTGTATAATCCTTAATGAATTTCATAGCCCAAGTTTGGCTGGTGTGAGCAGTACACACTTGATGGACTCACCTACGTGATTGTGGGGGGCTAGCCACCCTCCTATGAGAGTATTTGGGCTACCTCTCTAGAGTGATCATAAGACCAGGACAGTTTGAGGCCATTAACTTTCTAGCAGGTTCTGTCTCTGAATTTCTTATGACAACAGATTCAAGACTTAGTTCACCTGATTGTTCATCTATTTTTATTTATTTTTATTACAATTTGTTCCTCAAGTTTGGACCAAGTGGGGGATTTTGAACGTTAATCCAAACTAACGTCCATATGAACGTTGTCCACCAATGTTCATGTGGATGTTGGCCACCAATGTTCATGTGAACGTTGGCCAATGTTCATGTGAAGGTTGGCGGTGAAGGGGTCTTGCTATAAAACCCCCTCACCTCCTCACTTCCTAAGTCCCTTACGTCCTCTCTTCTAACACTTACTTCCACTCTTCCAAATCATTCATATATTTTACATATCTTCTAACTCTCTCAAAACAAAATACACAAGTTTATCTTTTCTATTTTATTTGTCTGTTTTTATTAATTCTCGGAGACAGTTTCTACTCCGCCCTCTGGAGTGTACTAAAGTTGGTGGAAAAGGCGTTAACCTTGGGGTTGGATCCTGTTGTCCTGTTGCACTGTAGAGGGGGAATTTTTGACTTAGGATAGTAACTTTTCACAACGTTTTATTTTCAGTAAGCCTTTCCAATTTCCTTATTATTGATATTTTTCGCAAACAACATGGTTTAAAGAGGTTGTCGATTCACATCTATATCAAAATCATATTTAACATGTGTCGATTCTCAGTATCCCGGAACTATCCAATGTCAACTGAATGATAAGTCAATCTATCGGGATATTCTTTTAAAACAACTCTATCCAATCTCAACCAAATGATAAGCCAATCTAGATGCTTCTGTATTATCTATATAGGAGTATCTTGGAAAGTGTTTGTGTGTGAGTTAATAGAGAATAAAAATTCAATTCTCCAAATTCTGTTTTTTTCAATAAAACGCAGATGCAGTTTTTTCAATTTGGTATCAGAGCCATTAGCGTGTGAATCAATCCTTGCATGCGTTTCTCCATTAATCAAAACATCGATCCCTTTCCAACCATCTTCCGGGGAAAAAAAAAAAAAACCCAAGCATTGCTAGTTGAACAATGGCCAACTACTCCTCAGTCTATGCGTATGTCACGTTGAAACTTACCATCGAGAATTTTCCTTTATGGAGAGATCAAATCCTTTGTCTTGTTAAGAGCCAAAAATAGATGACTTTTCTGACCGGAGATAAACCACGACCCAACTTACCAGAAGGAGCCGATGAGAGTGATCCTGCCAACGCTGAAGCAGTGAAGGTGCTGGAAGATTGGGAACTGATTGGTTCAACTATAAAAGGTTGGATTGTTGGCTCTTTATCAGATGATGTGATGGGCGTTGCTTTTGGGCTTGAAACATCAAAAGTTATTTGGGATGCACTGAAAGATGAACTTGCGCAATCAACCGAAGAGTGTATTTTTGATTTGGAACAAGAGTTGAACTATTTTAGAAAAGAGGAGGGAGAGTCCAATGCTACTCATCCGAAGAAGTTCAAGCGTATTTGTAATAACCTAGCTTTTGCAGGGAAACTCGTGGGAGATAAAGCCAAGGTACAACCATTGCTTCGCAGTCTTGACTGGGATTACCACCATTTTTCAACAACCATGTCAAGGCCTCCTCCACCCTTATACAAAGAGTTCATAACGCAGCTCAATAGCTATGAAAGTCGCAGCAACGTTGAGAGGCCCTCTACTAGGCAGTTTGCCTTCGCTAGCCAAAAAATCAATGCGACTCTATGCAATAAAAGTGTTTTTGATTCTCGAGGAAGTGGTTTTATTCCTAACAATGCACAAAATTATATTGTTGCAGATAACCAATGTAGACAAAGAGATCAGAATCGTGGCAGGGAGCAACAACCACCACCTCTCAAAAAGTGAAGGATGACACCTCAAGAGCGTGAACTTTACAAAAAATGAAACTTGTCAATTTTATGGTCGTAAAGGGCATATTGCCAAAATCTATTGGGATATTCCCTCGATAACAACAAAGGCTGAAATTCAACAAGCCCTTGCTGCTCTCGCTGTGAATATAGACCTCCTTGATCCTCAATGGAGTACCCACACAAGTGTGATTAATCACATGGTTAACAATTTAAAAATATTTTCAATCTCAAAAAAATATCATGGTTGTGAACGAGTTATGGTAGGCGATGGATTATCCTTAAAAATAGATGCAACAGGCGAAACCATTGTTAGTGACGGACAAAATAATTTTCTTCTTAAAGATGTTTTATTTGTTCCCGAGCTTGCAAAAAATTTGTTATACATTAGCCAATTGACCAATGACTTTGTAGTGAACTGTGAGTTACTAACTAGTTTGTCTATGTAAAGCAGCGTGCGACAGGGAAACCATTGTTGATAGGAGCACGTAAGGCAACATTTACGTCGTTAGTGGAAATAAACAGGCTCTCTTCTCTCGCAGGAAATAAGCAGTAGCTAAGGAAGTCTGGCATCAACGGCTAGGTCATCCACAAGCCTCTTCCATTCAAAAACTCAAGTCCTTGAATTTAATTGACGTTTTAGTTAATTAGTAAAGATTCGCCAATGTGTGCTAGTTGTCCATTAGGCAAAATGAATAAATTGCCATTTGGTACCCCAGACAATTCTGCTTGTGAACCCGTTGAAGTTATTCATTGTGATCTTTGGGGACCATCTCCTACTTTATCTTTTGGAAAAATATCGATTCTATGCTTTACTTGTTGATGATTTTAGTCTTTTAATATGGTTTATACCCTTACGACATAAAGATGAGTTTACATATGTCTTTATTGCCTTTGAGAAGTTTGTATGTACGCAATTTAATCGTCAGACAAAAAATCCCAGAATAGATGGCGGAGGAGAATTTGTAAACAATGCTTTGGCAACCTTTTTACAACAAGAAGGCATTAGACATCAATTAACATCAATTATCACGTGTATATACTCCTGAACAAATGGGCAGAGTATAGCGGCGACACTGTATAGTTCACAAACCAGGATTGACAGTATTAATCCAAAGTGGTCTCCCTCAATCTCAATAGGTTAAAGCCTTTGCAACAACCGTCTTTTTTATAAATCGCTTACCTTCCTCGTCTATCAACTGTGAAATTCCATTCAATAAATTACTCACTTCTCAGAATCCTGCTGGTGTAGGTGTTTGCCTTACCACTTGGGACACAAAGAAGAGCAAATTCGATCAGAAATCAGTGCCTTGTGTGTTTATTGGGTATAGCAACAAACATGAAGGCTATAGGTGTCATGATCTTTCCTCGAAGAAAATGTTTGTGTATAGACATGTAATTTTTCATGAGAATTCAATGCCTTACAAGGATAATACAAGAATGACAGCTACAGAGGTTGAAAGCTTTCTTTGAACATATGGTGCTAAAGGGATTAATCAAAAACTCATGCCACTATTTCCTTTTAATTTTCCTTTAGCTACGATTTAAAACACAATAAACACTAATGTTAATTCTTCTCTTGTAGGTATAAATACTCAGTCGATGCTACTCCTCGACATATGATGATGCTACACCAATGAGTGAAACTCAAATTTTTTCGAGCACCAATGACTCACAAGAGGTTGGTCAAAGTAATCTGCATGCCTCTGAAAGTCAAGGAGTAGCTTCCCCAATTGAAACTGAACTGGTTGATGACTCTATAAATTTGTTCAATGAACCAAGTGAATGACCTTCACGGCTTCGTGAATCACTACCCAAGCCGGAGCCTTCATTCCTAAGACAAACAATAACTTCAAACACAAGTGCCTCAGTTGAATCAAGCTCCTCGAGTGCCACCAGTAGTTGTTCAACAAAAATAACTTCACATCCCATTATAACGGGCTCGAAATCACGTATCCATAAACCCAATCCCATGTATGGATTGAATGCTCAACTTACGCAAATACCTTTGGAACCTAAGTCACCAAAAATTGCACTTAAACATGAATGCTAGCGAAATGCTATGAATGAAGAAATCTCAGCTTTAAATGAAACTAACACTTGGACACTTGTTCCTCATAAGCCAAAAATGAATGTAATAGGTTGTCGATGGGTTTTTAAAACCATATTGAACCTAATGGTGACTTAGATAGACTGAGAGCTCGACTTGTTGCCAAAGGATTTCACCAAGTCGATGGAATTGATTATAATGAAACATATTCGCCTGTTATTAAACTAGGTACTATTCATATAATAGTTAGTGTGGCTCTTGTTCAGAATTGTCCTATATGTCAATTAGATGTAAAAAATGTTTTTTTACATGGCTATCTTAATAAGGATATTTTTATGGAGAAACCAATAGGTCTAGAAGATCCCCAGGTTCCTCAACATGTTTGTAAGTTGCACAGATCGCTCTATAGGCTTAAGCAAGCACCGACAGCTTGGTTCGAGAGGTTTAGTATTTTTTTTGCTCAAACTTGGTTTCAAATGTAGCTTGGCTAACTCATCCTTGTTTATCTTACACTACGCCAAGGTTCAATATTTTTGGTTATAGATGTTGATAATATGCTAGTGATAGGATCAGACTCATCCTTACTCCATAATTTCATTAACACTCTACATTCAAAGTTTAAAATGACGGACTTGGGTGAAATTCATCATTTCTTGGGAATTGCAATCACACGGGATAATAGTGGCCTACATATGTTACAACATCACTTTGCATACCTCATATTAGACAAAGCTAATCTTCTTGATTACAAACCCCTATCCATGCCACTACCCTCAAAACTCAAATTCCCTCCAATAGTCCACCCTTTTCAAATCCTAAATTATACAGAAGCCTTGTTGGTCAACTACAGTACTTGACATTCACCCGGCCTAATATTGCATTTAGTATAAACTATGCCGCTCAATTTAGTCAACAACCAACCGAGTTTAGTTTCAAACTAGTCAAAAGAATTCTTAGATATATAAAAGGAACCTTAGACTTTAGTATTCATTTTCAAACAAATACTGCACTTGATCTTTTTGGTTTTACTTATGCAATTTGGGCAAGCTACACAACGACAAGATGCTCTACCTTTGAATTTTTTACTTATCTTAGTGCTAATATAATATTTTAGAGTTCAAAGAAACAACATACAGTTTCTCGATCAAACATAAAAGTTGAATATCGTGCTATGGAAAATGCCTCAGCCGAATTAACTTGGCTCAAATATGTCCTCCAAGACTTGGCTATTCCTCAAATAATTCCACCCACTCTATTTTGTAACAATTTGAGTGCATTGTTCATGACAATTAATCATGTTTTTCATGCTCATAGCAAACATATAAAGTTGGATTATCATTTCGTAAAAGAGAAGGTAGCTCTGGGAGAATTGGTGCCTCGGCATATATCTTCATAAAATCAAGTTGCTGACATTTTTACAAAGTCGCAATCCAAAAAATCTTTGGCTATGAATCAAGACAAACTATGTCTTGGCACCAGACATAGTTTAAGGGGGGATATTAAGCAAGCCCACCAAGCTCAACTAAACCTAGATTACATTGGCCGCATAGGGAGTAATAAGGATGGTTTAGAGAGGTGTATTTTAGTCTAAGGAGGCTGCCGATTCACGTCTATGTCAAAATCTTATTTAACATATGTTGATTATCAATATCCCGGAACTATCCAATCTCAACCGAATGCTAAGCCAACCTATTGGGATATTCTTTTAAAACAATTGTATCCAATCTCAATTGAATGATAAGCTAACCTAGATACTTCTGTATTATCAATATAAGAGTATCTTATAAAGTGTTTGTGTGTGAGTTAACAGAGAATAAAAATTTAATTCTCCAAATTATGTTTTTTGGATTAAAACTCAGGTACAATTTTTTCAATTTCCTACATTTAAGAACAATATTTGTACGTAATGAAAATCACGGTTAAGCTGCTCAATAAAACTTTTATACATAGGCCATTAAAAATGTTCATCGGCATGAGGCAACACAAAAAGAATTGGAGGCACTTGACCAAAATCATACATGGACTTTAGAGAAGCTACCGCCTGGAAAGAAACCTATTAGTTCCAAATGGGTACACAAAATCAAGTACAATTATGATAGAATGATTGAGTGATAAAAAGTTTGTTTGGTGGCCAGAGGTTACATGCAAGTTGAAGGATTTGATTACACTGAAACCTTTAGCCCAGTAGCCAAACTCATCACAGTTTGGACTTTATTCGCTGCAGTTGCTGTCAGTTCGGACTTTATTGGCTGTAGCTGTTGCTAAATCATGGGAATTACACCAACTTGATGTTTATAATGCTTTCTTATATCCCTTTATGGATTTAAGTAGGCCACCTGACAATGGTTTGCTAAATTTTCTAAAGTTATACTACAATTTGGGTTAACTCAATCAAAGGTAGATACTTCTCTTTCCATCTATCGCAAAGGTGCATCCTTTACTACACTACTTGTTTGTGGACGATGTAATTATTGCTAGCAACAATCGTGTTCAAATTAAAGCTCATAAGAATTATTTGGACTCTTAGTTTCACATCAAAGATTTCAGTCCTTCAAAATATTTCCTTCGGTTGGAAGTGAAACACTCTCCTGATGGCATAGTATTATCTCAACACAAATATGCATTAGATATTTTGCAAGAGGCTAGTCTCCTTGGCAGCAAACCATCTTCTTTTCCTATGGAGTATAATCATAACTAACATTGGATAATAGTGCTTTTCTTGAAAATATAGGTACTCATCACTGACTTGTTGATAGGCTCATCTACTCGACAACTATTTGTCCAGATATTTGCTACTCTGTTCACATTCTTTCTCAATTCATGCATCAACCTTGTCATGGTCATTGGGACGCAGCTCTTCGTTTTTTAAGATATCTAAAGTCTGCTCCTAGCCAAGGTATTTTTTTCTCGTCTTAATGTAAACTCCAACTTCATGCTTACTATGATTTTGATTGGGTTGGTTATCCCATCACTAGTTACTTTATTCTTTTAGGTTGCTTTCTCATCTCTTAGAAAACTAAGAAACAAAATACCATCTCTCGCTCATCAACTGAAGCTTTATATCAGTCTATGGCTACTACCACTTGTAAACTTATTTGGCTTCGTGCTTTACTTCATAAATTGATGGTTCCTATTTCCTCTTCTGCTCAATTATATTGTGACAACCATATCGCCATCCACATTGTTGCTAATTTCATACATCATGAATTTACCAAACATATTAAAATTAATTGTCATTTTATTTGGATTGTATCAAATCTAGCTCCATTGATACGTTGCATGTTCCCTCTAATCCACAACTCGTTAACGTCTTCACTAAAGCTCTTGGCTCTCATCAATTTTCATTTCTTATTGGCATGTTAGGCATTCGTAACCTCCATGCTTTAACTTGAGGGGTTGTATTAGTAGTAGTCAACTATAGAGATTTGCTACCCATTTTTAGAACCATTATTTTAGGATTAATTTATACTAATTGATTTGTATCCTATTTTATCTCCTTAATTTAAGAGTTAATTCAAGCTCTTTCTTGTATATAAGAACATTATTCATACGTAATAAAAAATCACAGTTGAGTAGCTCTCACATTGCAATTTGGCAGAAGGACCTTTAGTTGCTACTCTACTTGAGAAAGACTCAAGTTTCTTTCTGTATATGTTGGCATGTTGTTTTAGAGTATCTACAACTCAGTCAATCCTTTGAGTTTTATGAAATAAACACTTTTGATGTACAAATTATTAAGGATATTTATAATCTATATAGAGGTTATTAAAAATATGTATGCAAATGTAATGACTAAAGTAAAGATGATAGAAAAAGATATGTGATATTTTTTATCAATATTGGGCTATACCAATGCTCCTCATTGACCTCGTTTTTGTGTGTAGTAGTAATATATAAGTTTACTAAGAATATCCAAGGGATGTGCTTTGATGTATATTATTTGTTAAAGACATTGTTTTACGATAACATTGTTTTAGTGGATGAGATAAAAGAGGTGTCAATATTAAGCTACTTCTTTAAAAGGATACATTAGAATCGAAGCATTTAAAATTGAGTAGAACTAAAACTAAGTACTTAGAGTGTAACTTTTCAAGCCATAAGATAGCTTCTAATGTGGAGGTAAAATTTAGTTCAAAAGTTATACTACAGAAAGAGTGTTTTAAATATCTAAGATCTATCATCTAAAGCAATTGAGAGATCGATAAAGACACTGTTCACCATATCAAATCAAGATGGTTAAAATGAAAAAGTACATCAGAAGTTTTATCTGATAAGAAGATACCACTCAAGTTTAAAGGTAAATTCTATCATTTAGTGATTAGGGCAGTCATATTTCTTGGAGTGTTACCCCATTAAACATATAAACAATCATAAGTTAATAGTGGTGTTCAACCTTACTAGAAGAGATAAGGTCATGAATGTAATAATAAGAGATAAATTATAGGTAACTAATATTAATGAAAATTTAACAAAGACAAGATTTAGGTGATTCGTACATATTAAGAGGAGACATTCTTACGTTCCAGTGAGAAGATGCAAAAAGATTATACTTAAGAATTTTAAGAGGAAAAAAGAAAAATCAAAGAAAAATTTAGGGAGGTAATTAAAAATGATATAACTCTGTTCGAACTTGTCAAAGACGTAACCCTCCATAAAAAGAATGTACTAAACATTTTCTTACTTAGTCTAAATATTTTCTTGTAATGGCTTATTTATTTCATTTATTTACTTGTCTTTTTTTGTGTATTTACTTACTTTTTTATTTTTATTTTTTACTTTGTTCTATATTTATCATATTGTTTATTTTATTACTTATTTTTCTATTTTTATTTGTATGTATTATTTATTTATTTATTTTATTATTATCTTTGTGTCTATTTTATTTTTATCTTATTATTTTAATATGTATCTTTATTTATTTTATTTTTATTCTATTTTATATTTGTATATTATCATAAAGAGTTTCTCTACTAGTTAATAATAAAATTGTGTACTTTTACATTTTCTTAGACTCTATATTCAGCGAAACTTCTTCTAAAATGTTGTTATTATTATTGTGTTAATTTACTTGTTATATCGTGTTTAAGTAGTTGAAGGTAATTTAGATGCTACCAAGTTTAGTGGTAGTCTCTGTTCCGGTGGACTCGTTCTGACCACCATTGATGCTGTAAGACCACGCGGACTGCGTTGCGTTTTTATGTTTTGGAATTGGAATGATTGGAAAGAAGATGGAATGGTCCAACCGTTGTAAGAATAATATCGATGATCAGATTCTAATCCCACCGACATTTTTTTAACTTGTGACTTATTTTATTAATTTTTAATCGATCATTAAGTTATTAAATAGTATATTTAATATACATTATTTACAAATTATTAAATGTGTTCCTAATCCTATTTTTATTTATAAATGGTAACATATTTTTTAAAAGTAAGCAATTAAGTAATTAAAGGTCATTTGATTTGATTTCATTTATATTTATATTTTACTTTTATCTTTGTTTCTTGATTATATTTTTATTTAAGAAATAAAAACATTTTTATTTCTTAATATTAATATAGTTATATTTTATTAGTTATAATAATTAAATAAAACTTATAGATAATTTTAAATTTTAATTAATTAATTATATTTTAATGATACTATAATATTTTTATTTCATAAATAATGGTTAAATAATTATCAATAAAATTTTAAAGTTTAAATTAATTATAAAAATAAATTCTATTTTATTAGTCATATTTATTATTAGTATTTAATATTAAAGATTATATATTATATACTAGTTAATAATAAAATTATATTAAAAATGTGAGCGAGAATTAATTTTTATGATTTTATAGGTTATAAAATAAAAATAAATTAAAAATTTTTAATTAAATAAAATTTTAATAGATTTAAAAATAAAAATAAAAGTGGAATAAACCTCAAAATTACTAATTGTATCTCACTAAGCTGCGGGTTTTTTATGGTCCTTTCTGATCTATGGACTAAACCAACGTGCAGCATTGATTATGTTTCATAAGCCCATAACTCTGTTTCTAGTTGGACCGTAACTAATAGCAGTTTCCTTGGCTTCTTCCATTTTTCTTCTTCTCAACAATGGAACCCTCAAACCCACTCTTATCTGTTGCCTCCTTTATCCACCAACACTGTTGTCGTCTCGGTGCCGACCTTGCTACTCGGATCGGCGACGCCACGAAAACTCTCTCCGTTAACCTGTCGCCGCCTCCACTTGCCACCACTGGACGACCTCCACTCTTCGCCTCTGTCTCGCATTCGAAGAACTCCGCCTCTATCAGCTCCGACCACGTGGCGAAAAGTCTAGTAGGGACTTCTGTTTACACTGTGAGCAACACAAACAACGAGTTCGTGCTCATCTCTGATCCTGATGGCGCCAAGTCCATTGGTTTGCTTTGCTTTCGTCAAGAAGACGCTGACGCATTTTTGGCTCAGGTATGTGCTTTTTCTACTTGCGTCTATGTTTGTTTTTGTTTTAACGGTTTCTAATTTCGTTTCAGCTCTGATTATTCTTTTTCTGTTGTTTCCTTTACAGGCTCGGTTAAGGAGACGAGAACTGCGAAGTGAGGCTAAGGTTGTGCCTATTACTCTTGATCAGGTAGCTATGCATTGGCTTAATTGAAATCTTAAATTATAGTTACATTTCTAAAGATATACAATCATATGCTTGAAAGTCATAAACTGTAATTTAGTTAGTAGCTCAGAAATTAGTTTCAGTTTTCTGTTTAGAAACGCATAGTCGAAGTATAGTGTTGAACAAGTAGATTTAAAATTTTGGTGGTATTTAATGAATTCAAAATGTTTAATTTGTACACTTTGAGTGGAGACATGGAGTTGATTACGAGAACGTTTTGAATTCTACTGAGCCACGCATGCTCTTTCTAGTCCGAGGCTTTGCTTTTTCACTTTTTTTAACTTGATCCAGTTAGATATTTAACCCATCTGTCGGAAGATTTCGTGAGTTGCTTCCCTTATGACAAGTGTTGAGTTGCTGTACTTGCTCAAGTCTTCTGTTGACTTTTTAGGTATACTTGTTGAAGGTTGAAGGGATTGCATTCCGGTTTTTACCTGATCCAGTTCAAGTAAAGAATGCGTTAGAGGTTTGTATTTACAATGTAGTTGTTAAACATGGTCAACATGATTTTGCACTTAGAAACAAATGCTTGGAAAGCACTCTTGCAGTATGCCTAATTTTTGGTTTGGAGGAATTTAGAAAATATATTGGATCACTTCTTTGTTTATTGAAATGAGTAGAGCAATTTGGTGGACTTAAATTTTAGATTTCTAATGGTCTTTCATGTGGAATTTGATTTTTATTCTCCTAATTTCTGTCGAGTATTAGATAATGGCAATTTGAGTCATTAGTATAGTCTCTTATGCTAGTTTAAAGCAAATTAATGAAGCCTCCCTCAGCTTTTTGCATTTAACTTATTCATTCATATAGCATGTATCCTTTGTGTTCTTGGGATTCTTCTTTGATTTTTGAAAAGGAAAACAAGGTCTTCCATCATGTAGGAGTAAAACTGTGCCCATGGAATCTATTTTGCATGTTGAATACTTTATAGTTGAAGGTCTTTCACGAAACACACTGAATTCTCCATGCTACTTATTTATGTTTCTTTTCAACTCTGCTAGCAATTTCTGTGTTCCAGTCGTGAAATAATTCATATGCAAAGATGCTTATTGGATTCTTAACCTAGTTAGACATTTTTGTGGTTCAGCTGAAGGCAGTTGATCTGAAGACTGGGTTTGATGGAGTCCCTGTTTTTCAGGTATGACATATGGGTTGATGAAAATATTTGCTACTCTTGAAAGTACAAACATGCTTTCCTTGTGAAGTCACGTAAGATCCAAATATGCTTTGCCATTTTATTGCAATTGTTAAAGCCTCTTGGTAGATCATACCCATGCTGTATGAGTTTGAATCTTTTGGTAGTTCACTCGAACTAATCAACATATGCTAACATCTCAGCCATCCCATGGCTTTTTGTATTTGCTAAGAAATAATTCTAGTCCAAGAGGCTTTGATTATCTGAAACAAATGTTATTGAAACATTGGATTTCGATTTCATCAAAACAGAATAGAAGAAGGCTAAAGTTTATGATCTTTCCCATCTCATGCATGTAGATCAATGAATACTTTTGGGTGTCTGTTGGTTGTTGCTTACTGTTATTATCTTCTCATGAGCTATATTTGTATCTGCAGTCAGAACTTCTGGTTGTGAAGAGGAAAAATAAGCGTTACCTGCCAATATATTTCCAAAAGGTATGTTGTGTACATATGCAGTCATAGGCATTTAATCAGACTCAACTATGAAGGATTTGGCCAGTGTTTGATTTTTCTTATCTAGGAAGACATAGAGAAAGAACTTTCAAAGGTTTCGAGGGCATCAAGAGGAGCAGGATTTTCGCAACACATTATGGTATTGACCAGGCTTGCTCTCCTCAATAAGCTCATTAATTGACTATGACATGGCTATATTTGATTCAATTTGTCTGAAATAGGTGGGAAGCTTGGAGGATGTTTTGAAGAAAATGGAGGTAATAGAACAAAGTATTGGGTTGATATCCTTTTCAGGTTAAAATAAGAATGGATTTTGATTCTTATATTTGGCATGATTAGATGAATGAGAAGAACTCTGGATGGGAAGATCTGATTTTCATTCCACCTGGTAAAAGCCATTCGCAGCACATTCAGGAGGTGACAAAGTCGTAGTTTAATGGATGCATTACTTTCGATGACGACGTGTGCATGAGTCCATGGACATAAGAATGTCTTAGGGCTCACAATGGCAGCAAATTTTGCCGGATGTGGCTGGAGTATTATTCAAAAAGAAACAAAGGTGACAGTCTGCATTCAGAGAAGAAAAGAAAATCAAATACAAAAATTGACTTTCTGATCCTGTAAGAGAGGTCAGTTAAAGGAGGATTACTGATTAATTACTGTGATCAAATTCACTTCATGTACAGCTCGCGATTTTGAGTCAAATCTAAATTAAGGGACTTTGTTTATTACTTGTTACTCTGTGAAATGGAAGTGTCATATGCAGTGAATGCACGTCAACCAGAATCCACTTGGACCAACATCTTTAAACTTGATCATGGATCAACAGTGTGGTTAGCCTACATCGAGTACGTCATGGGTGCATGTTTATTTTCTTTTGCTTACAGACGTTCTTATTGCGGTCTTTTAAATTGGATGCTATTGATTTAGGTGTGTTTGGTACTCTGTCCAATGAAAAATGTTAGAACTTTTAGAAGTTACGTTTCTATGATTTTGGTATTTCGATATGCATTATCCATAAATACATTTGTAATTAAAAAATTTCACAAGTTACCTAACTCTGCTGAATATGGCATTTTTATCAGTTTTTCAAAGTAAACCTTTCATTCAACTATAATTACAGATAATCACAATATTCTTGATAAGGTCCCAAGTTCTCATTTCATCACCTAACTCACACTCAATATGCAGGTAAGCTGTAGAAGATTCATCACTGTTTTAAGTCTGAAATTTGGGAGATGTCATTTGTATTCTTGTCCCTTTCGTCAATGGTTGATCATTTAGTTTCAAAGCAGACAAGTAAAACCCAGCAAATAGAACCTAACAAATTGCCTGTTTGCTGACAAACCACCCGAGCAGGTGTCTTCAACAACTAATAAACAAAAGAAATAGAAGAGGAATTAGAGGAAACCATTCATGCCTGCCTTTTGAGAATATTTAACAAGCCCCACATTTCTCTCCTGACATAGCCCACTTCACCTAGAAATGGTTCCAATTATTTGTAAGTTGACAAATGGTGAAACCGCGATAGTTTACCACAGTACTAAAAGGCATGCTCTGTAACATGATTTGATGAGTTGTGAAATTTTCTGATGTCTGACCTAAACCCCTTTCGCATCTCATTAAATTGATTCATTTGAAGTAAACATCGAAAGCATATATACAATGGAAACTTGTGTTCTATCGGACAAAAATGACATTTAGGACGTTGACATGGCAACCAAAATGTTTGTTGGCCGACCTGCTTAGCTGCTAACTCTAAGATTCCTCCCCCACATACCTAAGCTCCATACATTGTCAATTTACCTGCTTACCCCTAAATCTTTATCTAATTTTGGTACGATCCCATTTTTAATCCACAATTGTGCCTCACAACCTGAGAATAATTTGTCAAATGAATCCAAAAGTTATTTTCAAATGAGATTTGACAGGTGAAAGTTTGGACGTACAATTTTTTGTTGGTGGAACAGTTTTCCATATATCCAAATGGGCCTTCCCGAGATCACTCGAGCGAAACAAAAACTCATATGCATTTGGAATATATCTCAACAAAAATCATTCAAATGAAAATCAATTCAGATATTAATAGACCAATTCCAATTATATGTGAGGACTAATTGGTAATTTTGAGGGAAAAAATCTAGAAACTTTGTCACCGTTAGCATAGAAAAGAAGCAAAAGGCTTATTTAGATGCCGCCGTTTTAGTCTTGAAGCACAAAATTTGACACATGGAGCTTCATGGCTGGTTCTTAAATCCTTTATTAAGTTTTACTCTAATTAAGCCGTCTCCATTCCTCTAACTACTCTAGCTTGGTCACTCCCAAAAATGATAAACACCAAGATTAATTATACTAAATGTTATTGAAAAGCTGAAACTAGAGTAGGTGGATAGGATATATATACAAAGACCTCCCTTTGAGCTTCACCAGTTAGCGCTTAGAAAAGATGATGGAGGGACTTGGCCTTCAAAAGATTGTGAAGGTTGCACCTTCAAAGTCTTTGGTCATTAGGGTCAATTTGGTCTTCCTTGCGTTTTTCCTAGTCATTTATGCTTCTCTTCTTCTACGTCCATCTTCTTCAATCTATTTCGAAAATGCAGCGTCGCTTGTTAGGTGTTCATTGCGCGAGTGCCATCACAAGGTAAGGTGAGCGTATAATATATTAGTCAATTATGTACACATTAGTGTGTTGTGTTCTAACAATTCGACAAGAATTTAGTTTAAGTAACGTGTATTTCGATTAGCCTTCTGCTAAAGTTGAAATTTTTGTAGGCTCAAAGTCCGGTGAAAATGCAGGCAGTACTCTTGGAGGAGAGTAAAGTACATGTTTCGAAAGGGAGGAATGTTAATATAACTAAGATTGAGGTACCAAGTTTCATGGCTGATCTGGGAAAAGGATTGAGGATTGGCATGATTAACATGGACGACGATGAAGATGTTAGTGATTGGAAACTTAACGGAGAAACTGTGCCAGTTCACTTTGACCGAGTATCAGAACAATTCAAGTGGGAAGATTTGTTTCCTGAATGGATCGACGAGGAAGAAGAAAGCGATGTACCGTCGTGTCCTGAGCTGCCAATGCCTGAATTCAAGGACTACGATGACATGGACGTGATAGTGGCAAAATTGCCATGCAAGTACCCAGAAGAAGGGTGGAATAGAGAAGTGTTAAGGCTTCAAGTTCACCTTATAGTAGCAAATTTGGCAGTGAGAAAGGGGAGGAGAGATTGGAAGCGGAGGACCAAAGTTGTGATGTGGAGTAAGTGCAGGCCAATGATGGAGTTGTTTAGATGCGACGATTTGGTGAGACAGGAAGGTGATTGGTGGTTGTTTGAGCCGGAAATCGCAAGATTGGAACAAAAAATTACCTTGCCTATTGGATCTTGCAAGCCGTCTTTGCCTTTGTGGTCACAAGGTACGTACGAACTTCATAACAATCTCTCCGTTCTACTTTTCCAGAAACATGAAAACGCGCCAGGTAGGGGTCGAACCTACGACTTTCTGCTTAGGAAACAGACGCTCTATCCACTGAGCTACAGGCGCTTATTATTCTAAGTCTGGCTTCTATCTATGCATATTTTAACAACTTAAACAATCATCACTACCAAATTTTAGTTATTGTTATTATTATTTAATAAGAAAATTTTATTATTTATAATATTAATCGTCACTAAAATATATCAATTATCAAATATAATGCTTTTTAAATTAAAAATGTTATTAGTATTGACATGTGATAACATTTGACAATTTTTTTATAGTAACATGACTACTTTTTATACAAAGGATAACAAGTTCTTTACTTAATAAAATATTTTCTTATCTATTTGTCTTTCGTTGGAAAAAAAATTTCTAACACATTGAACAGGTAGTCCAAGGGAATAAACTAAAATGGCTCTACGAAAATTGAAATGTTCAACATGATCATTTTTAATTGGTAAACCATCTGGGTTGCATAGACTGATCAACAACTTCCAAGAAAAATTGAATGCTTGGTGACGAAGCTAAGATGGTGGTTAGGCTTAGTTGTGATGAATAGAATATGGATGTACCACACTATACTACTTCCACATTTTCTTATTTATATTAGTTAAGATGAATTAATCAATTAGATAGTAGATGATGAAGAGATGGTCCCAACATCGAATTCCTGAAAGCTCAATTCCATCACAGAACTCATATAATGAAAAAACTTATGCTATCTAAATTAGTTAGGAATAAGGCTATGTATTATTGAATTTCTTGAAATTTTACGTAATTGAGATTTTACTAACTTGTTTTTGTTATTGTTGTTGTTGTTATAGAATACCAAAATTGATAATGCTACAGTAACAAAACATCATCTTTTTAGCTAATTCTTTGACTAACATAAAGGGTGACGTCACTTGGTTTATTCTTTTCTAAAATTATTAGATGATTCTTTGAAGTATGAAAATTCCAGCAAAAAAAATTCTAACACGTTCATTTTTTTCTTGCCTTGTTCTATTCTGTATTAATGTTTCCTTCATCTAATGTAGGAGCTATAAAACGAAATGGAAGCTGACCCCTTTAGTTTGACTTTGCAGGGATTAACGAAGTGAACGATCTCTCAAAATTCCAAAGCCCAACAAGAGCAGCTAAACGAGAAGCTTATGTCACAGTTCTCCACTCCTCAGAGTCCTACGTTTGTGGTGCCATAGCACTTGGACAAAGCCTCCTTCAAACAGGAACAAAGCGTGACCTTGTTCTTCTCATAGATAACTCCATCTCACAACCTAAAAGAGATGCTCTTGTTGCAGCTGGTTGGAAGATAAGACTCATTACAAGAATTCGGAACCCCAGAGCCGAAAAATATTCCTACAACGAGTACAACTACAGCAAGTTCAGGCTCTGGCAACTCACTGACTACGATAAGATCATCTTCATCGACTCAGATATCTTGGTCTTACGTAACCTTGACCTGCTTTATCACTTCCCTCAAATGTCAGCCACTGGCAACGATATATGGATCTTCAACTCTGGGATCATGATCATTGAGCCCTCAAACTGCACTTTCAAGTTTCTGATGGACCGACGTAAGGACATTATCTCTTATAATGGTGGTGATCAGGGTTTTCTTAATGAAGTTTTTGTGTGGTGGCATAGGTTACCTAGAAGAATGAACTTTCTGAAGAATTTCTGGGCTAACACTACCACAGAAGCTAGCTTCAAGAACGAATTATTCGGAGCTGACCCTCCAAAACTTTATGCAATACATTATCTTGGATTAAAACCTTGGCATTGTTATAGAGATTACGATTGTAATTGGAATATAGGGGACCAACGTGTTTATGCGAGCGATGTAGCTCATGAAAGGTGGTGGAAGTTTCATGACTCCATGGATGAGAAGTTGCACAACTTTTGTAGGTTAACGAAGCGAAGAAAGCTTGAATTGGATTATGATAGGAAGTTGGCTAGAAATATGAGTTTCAGTGATGAACATTGGAAAATAAAAATCACAGATCCAAGGCGGAGTCATGTAGTTTGATTAATTATTGGTTGTTTGTAAAAGATTTCCAATTATTTTCTTTTCTTTTTGTTCTTGGAACTTTTTGTATTTTAATAGAAAGATACACACGTTCT
>JANQBM010000008.1:17283915-17294320 GCA_025594535.1 Erythroxylum domingense
TTTAGAAGTTTCGACATGGGCCTTTAGGGTTCTCTACGGAAGAGACGTGGAAGCTTTGTCAAAAACTCGGTAAAGGTAGCAAATGGAAGATTAGTTACACGAGCATGACTAGGTATTGGGTAAAATACTGAAATTCCTTTGACACCTGTTTGGTTTCTGACGTTAAACTCACGTCTCATATCAATCGTGGTCCTATAGGCTATACACACGTTTCATATCAATTGTGGTCCTATAGACTATACGCGCATTATTCAACACATAAGCAACAATGAGATTCTCTTCAATCCTTACCATATAAAAGCAAGTCTACGATTAACGTTGAAGCTGTTGTGAAAAGTGAGTGCGTACTCGGGCCTAAATTAGATCTGGCACATGATTTCCCAATCCATTAAATAATTCACTGTGCTCTATGTCCATAAAAGGGTAAACTTGAGGAAAAAGATAAGGCACCCCATTTTATCCGACTTTGCAAATGCCCTCTTCTGTAAGAACAGCTGCTTCTCCAGTTCCAAGTACCGTATTTGCTTAACCATTGCACCTTCAAATTTCTTCAGCAGATCTAATTCCAAAGAAAAGCGTGATGTTTTATTCATCTTGTCTATTTATTCTTAGTAACATCAACTTTTCATTTCCTTGGCTAAACCAACCTCCTTCCAACACCCCCCAATCTTTTAAGCTTCAAATTTAAACACAAGCTACATGCACCAAAAACCGATCAATCGGATCAACTTCCAAAACAATGTGTCACAATTGTACAAGAAAAAGTAAATGTCTTGAAGATTTTAAGGAAGCTATTATACATATCTGCAAAAATTATACCGCAAAATGCAACGATCATAGGAGACTAATAACATTTAATCCAAGGTATTACCAAGTCCATTAACCTGCGACATTTAATCTGCAAGCATCTATCTGACAAAGCTACCCCCATAGTATCTACTGTGGCTTACCAACTAGGCGAAAAATTCCTCTACCGCTAAAAACATTAATAACACTATCCCTACAAACTATAAACCAGACTGCCAACCGCTAGAATAACCATGGTGTCCACACCTTTGGAATTATGTCAAGAGACCTCGACAGGTACCAAAAGTATGGCTTACTGTGTGAGTGCAGCACTCAGACAACAAAAGCTGCAACAAATATGGGTAATGTTCTACAATGATAAGCTGAAGACAAAGAACTGTATTGCTGAAATAAGTAAATTCTGACGGGCCATCCACTTCAAGCTCCTCTTCGACGCTTCTTTTCATTCTTGCCCTCACTTCCCTGACCTTTGGATGAGCTGGCTATCTTCCCCTTTGCACTTACTTGCCCCTTAATTGAATCTGTCTTGCTCTCCTTCATCTCTACTCCCCTGACCTTCGATGAACCAGACTTCCCAGTCCCATTAGCGCTAGATTTGCTACTACTTTTTGTGAGTTTTTCCTTGGCAGTTGACATAACCTTTGGGGTATCCTGTTTGGACTTGCCTGCCTTTGGAGTGTCTTGCTTGGACTTGGATACTTTGGGCGTGCTTGAGCCTTCGTCCTTCGATTTACTAGTCTTGGATATCATAATCTCATCATTTTTGGACCTGCTAACTCCTTTAGCATCAGCAGATTTATTTCCACCTTTAGGGGTATGATCTTTAGTTTTGTTATCATTATCATCCTCGGTTTTCTTAAGAGCTTTGGATTCATTTGATGGCTTTCCATCACTTTCTCCAGCTTCCTTTGATTTTCGCCCGGACTTTGAAGCGCCACTTTGAGATTTGCTAGAGGAAGACACATAGTTTAAATTCAATGCTCACAGATCCAAATTCTGTCACGGGCAAAAACTCAAAACAAAGTTTATATACTCACCCTTTATGAGAAGAATCCATCTTTTCTTGCTTTGTTGAATGTTCAGAAGTATTCGCCTTCTTTCTCAAAGGCCTGATAAGAACCATAATAACATTTCAGAGCACAGCTAAAGAAATAGTACGAGACAAATGTATGAAAACATACATTTCAGACGAATCATCAGGACTTGGGTGATCAGTTGCTTCTCCCTGTAAAGAAATTAGATAAGTACCACATCCATGATACTCTACTCATAAGCAAATCAGATAGCCACTCACCTCATTTGACTCGGAATCACTTCCAATCAACTCCCACTTTTGCCTTTTCAGAAATAATTTTTCAACATCACCATCCACATACACAACCTATAAGAATATAAATTTCAGGTCAATCAAATAAGCATGAAATCACATCTGTTTATAAAAAACCTGCATGTAAGCAGCTGCATAAATGTATGCATGTGGTGGTATGGTGCAAGTAAAAGTCAGTAGGCTCAACATCTTACCTTATGCCTCTTCTTAATTGGGTCATATGACTCAATAGTACCCTTATAATATCTGCAAAACCACACAAGGAATTTAATCAAAATAACTCAATCACGAATTTCGCTATTGTTGGTTGATGAGAAAAATATCAATCCTTGAGTTAGTACATAATCAATAAGAGTTTCCATGTGTACAAGCACAATTTGCCACAGGGTAAGTGGGCGCTACAAGCCAATGTTAAACCCTTCATAATTTGGAAAGACCATTTGTCAACATCTACAACTTAATTAAAAGCTTTGCCAACTTTGAGACAATGTCTGAATAACCATCAGTGTTTCTTTCATTAATAGAACGTTCTTTACACTTTTATATGACAACTTAAAAAAGTGTACAATTATTGACCTGTTAAAGATCACATATGAATGGAAATAATCTCACAACCATGACACACTTGTATGCACAAACATCTCCACATTTAACACTGAAGCAACAAGCAGATAATAACATATCCACATGCAACAACTAGCAGTACAAGTAGATCAGCTTTTGCAATAGCTTCAGAACAAATATACTTTAACTACAGAGTACAAGGCAAGCACTTACTTCTTATCCAGTGGCCACCAAACTTTGACCTTTGCACCAACAAGACCATCATCATCTTCTTTCATATCAGTTACCTGATATAGCAATTCGTGATATAAGAATGAAATAAAAGATCCCTGTTTATGTGCCAAAACTTCGTACATAAAAGTGACCCTTAGCAAAACCATATTAATGCTGCTGAGGTGCAAGGAGACTACAAAACTTTGATAAAGGCCCAAGAGGAAATACAAGGAGCGGAGCAGTACTCTCTGTGCTGTAGAAAATATATTATTAGGACCAAGGAGAGTAAAGGAGTTGCTGATGTTGAAACCGGAGAAATAGTACAGAAGAAATAAATTATTAGGACCAAGGAGAGTAGAGGACTTGCTGATGTTGAAACCAATGAAATAGTACAGAAGTAAGAGGGGACAGAAGGGGTAGCACAAATTAAATTAGTGCATAACGCTATGAATATTGAACAAACAACACTAGTCTCTTTTTTCAGGTCACTGCACGGGGAATGATCTGTGCTTTGATGAAGTGTGCAATGATGAGAATAAAATTTTAAGATTGAAGGGAAAACTATGAGTTCATCCATCTTGTCACTAACAAATAACTCCAAACTAAAATGGATGGTATTGAGCAAGGATAACACTTGCCTTGTCTTTTCCTGAATCACGCTTTCGCTTGGTATCTGTCTTGGGAGTCTCCACTGACTGCTGTTCCTCTTTTGTTGACTTTGAGGCTGATTTCAGTGTTGACAGCTTTTCCTAGACAACCATCATAGCAGAGCAATGAAGTTAATGGATTGAGCTGACAATTAAAAGCAAAAACTACAGCAACAAATAGCATTTTGGATTGAAGATCAAGAACAAAAGATACCTTATCATCATCTTGAGTTGCAGTTTTGGAAATATGTTTTTCTGAAACAGATTTTCCGCGATTGCGAGATCGCTTCTCCTCAGACTGCTTGGAAGAGGATCCATCCAATTTATCACCACATATCTCCACCTTCTTCAATCGCCCTCTAGGCAGTTTTGCTTCAGATTCACTTGTGGCACCACCTTCCTCCTTAGATGCATCTATTTTAATTGCTTTCTCATCCTCACTGACAATCCCAGAAGTTGCACTTCTTCGAGGTGATTTATTTGCCTTTGTTTCAGACTCACTTGCTCCATCAGATGCCCTTTTGGAAGTATTGTCAGAAAGAACAGAATCCTTCATTAGTCTTTCTTTTTTCTTTATTCGCACAGCCTTTTTGGAAGAACTTTCATCAGCAAGGCCTTCACCAACAGTTGGGGAAGTAACTGCCACAGTATCACCCTCTACTGCCTTGGGCAATAAAGACTCACTTACAGTCTCTTTTTTATCAGAAGAAACAACTACCTGAAGAGTTGGATCCTCATGTAGAGTAGAAGCAACATTGTCCTTATTTTTATGATCAGGCACTTTCTTGTCTTCCTTACCAGTGTCAGCACAAGAACTCTCAGAAAGTTCTGTGGTTTTAGCAGAGGAGTTAGCTTTCTTCCCTTTTACCTTAGCAGTCTGTCCTTGCTCACTTTCTTCATCAAGCACCTCCTCAGCAGCTAAATCATCATGCCCTACATTCTTTGATGTTTCAATACTTTTTGATTGATCAGCACCATTAATTTCCTCCTGTTTCTTACCATCCTCTTGCTTCTCACTGTCCTCTTGTTTCTTACTATCGTCTTGCTTCTCAGTATCCTCCTGCTTCTCAGTGTTCTCTTGCTTATCAGCGTCTTCTTGCTGCTTCAACTCATCAGCCTCTGCCAAGGAATCATCTTTCTCAGTCTCTGCAACGCCATTGCTTACAACTGGTTCGATGGATTTGTCATCTGGGGGATCAATTTCTCTGGGTGAAGATGCTTCTTTTTTTATATCTTTCTCAGCCTGAATAAGAGTTTAAATTAAAAGTTGCACATGAAGAAGAAACCAAAACATCATTACAACATGAAGTCCCATGCCTGAACAGTTTCATCCAATGATACCTCTGCTGGCTTGCTCTCTTCAACCTGCAGCAAGTTGAAAATGCAATGCTTATGAGAACCATATTATGGTCGATATTGGCTCAAATTGATCCAATGTTTTTGTAAACAAATTGTAGCATCAACTGGAGGTCAAATATCAAATAGCTTGATGGTGTGGATCCACAAACCAAAAAACTGGTAGAAAAATACAAATGGGTAGCAACAACAGCCCTGCATCAAATTTTTTTCCACAGCATTGATGCCAATCTCTTGCATAAGCCAAAAGAACATAGAGACTAATAACTTGAGAAAACATAACCTCTGTACTATGGGTATAACCAAAGAACAAATTTCCCATCACCACCTCAGTCAAGATCAACTAAGAAATAATAGCATGGCTTTCCAATGTTGCATTACAATTTTTTTCTAGAGAAAATATAACAGGAGAACTGTATAAGATATCAAGATTGAATACTCTGTTTGTGACCTATATTACATACAGTGCTCAATACAAGAAACTTACCTTATTCTCAGCGGCAGCAGGAACATCAATCCGCTCGTCAGCATTTGATATATTTTGGCATATTGTAGCTACCACATCACTGTATGCGTCTAAAGACAGGCCCAAAGTTCTCACTGCATTTATCAAGTAAGGTTTAACCTTAGAAGCACAGCTTTCAAGTACCTTTTCTCCCAACTTCCTAGCAACAGGTAGAAGACCCTAAAAAGGTAGTCAGAGAATAGTCAACTGTTAGTAAAAAGATAGATAACATTACTGGGAACAACATGTATTGCCAGAATAATTATGGTCAACCTCATTGCCCTTCTTGACACTATCTAATAGTGGAGAAAGCATTTCTGGAGATATATCTTCACTTTCCTCCAATACAAGGATCATAATTGTCTCCATCGATAAAATAACAGTTTCAGGGTGATAATCTCTGCAAAGAGAAAGAATAATCAATGTAACAATATACATACAACCCCTAGCAAATTCCTAAGACACTTGCAATATCAATGGTAATTGAAAAGCATAAGCAAAAAAGTATATAGTCACCAGAATTTAATCATTTCACAGTAAATGAGATAAAAAACATGATAAAACTAAAGCATGAAACAAAGCAACTGCAGAAATCATAAGCCTCTAAGATTATATTTCAGAAGCATGCAAATCATGGAAAAGAAATTGGCAGCAGTGAGGATACTTCTGTGGAGTAACAAATCATACCTTACAGCATTAAAGAAATGCCGGAACATTTCAATAATCAATCCTTCACATTCAAGGTCCAACATTACAACACAGGACCGCACCTTTGCAACAGTTTCGAGGATTGATGTCCTCTTATCATATGATCTACTAGATTTGTCAGCTAGGTTCTCAAATGATGATACAATTAGCTGAAAGACATCCTGCAAAAGAAAATTCTGGATTTACAAAGCAGCAGGACAAGCAGAATAAACTTGAAACAAATACATTAAATAGCACAGGACCAAAGCATGTCAAATTTCTAAGATGACAAGTAGCTAGCTTAGGTACCTTCATCTGATCATCATCATAAGGTGCGTCTGGAGCAGTAATCCTAGTTATCTCACTAATGCATGAGGCAACTGCAACTCTAACATCCATATTTGAATGGCCAAAAAGTTTATCAGTGACCAAAGCTTTTAGTGCTGGAGCAAGTGCAGTTTGCATAGACTTTGTAGGTGACTGCTCCACTCTTGAAAGACAATCCTCAATTCGCTACAATTATAGAGATGATAGAAACGCAAGGGGTTACACATTTGAAATACCAGAAGCACCTAATTCCAAGATGCTCATAGGCATGAAAATTAATGCAACATTAAAGGAAACACCGAACCTTAAAATTTAAGACGTTGAACCAATACCGAATTAAAAGATTCACAAAAGATAGTGATGCACATAAATAGCCATACAAAGGGTATTAAATCAATACTAACAAAGTAACTTTCATATCAACCAGGACCCAAAGCATATTCATAATGACCAAATCAGAGTAATACTTTTGATTTTTGAAAGACAAGGATATGAAATGAATTCTTCAGTTTATTCATCTCATGTGCTAATGAACGTTAAGAAGCCAAGTCCCATATCATCCCATAATTCTGTTTGTTTCAATTCCTATGAGATTCCTAGTTCTTGATACAAACACTAGGAGTGATTCCTACACCTATTATTTATTTCAATTCCTTATATTTTTTAATTTCCAGCCCTAAATTCAAAATTCCAGCAACCCTGTTTTCAGTTTATAGTATTCTTATATAAGAAAGAAGAGGCAGAATATCTTGAAGAGTGTTAGTGTGAGCCCAAAGTTGGGGGCTCGTTTTAAGGAACCATTAATGAAGGACTAGTTGAAGTTGGTTAACAAAATTTAGTCGTCTAGGTCAACCCTCGCCAAGCTAGGGATATTTACACAAAGAAAGGAAAAAGAAAATAGATATACTTTTCAAGTGCGTAACTTTTCTCGCTAATATTGATCCATAGATATTTAGGAGTGATTCCTAAGTTCTAGAAATGATTTCTATAAACCTACTAGTGTGACAACAATGATTTTTTATTGTTTGTTTCAATTCTTAGGTGTGATTCCTAAATCTTGATACAACCCCAAAGAGTGCTTCCTAGACCTATTCTATATTTCATTTCCTCATTAGCGATCCTTCTTTTAGTTTATTGAATTCTTCTATTTGTCTAAAAGCTCTAGTGGGAGCACATTCTGGCTTTAGCATGATATCCAACTTCTATTCGTTAAATCATTTATTTTCTTAGTTCTTAATTTTCTTTTTTTAGAAAAGGAATTGAATATTCTTATTTTAACTTGTCACTTTTGGAAGTTAAGTCTATTATGAAATAAGAAGAATCCTTGCATGAGTAGGATTCTGTTCCTATTTTAAATTTTTCCATTAGGATTAGGATTCTATCATTTTTATTATGTACATATGTCTCAACATTTTTGAAAATAAGATGAACTGATTTTTCTAGTGTGGAACTTTCTTTCTCCAAGAGTGATTCTTATATATAGGAGCGATTCCTAAACCCCAGAAGCCATTTCTAGAAACCAATGGGTGTGATTCCAATAGTTTTGTTTGTTTAATCCCAAGTGTGACTCCTAGTCCTTGACACAAATCCTAAGAGTGATTCCAAGACCTATCTACTTGTTATTTTGAATTCCAGCCCTAAAATTCAAGATTCTAACACAGCTAGAGAAACTTCCAGCAGCCTTATACATGTTTGACAAGTTGGTGGTATGTCCTGTCTGTCTCAACAACTCACTTCTATAACTGATCTCCACCACCCGGCCAATCAAACATCTCCCATTTCATCAAACAGCTAAAACTCTGCTGCCACTATCCCTTTCCTAATGACATTTGGAAGCAGTGAACATTACTTTGTCAAGGTTCATTGACCCAAGTCATTAAACTCCCTCAAATTAACAAGGGGTAACATGTATAGAGCAAACTTGAATGATCAGTATCAGAGTTCAACACCAATCAACAACAAAAATAGAGGGATGAGATTAGTTAATATTTGATAATTTGAAGTCAGCTTAGCAACGAAAGGAAGTCGATATATGGATGTACATAGTAAAAAAAGGCTTTCGATAATGAGCAAATCTTCCTTGACATGAATGTATAAAAGCAATGTGAACAAACATGACCACTATAAGGTGCATATATGATAAACTTGAAAACTGAAACAGCAACTTTGCACACAAAATTTCAAGTACTCCAAACTGCTTAAGAGGCGGAGAATATATGATGATCTTAAAGAAAGCAGTCCAAGGGACCTCAATTGAACAAACAGAGAAGGTTTTAGAACATCACTTGGTCAACTATGAGAACGTAAACGTAAAATGATGAAAGAAAGAAAAATCTAATTGTGGAAAGGTATCGCATTGCATGCTCAAAACACATTCCAAAATAGCAATGGAAAAAATAAATATTTCAAAAGACTGAGAGATATTCACAAGATCCAAGACCATCATCAGAATTAACTGCATGTTTTATAACAAGGACAATTTGCAAGATATACTTTATTGACATAAATATGTTGCCCCAAAATAATATGGCGAAATTGGACAACCATTAATATCCTTCAGTTAAAACCTTTTACACGTGGAGGTTAGGCTTACAACTTAACCCATCAGGTATTCCCCCTCCTAGTATGTCCAGACAAACAACCTAGTGACAGAATTGGAAAGCAACAAAAAGTCTAATTAACTTACTCTTGTTACACTAAGGCCAATCAATGAATACGGGTTCCATCATAAAAGTTCTTAATCTATCCAAATCTCCAGCTACAAGTTATTGACGAAATAATGCCAATATTGATGTTTTCTAGTTACCAATAGTTACCAAATAATTAAGTAAAAGTAATATATGGAATAACATTGATTTTCATCGAATCTAAGATATCTCATAATGCTGATAAATCCACCATAACCCGAAACACAGGCGTAGTTTCAAAAAGCACAGAAAGATCTCACATACCATAAATGCTGTATGGTAGTTGAAAGCTCCAATAATTGTAAATTTTTGTTTTAAATGCAAGATCAAACTCATAGCCCGTTATGTAGAAAGCCCGCGCAAACACAAACTTACGAAATAACCGCGATAACACTCACACAGTGTTCATAATGCATAAAATCTAACAGCTAAAAAATTGGAATAGTTGAGGCATAGTTCTAATCCAAACATAGATTTCTGAGTGACCCCACATATAGATCATCACCCCCGTAAGACAGAATTTTTCCAAGTGTGAACAACTCGATGAGAATGCTCTACTCTCCTTCCCACCACTAAACAGAAGCTTCATATCCCCTTCAGGATAAATATGTTGAACACCAGTCTGCCACTGAAGTCACTAGTTCTGCTCCTTCCAGTTTCCACGCTAATATTAATACCAATACTTAAGAAAACATAGTGAACTATCCATTATTAACTTGAATGCCAGTACAAAAACAATAGGTAGACAATAATTACCAACCAGGTAAAGAAATATCGACACAGATCATGAAAACCAACTCAAATCAGTAATTGCATGCAAAGTGCCAAAAGAAAGGCACCAAACAACAATATAACAAAAACAAGAAGGAAAATTCATGGAAAGAAACACGAAATAAAGAACTTTTTGAGCTCACATCGAGAAGAGGAAGAAGTTCGTCCACCGACGAAGGTGGGTCTTCCAGCTTATTCCCAGCTTCCAAGAGCTGGTGTTCGAGCTCTTTATCACTAGACGCCATTGACAACCAAAAAGAAAAGGGAAAACTTTTTATCTCCTATAAATTAATATACGAAAAACAAATAGATCTTACGAAATCTAACACTCAAGCTTCAATATCACACCACGAGAACTCAAATCCCCTATCCAAAAAGCCCGAATCGATTTGAAACTAGAAGATTTGAATTGAAGATAAATAGGAGATTATTTTTTCTTTTTTTTTCCTAAAGGAACACAGGGGTTAGGGTTTCTTTTAGAGAGAGAGAGCGATAGACAGACAGAGGGGAGATA
>JANQBM010000008.1:17325804-17342233 GCA_025594535.1 Erythroxylum domingense
GCATGAGATGTGGAAATTTACCACATCTGGACCCGTTTCTTTGGTCCGACCCGTTCTCTGGAAACGGGATGTTACATAAACGCATAGACTTGACATTTTTTATGAAGTGTCATTTTCTCTTCTTCTTTTTTTTTTTGTTTTCAATTTTTTGTTTTTTCAGCCCTTTTTTTCATGGCACTCCATCCTAGTCTTTTATACCAAAAAAAAAACAATTAAATGAACTAGGAGTGCTCAACTAGAGATATCAAAAAATTAGAACTATAATGCACAACTCTCCTATCAAGCTAATAAATCATATCTACTTTATCCTTCTCTGCCCCCAAACTTAATTTCAATAGCAACATAATGATCAATTTAAGACGAGTTCTAAGAATAAGGAAAAAAAGATAGATAAAATAAAGTAGGTTAGGCTTGCGAAAGTGGAGAAAACAAAGAAAGGGCGTTAATAACGACACAAAATGGGTGACTAGGGGGGTGTACAATATGTACACAATACAGGCTGGCCAGAAAGGCCCAAGCGGATCAAAGATGACCTAAATGATTTCCCAAGTAAGACACAACTCCATATTTTGCCTTGAACAGTCAGACCATAAGCATGTAATGATTTTTCTTTTTTTTTTAAGGCTCACGGGACATCTAACTTATATACTCGCAATTTCTAAAATAGCCAAACACAAGTGACTTTATGCTCAAAAAGTAGAGACATTCTAACTAGCTTCAGCTCAAAGATGATACAAACTTATGCAATTGCACAGCATCTTCATCATTAATGCATCAAAAAGCACGTTAACAACTTTCATCATTAATTACTGACAAATTCCTTGACAATTCAAAACAATATGAACACTAACACATTCCTAACACATAAGCATATTAATCACTTGGCAGCAAAATTAGGCTACAATAAAGCATAACTAAGCACAGTTAAGCACATTCTGGACTATCAGACCTGAACTAAGTATTAAGGGATGCATCATTGGTATCCTCATAAGTGGGATCGAACTCAACAGCATGTGGTGGAGAAGATAGGTCTACCGGGCAAGGCGGTAGAGGAGGTAAGACCTGAGCGTTCGAACTCTGACAATAACAGCTGCCAAGAGCATCATATATACAGATTCCGAAGGGAGTCTGTCAAGAAGCACCACATCCACCAGTTGTCGTCTTGCAACTACCAATTGTCGTCGTGTAATTGCTGGATATCATCTGGAGCAGGCCGTCGGTCAGCCTCGCTATCTATAATATAAAAACTAAAGCTCCCAATATTTTGGGCGTCCCACTGTGGCGGAATAGGCAGCTGCTGCTCCCTTGGGTGAGTCATGACTCCTGCCTTCAGGCAGAGTCGGTGGATCAAATATGGAAAATGCGACCCCTTCACCTTCGGATCATTGATGTTGTGTCGCAGCTGGCGTTCTATCAGTAACCCCAGGTCAATCTCTACTCCATGCAGAATGGCATACAATAGGGCTGCTCGATCTGTAGTCACCTCAGTAACATGCTTTGTAGGCATAAGAGTGGTGCAGATGAAGCGAAACCAAATCTCCTCGGCCAATCCCATCTCAGATGCCATAAAACCATATTCTTGACCGCCTTTTATGAGCCACTCTATTATCTCGCAGTACCGTGGTCCAAGAAAAGTCGTCAGCCCGAGTAAATCTAGTGTACGAATCAACAGTTGAAGTACTGCGATATGATGGCGTAAATATGTCATTGGTAGCAGCCACAGAGATGTTGACCAACTACCCCCTTACAAAAGACTCGCTCCCCTAGCGGTGTCTGTCTGAAGTTTGCATAAAATTCCCGCAACAAAGGAAAGACAACCTCGCCTCGATGGTCACGTAACCTTTCCCAGCCTCGTGTACGAATCTCTGTGTCGTACGATGGAAACAGAGAAATACCGCGCTCCAAAATAGCAATGCGAGTGGGATGTCGGTCATGATAAACGGAGGCTGCTTCAGAATTACACTGCATGATATCATAGGTGGGTAGAGGTGCGTTAGGTTCCACCCAGTGTGAAGCTTGGCTAATTTGTAAGGGGGAGCAGGAGGAGGGAGTGGTTGGACTTCACACTCCGTGAAAGAAAAGAGAGTGACTGACCAAAAGACAAAGCATGCTTTCAAGCATGGAAAAGGTCAGAGTAAGGGTGGCAGTACCCCCCTTGCCACCCTGGGATATCGCCGCTGATCCCACCCCAACAGTGGACGAGCAGGTCTAGCGCGTAGTTTACTTAACAGGTTGAGCTCGAAGAAGCATCCAGCCCACTCTTCATAGATTTGCCAGATTTCTTTGGGCCGGTGTGCTTATTTTTTGCCTTCCTCATACTTGCGATGAAATAGACCAAAAGGAGTTAATAAACACCTTCACACAATGTTAAAAGAGTGTAGAATGGAAGCCTCAATTTGAACCCCAATTGATAAATTGATGTTCAAAAGCCAAGACCTACTTTCGGTTGAAAACCTTTGAAGAACTCCCCAATTCTGAAATTTTAATTTTTTTGAATGCAATAAATAATGGAGAATGTCGTGGGAGTGTTGTGAAGGGTTTGGAGTCGGCAACAATGGAGTGAAATTGGTGGCAAGGGAGATTATGAGCAAGAATGGTGCGAACTTAGGGTGGAGGAAGGGAGAAGAAGAAGGTAGGGGTGGGGTGGGATTTTGTAAAGGATTTTTTTTTAACTAATAGAAAAAAACCTAGACTTTTGTGTTGAAAAGTAATTCTCTGTTGCTCTCCCCGTCACGCTGCAGTGTGACGCTGCACCCCTAATCCCCGATAAGTCACGTTGAAGTGTGACTTATTGTCACGCTGTCACGTGACGACAAATGGTTTTGGCCTGAAAATTTTTTACGTACTTACCTCCTAAGAATTTGCACTACCTTTTCTCTTTTTTTTTTTTGGTACCATGTATTAACGCGTAGAGCATACTTTATTACGCACTCAGGATCGGATATGAAAGGATTAAAAATGAAAATAATGCAAAATACCTGATTTTGTTCTATCCAATCTTTAAGAGCCTTTTCAGCTACCAAACGAGTTCGAATCTCTTCGAGACTTGTATAGAAAACGTTTACCAGCTCGAGATCTAGGTCTTTCTATAATTTTCTTAATACACGAGCTCTCTTAACGGGTCAGAGCTCTGAATGCTCATGAATTACTTAAGTAACTATAGGAGACCCCCTTTATATATATATATATAAGATTCTATATTGGACTTTCCCATCACAAGGCCGATATGGTCCAGGTCTACACTGAAAGGGATTCATTTTTCACCCAAACTTCGACCCATTAATGTAGATCATTTATTGGGCCACTTTATTAGCTTTATCTGGATCAAATTATGTAACTTAACCGGTAATTTATTTGAAAACTGAATTACAATTAATAACTGTCCACTAAATGGGAAATTGACATATTTGCCCTTAGGGGCAAAAATGTCTAACAATCTCCCCCTTGGACAATTATTAATTGCAGCTTTGATTCTTTTTAAAAACAATTTAAAAATTCGGTTAAGCCACGCTACTGTATAGTCGACTGAGTTTAAAAATATTTGATCTAAAGATAATGAAAGTCCTACATTCTGTCCCGCAAGGCTTTCAATACCGAAAAATATCAGAAGCATATGTCATATGTGACACAGGTCCAATACAATCACGTGTACCTAATACCTCACTAACATGAATGGGAAAATGGAGTGTGGTAGACTAAGATGATACCTTTATAATCTACTATGTATCATCTTCGTCTGTAGGTCTCGATTTCTCCAGCTTTATGTTAAGCTGCATCAGAGAAATCTTCTTTTCTCTCACCGAATGCTAAACAGCAATAGAGAAAACCTTTATGTTCTCCGACTAAATGCTTAACTGCATTAAAGAACTCATGTTTTCTCTCACTAAATGCTAAACAGCATTAGAGAAAACCTTTATGGGATTCTTATATCCCCCTATGTCATGTCAAACTTTAAGGATATATCCGTACAAAACTGTATGTGTCTAATGAAATAGGCTAAGGTCAATCTTCATATATGCCCAATGACCTTTAAAATGCTTAAGATCAACACAAATCTTAAGACTTCTATACGTATTATGACAACATATGATAACAAATATGACTGAGGATAACCGATGATCATCTTTATCGATAAACCATCATACTGTCATAATATATCAAAATGTACAAACGTACATGGAGCAAACATGACGATTCCCTAACTAATAGTGTCTAAGGACTTCAAAACACCCATACTATGTACTTGTGTTCCAAACACAAGTGGGTAAAGTCCTTTAGTTACAGGATTGACTTATAGCTCCTCAGTCTTTAAATGCTCCAAACCTCAATGTCACCTTTTTCTGTCATCTACTTTATGATCAAGAATTTGATCTCAAAATGCTAAGACCCTGTGATGTTCAATGTTGTTGTTAAACAACATAGAAACTTAATTATCACAGTACAACTGTATAGGTCTAGCCACTGAATCAACCACAGATAGCTCAGAAATCAAATTTTCGAGCTAAACCGTCTATGAAGCAGCCTGTAGCATGCACTATGCATGCGTGATTGAGGAAGTTATCCGTGTCTTACTGACACACTTCCATGACATTATACCATCTGCAACCTTAAACCGTAACCTTAAGTGAACTTCCGATAATCCGGACACATAGCTAGATTTGAATCTGAATTCCCTACGAGTTTTCGTCTGTTGACTTTTCTATATGCCAACATATAATCCTTGCCTTCCTTTAATGATCTTAACATTCACTTGACTGGATTTCAATGGTCTACATCTGGGTTAACCAGATACCGACCAAATAGTCAAACAATGGATGCAATGTTCTACCTAGTATATAGCCGAGCATACATTAGGCTATCAACGATACTAGAAACAGAACATTCCTCATGACCTCTCTTTATTCTACTTTATTCTTTGGTCACTGTGCCAAAAATTATCTCTCGCTATGAGAGATAAATGTTACGACAAGTTTACTGTCAACCGTATTAAACCTTTGTAACATATACACTTAATGTATGCTCCTTTTAAGAGGTATGATGAACGTTAAGATATGTCCTGATGCCTCCAAATACCTAGGACAAAAGATGCTAAGTCAAGGGCCTTTATGTCAAAGTTCTTGACCAAAAGTTGTTTCACTTTATAAAACATGGTTAAGACATTTGACATGAGCAATATATTATCCTTATGCAGTAATAAGAAGATACTTCTGCTCCCCCTAATCTAGTACAAGCACCTTTTAACGTAATTTTCATGAAGCTGAAAGAGGTCATAACCTCATCAACTATAAGGTTTCACTTTCGGAAGGTTGATGTAAACCACATATTGATTTTCATAACATGCAAATTATGTCAGTTCCTTCTGGATTCTGAAATCCTTCAGGTTATACCATATAGACCACTTTATAAAGGTCTTTATTCAGGAAAGTGGTTTTGACAACTATCTGATGTAATTCTTGATCATCATGTGCTATAATTGCCATAATCACTCAAAATGTATCCTTCGAGGGTACGCGAGAAAAGTAACAATAAAGTTAACATTTCTCCTTGAGTGAACTATCAAGCAATTGAGCTAGTCCATGAACCGTTGAACTCCATCCTGAAGTCCTTTAGGTCTTAAACTTTATACTGACAAATTTGCAGTTATACTACAAAATCAACTAGCTCCCTGACCTTACTATGCTTTATGGCTTGTAGCTCATCAGTCATTGCAACCTACCACAATTTCGTTGCGGGTACAGAAATAGCTTCTGTAAAAGTAACTGGATTCTTAATATGTCTAATATCAAGTTCTGTTCACCTAATAAACTATGACATCAGATGGGATAACAGGTTATCTCACTCCGGCGGATCTTCATAACTGTATTGGATCTTATAACCCTATGAACCATTGTGCAAGCAGGTATCGGTTCCTTTTCCTATTCCTGTACAGGCACAATACAAAGACCTAAATCCACTAGATCTCACTGTATGATTAGCGGATACATAACAACTGTAGTATCCATCTTGTTATCATCCTAAGGGTCAAGAGGCCCACCATCATCATAGGCATCGTATTCCAGATACTTAACTGTTAGTGATTCCACTATTATGTTCCCTCATTATCTACAGTAGAATCTGTAGCTTTCAGCGTGGTCAGGATATCTAACTAGATAGCAATGAGCATGATGAGCATGCCGTTTTTCTTTATAAGGATTATACCACCTCGGTAGGGCAGTCTCATACACTAATGTGCGTGAGACTGGTTTTTCACACTTTTAGATATTCAGGTAGATTAGTCTTATTCTGTATTGACTTTTTCAAGTCCTGAAATACCATGTTTGCCATGATATTTTCCTCCACGGTCAAACCTGACATTCTACACGAATTTTCCCAATTGGTTCTCTTAACCTTCAGTCTTTAAGTGAGAACACATAACTGTATGGGAATAATCATAACAAATGTCAGAATACTTTTTAAATTGTGTACCACAACTGTATAAGGTCTTCTAATATCATCCTTATGTATCAAACTCAACAAGTCAGAAATCTAAGTTGACCTCAATATCCTTATTAGTCAACTCACCCCTGTAATAGTCAATTCATGGTTCCAGACTGTCATAATCTAGAATTGAGAGAATGTCTTCCTTAATCAATCTTTCAACCCTAGCTCTGGAAATGTGGCTTAAACTTTATACAGCACCATGTATGACTTTTCCTTCATTAGGGTCCTTCACTTTATAAGTTGTTCAGTAAGATACTAAGAAGCATATATCTAATTTGGGGTAAGACACGTTCTATACAAATCATATGATAAGAAAGTCGTACCAGTATGTTTTGCATTAAACACAACTGTACAACAATAGTATTAAATGCAAAACGTCAACCTCCTTTGTCCAAAATTGATCCAAAGATCATATATAGAATGTGTCATGTAATAACCTAAATGAACCTTTCTACAAGATTCAGTACATACATCCCCTATAGACATTACTTTCATTTCTTTATTGCTGTCAACCATCAGTTCCTCCTTTCTCTTTATTTGGCTTTATCCTGGATATGAACCCCTTGCACCGTGGAAGCTTCTTCATCAGATACTCCATTATATAGTCACCAAGTACTTAATGCGACTATCGCAATTAGATTCATAAATTGACAAGCCAAGAAGTTATTTGATAGTCACAGTCTATCCTTTTATGCCTTATACTGTTGGCTTCCTTATGTCCCTAGGACCTTCACCAACACTGAATTGACCAGCATTAGCATGTGGAGAGGATTTAGTCTTTCTACCTTTAATCTTAATATGCTTCATCTTTGCTTTCCATTTAGTTGCTTTGAGGACTATAGGAGTAACAAACTTAAGGTTCTCCCCCTCATCAACGTAATGGAAAATCAAAGTATTAAAGTGGCATTCCTCATCCTGTCATTAATATGTCTTCACCATATTACTTAACTCTGAAGGGAGTGTCTTCAGAGTCTAGTGCCTTATGAAGACATTAGGAAAAGAAATGTCTTACATCTTCATTCTCTCGTGAAGATGAATCATTCTTGACATGTACTCCTCACTACCCTTTTTTTTTTCCCCTTATACTTTATAGAGATCAATTCTTTATTGGAGGCACTTGTCTCAATACTAGATGAGATTTGTTTCTCAAGGAGACATGTTCAAGAAATTACATTGCTATGTCTGTGTCCGAAAGTTCATTATGCAGATGGGTAGGTACGAATCTCTTAATGGTCATCAGACATAATATGTTAGACAGATCGTAGGCTTTAAAGACTGCTTTATGAGCTTTCGAGCTTATAGATGTAGGTGGAGATGACCTATTTGTCTGATGGTCATATCAACCTTAGCTGTTTCTATAGCATTCAATGCATCCTCTATCTACTTCTTATATTGAACCGGTCAGGGTTTCAATGGTGACACTGATTTTATTGACCAAAAAGGTGACTCTTTTTACAACTTTGATCAAATCAGCACAAATGTAGGATAACAGCGATATTGAAAGCCATTAAACAATATCTTTCCTAAAAATCCGATCACATATATTATGAAACACCTTTGGGCTGAATACATAATATATGCAATTAGACTTCCAGCATAAAAAGCGATCAGAGGACAAACCATCAACGCTCACCATATTATCACCTTTGGGTGAATTGATCACTTAAGTAACAGTTTTCCTCCATCATATACCTTTATGAACATCTCAAAATGTTATGTAAGGTCAACACCTTTGGGCAGAATAGCCAAACATAAAATCAGAGACATCCCCAAACATGTTAGTGGAACAATCCAAAATACTGACTTGAAAGGTCATTTTGGTGGCTACATTCTCATCAGTATCTCAAAAATCCACTAATACAAGGGATACAACTTTATGTTATCCTCATATTCTTTATGGGCATATGGTACATGATAACGTAACTTCAATAAATGCAAAACCCGAATGCACAATCTCATTGTCACACACCTGTGCTAAAGACATTCTGTGGAAACTTCATTTGATACTTTCTTAAAAGAAAAATCTCAGTAGAGTGACTATCGTGCCTCATTTGATACCGAGCCAACCACCCGAGACAGAAGAACCTCATGTATCTCCCTTATGGCAAGTTCGTTGCACAAAAATTCACTTAAAAATGGCTTTAGAATGTCTAAATTCCTTTTCCGATTAACTATCATGCTTTCTCGAACCCTGAATATGAGACTCGAGACACGACAAATTGAAGTATCTCTCTCATGTGATGTCCGAAGCAAGAAAATGTACTCGAAATCGAATCCAAAATACCTTAATTCCTTTTTCTAGAGTTAAACTTTAATTTATTATTAATGTAATAAATCCAGAAAAATGGAAAAAAATCAATTTATAAATTTCCCGGACCTGGAAACTGATCCAAAACACCCCGAGGCATCCTTACAGGAAATATGATATTTTTGTTTTTTTTATTTTTTTAATTACTATGCACTATTCGTACAGCTGATGTCAGCATGACGTCAGCCGTGCGTGGCCCGCTACGTCACTGCACATGGCGGGTGGGCGAGCCAGATGAGCGCACGTGCCCACACCCATACAGACGCGCGGGCAGCGGGTCGCGTGTGTGCCACACGGGCGACGGTACTCTTGCGCCACACGGCGGTGCGCAGCGCACGAACCCTCCGCATCGCCTCACTCCCGCTACTGTAGTGGGGTCGGGTGCGGGCCCTCCGCACCGCCTCACTCCTGCTACTCCGACGACTTAGCTTGCCGTTTTTCGCTACTTTTGGACCGTTTTGACCCTTTTTTATGGCAAATCACATTCAAACAACTTCTATGCAATTCTTTTGGGCCAAATAATCTGAAATGAAGTGAAAACGAGGAGAGATAAAAATCAAAAATCTTCATTTTAACCAATCCAGTCACGTAACCGCTCTGATACCACGTGTAACGCGTAGAGCATACTTTATTATGCACCCAGGATAGGACGTGAAAGGATTAAAAATGAAGATAATGCGGAATACCTGATTTGGTTCCATTCAATCTTTAAGAGCCTTTTCAGCTGCCAAACGAGCTTGAATCTCCTCGAGACCTGTATAGGAAACGTTCACCGGCTCGAGATCTAGGCCTTTCTATAGTTTCCTTAATACACGAGCACTCTTAACGGGTTAGAGCTCTGAATGCTCGTGAATTACTTAAGTAACCACAGGAGACCCCCCTTATATATATATATAAGCTTCCATATCGGGCTTCCCCATCACAAGGTCGATACGGTCCAGGTCCATACTGAAAGGGATCCATTTTTCACCCGGACTTCGACCCATTAATGTAGATCATTTAATGGGCCCCTTTATTATCTTTATCTGGATCAAATTACGTAACTTAACCGGTAATTTATTTGAAAACCAAATTACAATTAATAACTGTCCACTAAATGGGAAATTGACATATTTGCCCGTAGGGGCAAAAATGTCTAGCACACAACTCTTCAGTTACCTACAAAAACTTCCAAACATGATTATTGTACTTTGAAAATCACATATGATGTTAATTGCAAGTATACTATAGAAAAATCACACAACAAAAAATTAAAAACATAAAAGGATAAAAAACTTGGGTGACCTCTCAAGGAGACCCTTGGTTTAATGTCACTGGCTCGATTAAGTTTTTGCTTCTGAAATGTTTAAATTGTGAAGAGCCACTTTGTGCTTGTCTTGAAGAAGCCTTCCATCATGGCTCCACAAATAAAGCTTGAACCTTTGACCATTAACCAAGAAAGTATTGCCAACTTCCAGATTGTGCAATTCAATAGCTCCACAAGACATCAACTTTCTGATTTGATAAGGACCAGACCATCGAGACTTAAGCTTACTAGGAAAGAGCTTCAATAGAGAATTGAACAATAAAACCAATTGGCCTAACTCCAAATTCTTCTTCACAATATGCTTATTATGCTAAACCTTAGTTTTCTGCTTGTAAAGCTTAGAACTCTTATATGCATCAAGACATAACTCATCTAATTCATTTAATTATAACAATCTCAGCTACCTTGCCTTATCCATATCCAAATTCAACTCCCCAACTGCCTAATAAGCCTTATGTTCAAGCTCTATTGGAAGATGACAAGCTTTTCCTTACACCAATTAAAAAGGAGACATACTAAGAGGAGTCTTGAATGTTATTTTATATGCCCATAGTGCATCATCAAGCTTGCTAACCTGATCTTTCCTATTCGAATTTACCACTTTTTTTAGAATCCTCTTTACCTCTTTATTTGACACTTTAGCTTGTCCATTAGTGTGAGGAAGATATATAATGTCCACCTTATGTTTAACACCATACTTGGCCAAAAGAGTAGAAAAAACCTTATTGTAGAAATGTGAACCCTCATCACTAATCATGGCTCGAGGGGTTCCAAAATAGGTGAAAATATTTTTCTTCAAAAATCTTACCACAGCCTTAGCATCACTAGATGGCAATGCTACAGCCTCCACCTAATTCAAAACATAGTCAACTGCTAGGAGAATATAAGAATTACCAAAAGAAGAGGCAAAGGACCCCGTAAAATCTATCCCCCATACATCAAAAAGTTCAACCTCCTTTATACTTTGTTGGGCCAGCTCATTTTGCCAAGAAATATTTCCCATCTTTTGGCACCGACCACATCTAGCCACAAACTCCTTAGCATCTTTGAATAATGTGGTCCAAAGGAAACCAGATTGTAAAACATTAGTTGCAGTTGGTTGACCTACAAAATGTGCCTTAAAATGAGACTCATGATAACCTGACATTATGCCATACATCTTAAATTTAAGAATACACCTACAGATTATTTGATCAACAAATCTTTTGAATAGAAATGGTTCCTCATAAAAATAAAACTTAACATCATGCAAGAACTTTTTCTTTTGATGTGAATTCAATCCAATAGGCAATAAATTAGAGACAAGAAAATTGGAAATATCAGCAAACCACAGCCACACAACTTAGTTCATAAACAATGAATGCTCATTAGGAAAAGTGTCATTGATAACACTTACCTCACGCTCTAGATTTTCCAAACGAGAAAGATGATCAACAACTTGATTTTTAGCACCCTTTCTATCTCGAATCTCCAAATCAAACTCTTGTAGTAATAAAACCTAACGAATCAATCTTGTCTTTGCTTCCTTCTTGCTCCATAAATAGTTAATGGCTACATAATCAGTATAAACAATCATCTTAGTGCTTAGGAGGTAGGATTGAAACTTGTCAAAGGCAAAACAAAGGCCAACAACTCCTCATTAGTAGTTTAGTTCACCCGAGCATCATTCAAAGTCTGACTGGTATAATAAATCACATGCATCACTTTATCCTTTCTCTGCCCAAGAACTGCACCTACGACGTAGTCACTGGTATCACATATGAGCTCAAAAGGCTTATCCCAAGACAGTGGCATGATTATAGGAGCAAAAATCAACTTTTCCTTCAAAATATTGAAAGCTTAAAGGCAATAATCATCAAAAATAAAATCCACATATTTTTCCAATAAATTGCAAAGGGGTCTGAAGATTTTGGAAAAGTCTTTAATAAAACTCTTATAAAACCCAGCAAGTCCCATAAAACTCCTAAAACTTTTAATTGAAGTGGGTGTATTTAATTTCTCAATAATGCCAATCTTAGCCTTAACAACCTCAATAACTCGAGCAGAAATTTTGTGGCTCAACACAATCCCCTCTTGAACCATAAAGTGAAATTTCTCTTAATTCAAAATAAGGTTGGTTTCAATACAAACATTTGTTAAGTAGAAATTTAAGATTATTCAGGAATTTATGAAAAGAATCCCTAAAGACAAAAAAGCCATTCATGAAAATGTCATTTCTTTTACTATATTAGAGAAAATAGACATCATACACCTTTGAAAAGTCACAGGTGCATTATACAAACCAAATGGTATTCTTTTGAAAGAAAAAATACTGCAAGGACAAGTAAAAGTAATCTTTTCTTAATCTTTAGGTGCATAAGCAATATGATTATACCCAGAATAACCATCTGAGAAAAAATAAAATAGAAAACTAGCTAACCTGTCCAGAAGTTGATCAATAAATAGAAGAGGAAAGTGATCCTTATGAGTCACCTTATTCAATTTTCTTTAATCTATATAGAGTCGCCATGCATTGACAATATGAATGGGAATTAATTCATTTTGATCATTAACAACACAGTCATCGCACTCTTCTTAGGAACATATTGCATAGGACTTACCTAGCTGTTGTCAGAGATAGGAAAATAATACTAAAATCTAACAACTTAATTGCCTCTTTCTTCACCACCTCCTTCATATTAGGATCAAGTCTTCTTTGAGCCTCAATAGAGGGTTTGACATTCTCCTCAAGCAAAATTTTATGCATATAGGTGGAAGGGCTTATTCCCTTGATATCAGCAATTGGCCATTTAATAGCCTCTTTATACATTTTTAAAACACGTAATAATTTATCTTCTTGATCTTCAATTAAGGACAAAGAAACTATCACTTGGAGTGTGTTTGAATTACCTAGGAAAGCATACTTAACGTGATCTAGCAATGGTTTGAGCTCCAAAATATGTGGCTCTACAACAGATGGCTTCAACTTGGAACCTCCACTACTGAGCTCGAGCTGCTTAATTACTAGTCGAGCTGATCACTTAGGAGTACTACTCAAATAACTTACCAAATTGACACTTTCACCATCATTAACATCATTTGAGCTTAAAATTACCCTGGCTAGAGGATCAATAGTAGAATACTATGCAACCTGCTCAATAATAATATTCCTCAACACATCAATGCTAAAGCAAGTACCTCGATCCTTAGGGAACTTTATGGATCTAAATATATTAAAAGTAACTTGTTCCTCATCACCCAATAAGGTCAACTTCCCTCTCTTAACCTTAATTACAACATCACTAGTAGCCATAAATGGCCTCCTTAAGATAATAAGGACTGTAAGGAGAGGTAAATTGATTTGTATCTTCCTTAGGGTCTTAAAAAATCTCATCATCCCCTTATCAATCTTCTTAACATACAATTTAGGGGGATATAGTGGTGGTGGTCTATACTCCTTTATTGATGTCTTTTCTTTAACTGATGACTTTTTAGGTTCAGGCACAATCTTGTTCGGCTCTTCTTTTACCACTAGCTCAGTTACATCATTCTCAGTCTCTTCATTGTGGGGCTCAATTCTAACCTGACTCTTGTAGTTCAAACCACTTCTCAAGGTAATGGCCTTGGCTTGATTATTATTTCTATCTCTTGGGTTCATAAATGTATCACTGGCCAAGGACCCTAATGGTCTTTTTGATATTGCTAGTTGTCTAATTTGAATCTCTATATTGTGCTGAGAAGCTTGAGTGCTCGTCACTGTAGTAGAAAGTAACTGAACCAAATCCTTTAACGAAGCCATAGATTCCTAAAAAATCAAATCATGAGTTGTTATTTGTTAAAAACTTGGAGGGTAATTGGGTTTAGAAAACCCACTTTGATGTGCATTACCATCCCAAGAAAAGTTAGGATGGTTCCTCCAACCAGGATTGTAGTTGTTTCTAGGATTACTTTGCTTCACTAACTGAATAACCTTGAGTTTGAGAAAAAAAGACTAAATAGAATGATTACCATAATAAAGCTCGCACGACATAACAGGACTGGGATTGGCAATGTTAGCTTACAACTTGGCTAGCTGATTAGTCAAAGTTGCCATCTGAGCCTAAAGGTGAGTGTTAGAATCAACCTCATAAACCCTGATCTTCCTCAGCATTAATCTTTCATCTGGCCATTAATAATTATTCAAAGCCATATCCCCAATCAAATTCTAAGCCTTTTCAACTAGTTTATCCATTAGTGTGCCTCCTGTGGCTGCATCAATCATATTCTGAATTGTCCCTAAAAGTCCATTATAAAAAGTACACCTATATCCAGTTCAAAATGCCATATTGCGGGCATTTTCTCAGTAACTCCTTATATCGATCCCAGGCTACATATAAAGTTTTCGAATTAAACTGTTGAAAAGTTATGATGCCATTTTTCAGCCATACAGTCTTACTCGATGGAAAGTATTTAGACAAAAACACATAAGATAATTAAGCCTAAATGGTGATATAGTTAGGTGGCATAGAAGTTAGACATGATTGAGCCTTATCCCTTAATGAGAAGGGAAATAAGCGTAGTCTAATAGTGTCAGCTGTCAATCCCTACATCTTAAAAGTGTCACACACTTCAAGAAAGATCATAATGTGCTTGTTTTAACCTTCATTTGGTAACAAGCTGAACTGTCTGTCTGTAAACATTATATCAAAGATGGTTTAAGCTTGAAATTTTGAGCTTCAACAGTTCGCCTCACCCAACTAGTCTTAGCACCCTCGACCTAAGGAGTTATATGATCTCGAAGCAAATGAGGTGCTTGTTCTTCTCTGTTATTACCCTTATTAGCATTATTATTTTTGTCAGCTAATTGATCGTTGTTCCTATTATTTTCCATCGCTTTAATTCTTCTTTGTTGAATATTTAGATGATGAAAAGTGCTTTCAATCTCAGGGTCATAAAGTAATTCACCTAAAAGATTACTTTTGGTCATACATTGATAGCAAGAACTCGATATAAACCAAATTATAACTAAAAATATTTAAACTAAAAATAAAACAGAAAAATTGCACTAACTAAGAAAATTTAGTTAAGAAAAAAAATTAATTACCAAAGTTTCAAGCAATGGTGCCAAAACTTGATCAAGAAAATGTGACCCTACTCTACTGCCTGCAAGTATACAAGATCGATATTGTAGTAGTGGTGAGAAAGGATGCCATATGCATGAGGACTATGAATTGGTCAAAAAATGTTTGCTTAACCAAAATTATCAACTAATGTAATTGAAAAATAGTGAAAGAATGATTGTGTTTGAGGATAAACTAAACTAATGCAACAACTAAAATTAAGTAAAATAAGATTCATTTATGGGTGAGTTAGGAATTCGATTATTCTTTCCACTTCAGTTGTTAATTCATTTCTTAACTAATTTTTGTGAATTGAATGATGGCCAGATCACCTAACTGGATCCTTAAGCCTCTTTCAAGGTTAGAAGGGTATCTTTAAAATCCAGAGCAAGCCTATATTCCTATGGTTGCCCCCAATTCTAAAGTCTTTGATTTTAGGTATCTCATATGGCCACCCATGCTTCGCAGTTATATTCCTATCCTTTGAAGAATCTTAAAGTCTCCCTTAAGTCATGGTTTATTTCTCCAAGATCTAAATCAATTACCCAATTCTTAGGCATAATTAATTCTCAAACACAATACAATTATTGAGCTCAAAATAATTGTAAGGAATTTACAAACCAAAAGAAATAATCGTTCATCAAGACATTAATAGTCAAGAGAATCATAACACAATATCATTGTACTCAAACAATTGAATCCTTACAAAGGGTCTAGCCACTCATGACAAAATACACATTAAAAACAGAGAATTCCAAAGAAAATATGGCTAAAGATAATGTGTGGGGAAGTAAAACTCCAAGAGAAGTGATTCCGCTGCCACTTAATCCCAAGATTGATTCTATATACTACTTCCATAAAGCATATGCCAGAACATCAAGAGGATATTCAAGAAAATACCCTATAAGAATGACACATTAGAACAGTCTCATTAACTTATTATGGCATCACACATAACACAAGTATTGAAAATGATCAAATCTCCTCATTTCATTTACAAAATATGTAACACCCCCTTACCGTAGGGTACCCACCAGGACGCCCGCAGGTCATTCCGGTACATATCCTACGATAAGGGAGCGCTACGTGAGATCACTACCGTTGCTCCACATGGCATCATATCAAATTGAATAATAAAACATTAATTGTAAGCCACAAGACTTTTAAAACCAAACTCTTCCTCATTTCATTGATCATAACCAAAAGTTTATACATCATCTCATACTGTACAATCTGTACATGAATCCCAAAAACCTA
>JANQBM010000008.1:17354237-17372490 GCA_025594535.1 Erythroxylum domingense
TATATTTGTTTGTATCTCAGTGGAAATTCTTAACAAAATCATCAAATTTAACACCTTGGGAACTTCAGATCTCTCATATCATCACAAATGTGAGGTATTGCAACTTACTCATCCCTCTGATGATGATGATCTAATGATTTTTTGTGTTATAGATTAGAAGTAATTGACAATTTTTCACAAATTTCTTGTGGAGTTTTGCAAAATTTCTGGTTTGAAAGATAATTGCTTGAAAAATAGGATGCACTTCTCTTAAGATGTTTCTAATTCTAGTAGTCTAAAGGATATATTTGGATTGAATATCTAAAATATTCCCTTCAAATATCTGGGGGTACCTATATCCTCCAAAAAGCTAAAGTATAATGATTGCTTGATGTTGTTGGAGAGATACAAAAGCAAGATTAATGCCTAACAAAACATATTTCTTTCTCAAGTGGGGAGGGTTCAACTAATTATATCATTTCTAAACAACTTGCACTTCCCTTGGAGCTCACACCTAGTTCTTCCAAAGAAGATCATTCAAGAGATTGAAAGATGCATAAAGAACTTCCTCTAGTATGGAAAAGAGAATGATTCCAAGGGTAATAAGATGAAATGGGACCATCTTTGTTGGAGAAATCAAAAAGGAGGGTTTGAGCTTGGTTCTTTTTAGCTGATTTAAACCAAAATAATTACCAATACAATTTGGAAGATTCTCAATGACAGAGAGACTTTATGGAGAAAATGGATAAATGTATACTATTTGAGTAATTCCAATTTCTGGTAGTTAGAAGAGAAGACTAAGCATTCTTGGCCTTTCATCAACATTCTAAGATATAGAGACATTATATACCTTCTCATGAAAATGAAGATTGGTGATGATGACAACTCTTGGATTTGGTTTGACAATTGAACTCCTCATAGCCCATTGATTAAGAGGGATGAGTTGCTCAGTCTAGTAGGCAAATGGATATTCAACACTAAGGTCTCATATATCATTGCTGACAATGAGTGGAAGATCACAGGAAGGGAAGTTGATAGATTTCAAGATGTTCTTCCAGAATACATGCCTAACTCATCTATCAAGGATAAACTAATTTGGTCTCCTAGTAGTAATGGAGAATTCACTAACTCTTCTTGCTTTAAAGCTATAAGTCCTCATCGTCCGAGTGTACCTTGGTATAATATAGTGTGGAAAAGATCCTTGATGCCTAAAGCTTCTTTTGTAACATGGTTGGCAGCTAAAGGAAGGTTGAAGATCAAGGATAGACTAAGCGAGAGTAATGACCATATTTGTGTCCTGTGTAATACACTACTTGAAACTGCTAATCACATGTTCTTTAAGTGCAGGTTCTCATCTTCTGTTTGGGTAAGAATGCAACACAAAATAAAAGGAAACATTTTGATTTGGGCTGAAAATCTCTATAAAAGATTAGAGAAGACAAGATATGCCTGAGTTTAATTTTAACTTGTTCAGTGCACTCAATTTCATTTGAAAGAAACCCAAGAATCTTTAGGGATGTTCACACAGAGAAATATGTTGCAAATAGGACATGTTTTTGGATCATAGAGATATTGATTGCTAACCAATTCATTGATAGTCTAAGCTCTTCCATGAAATATAATTGAAGTCTGATGTAATCATGCTTTGACTAATTTGGATTATGTTCTAGTTTTGCTACGAGAATTGGATTTCTAACCTTATAGTTTTATTTCTATTGTATCTATATTTCTGCCTTGAATATCTTGTTCGCTACTTCAATGATATTTGTTATTTACCTTTTAAAAATAATAATAATATAACACATCATCACTCAAAATTTGGAAAAGTATTTGAAAAAATATTATTTCTTATCTTATATTTTTAATTGATCTAACTTCTTGGGATTTATTCCATAACTTACTTGGAGGATACACCATTCAAATGTAGTAAACAGAAATACCAAGAAAATGAAGTGATGGTACAAGTGCATACGAGGCAGGATTTGATAAAATTCTCCAACTACATCCTGAACCGCTTTCTCAGCATGTTTTGACGAATGAAGGAAAACAGCACCGACTCGTACAATCTGTCGGTGAGGGGTAAGCAGGCTTAATGTTATTGACGTGATATGAAGACGGTGATGCGTATCATTACCTGAGGCTAACAGACACTCTACTCCTTAACCTGGCCCGCCAACGAAGGTGGTTCGGTGAACGAATTAAATTCACACCATCATGTGTGTTGCTGTTGTGTCCTCTACACACCAAGATGGTTCGGTTTCTGGTACGGTAAGTGGAAATCGTACTCTATTCCCTTTCCTTACAATACATTTTGATTGCCATCATTCACTCTTCCTTACCAAGTCTAAAACTCCTAACGTTAAATATCTGTGACGTCACCTACAAGGAAAGTCTTCCGTAGATCATATATATATAGTCATTGTAATTGTAGAGTTGGATTGTGTCAAATTTATAATAACGTAACAAAAATTAAACTGTTTTTGACTTCTATTATAAAATGTTTATATTTAGATTTAAAATATCAACAAAGAAATAAAATTCTAATTTTTAGGGTCTAGGGAAAAGGAAAAACACTAGTAACTTTTGTAGTCAGTGGTTCAGTTATAGAGAAGGGTACAAGAGTAGAAATTTGATGTACCCTCTGAAACAAGAAGCTCCCACAAATCTGAGCGAAGCATCTACTTTGACAACCGCATGAAGAAAGGGAACATATTATTTGGACTTTCGGCAATTGAAATCGAGCTCAGAAGCATCAGAAGGGCGAAAACCTCATCTTATCAACATGCATCCTCGTCTTATACCAACAAACCTGTGCTGTTTTAGTTAAGAATAGAGAATTCGCCATTAGCTAACCCCACCACTCCTTCACTCTCTCCCTACACTCACCGTTGCTTCTTCGTGTCCTTCGTTCTACATATTGGTTGTAAACAATCGATTATATTGGAATGTGTAGCAAAGTAGTGAGGCTCTTTGTTAGTCACTAGATCGTTCCAGAGTTCGTTTCTGTAATTCCTTTAGGGATTTTTTGGTACATTGTATCTAAGTGGGAACAGTTACACTCTTGATAAAATTATTCTCACATTCTTTAGGCAGCAAAAAAGGTTTTTCTTCTTTTGGATGAATATATCCAAATCACGTTATAAGCATACCACTGACCCCATGGCATGGGGGTTGTTTGACGGTGTGGTAGCTCGGAGACGGGTTGGGAAGACAAAGCAAGGAGAAAGGAGGGAGTAATAAGTGTAGATGATTATAAAACGATCATACCCCACATCTCACCATCACTTCAACATCAAGATGACCCATTGTGGCGATTAATTTGCAGAAATTTTGGTAATCCAGACACGACAGCTCATTTCAGATTCTTATTTCTTCATCTGTAAAATGGACCAACTAGGTAAAAAACAAAGGAACGGTCAGGTCAGTGCACATGTTATACAGCGGGTAACAGAATTATTTCCTTTAAATTAATCAATTTAAAAGCTGGGTTAACTCTCCATGTTCCGGCTACTAAATGTGTGAGAATTCCAATATAACTCTGGATATCCTTGGATTCCGGAGAAAACACTTCAGAATCAGACCCAGATTTGAAAACTGGCATTACTATAAGTTTCCCAGATATCTTTTTTCTTTTACCAATGATTCTCACATAAAATAGAAATAGGCAGTGAACAGTCTCTGTTGCTATGCAGAAGAAAATGACCGACACCACTTTAAGAACATACATGCTAGCAAGGTCGGGATATAAATTAAGAGCAAGGGCCAGCGAGTTAGACAAACATGTACTGTTTTGGGTTGAAAATGACCCTCCCTTGACTATCATCACACCACTGGAACAATGATCTGTGGGGCAAATGACATCATTACGCCTCGGTTTTGCCCCATTTTGCATGCCGTACCACTACGTAGGGAGAATCAGGAAAAGCATATCATTACATACATGGTTGTTCAGTTCAAGCCAAAGCAGATTCACCTGAAGCTCATTCTAACAACAGTAAGACCAAAAAAGAAATATTTACTATTAGAGATTCTGATAAGCATGATGCTACCCCTTAGACTACCAATGCTTACAAAAGAACTCAAGAAGTTGGAAAGGAACGAGATTTAAGGCTAATTCAATTTGCTCATCTTCCAATCTCCAGTTTGACGGTGGCTGACCACAATTTATTAAAATGGTAAACTTTTGGAAGTTGAACTCGAAGTGAGAGTCTTAAAATGGTCAGATGGTACAAAGTCTTGAGGCAAATTGGCCCTCTTGACAATTCTCCTCATGTTGTTCTGCAAACTCTGTTGAACTAATTGTTTCACCGCTTTCTTCTCTTCACTCATCATGTCTTCTGTTTCTTCCAAACACGCCTTCCCCGGATTCACAGAAGATGAAGAAGAACCACAAATAGGAGCAGACACTGTTGCAACCAAATTCCCACCATAATTTTCAGAAACTTGCTTCCCTTTATCCACCCTCAAACATTCCAGGATCCTGGAGGCCCTTTTCTGAGCCAGGGTACTACCTAAAAGTGTCAGTTCAAGCAACGAAGATACAATCCCTGCTTCGATCATGGCCTGTCTATCCCCATATGTTTTGTGTGCCATCACCATTAAAATGTAAGATACCTTCTCTTGGCATCCTGGTGAGTCAGTCCAATTCAAAACATCAACCAAAATGGAGAAAGCGTCCTGGACATTGCTGATTGCCTTTCTACCTTCCGGGGTGGATACTACATTGCTCAAGACAGAAAGAATTCTCTCGCTTACTTCCATATCTCCCAGAGCATTCATGAGAAAAGGGATCAAATCGGTCTCAAGAATAAAGGAGATGTTTGATGGGAATATTGACAGATTGTATAGAGCTCTAAGAGCATCTTGCTTTGCTTGAGTGCTACTTTTATGATCCAAATCCTGAAGGGTCTTAACCAAGAAGGGTATGGCACCAGAAGAGCCAATAATAGGTTTGTTACAGTCCAATGCACTCAAGCCGAGAAAGTTCGCCACAATTGCCTCTGATACTGATGGGCACGGAGCATTTGGAGAGTACATGATCTTTAGCATCTTATGAACAGCACCAGCTTTAACAATGGCAGCTTTGTTCCTGAAGAAGTGTTTCAAAAGGATTCGTATAACAGAGCCGCATTTAAGAATGCTATCACATATTAAATGCATGAGATAGATAATCGCCATGTGAAACATACTCTGGAAATGCGAAACTGTTCCAATAAAATTGAACACTAAAACATGGAAAGTGACCTACCGAAACAAATAACGAGAGAGTGTAGTCCAATAAAAAACAAAAACTGTTCTTAAAGAGGAAAAAAATCAAAAGAGAGGCTGGAAACAACAAATTTAAAGAAAATGACTCTACATTCTCGATCTAAAAGCAAACAAGACCCCTCATTTTCCAGGCATCTTCCATGAAAAATAAAAAAGCCTTAACCTTTAAAGAAGAAATACCAATCAAGAAACCAGAAAAGTCGGTATCTTTAGGACACAAAATTCGTAAACCAACAAAAAAGAGAAAAGCAAACAACCAAGATCCCGGAAACTTACATGTCATTACCAATCCCAAGATTGAGCAAAGCATAGAGACAAGCGATATGAGACTCAACATCTTCCAAATCAAGCATTCCAACTAGAGGAGGGATAGCTCCCAACATAGCAAGAGTTACCCTAGCTCCAGAATCTTCCTTTGCTAGTAACCTCACATGGCAAGCAGCAGCCTTCCGCTTCAATTCGTCCTCTATCTGCATTTCTCTAACGACCCTTTTCTGTTCCTCCAAAGCTTCAACCTTTTTCTTGGTCTCCATTTCACTCTCAACCTCCGCAATGCTCAAAAGATCCGACAACTTATCCGACCTCACTGTTTTCTTTTCGCCACCGCTGTTCTTGATCGCCGGCTCTGAAGTGCTGCTCTGGGTTACGGTTGCGGAAGCATTTTTAGTACCGGAGGAAGAAGAAGAAGGTGAAGATAACATGTCGTTTTCGTGGTCATGGTGCCGGGAACTGCCGCCGCAGCTCACGGCGGCGAAGATTTTGCGGCGAAAAGCTGCGGTCGAGAACGAGGTCCATAGACGGAAATGACCGGCGGCGTTGGAGGGGGATTGATCAAGGACCAAGGATCCAATGTTGTTACGTTGACACTTGGCCATTTTGGCCATTAATAGTCAGAACCAAGAGACCGCATTTCAGAGAAACCAAAAAGCATAAAATGCTTCTCCACGGGGGCGAAGGGAAATATAAAGACTATTATTACTGAGTGAGTATGGTGAAGAGGAGTTCAACTTCTGTCTGAGACAGAGAGTAGCCTAATTTACTCTGCTCTAAAGGGTTTTGATGTTGTCATCTCTTATGTAGAGTGAATAAAATAAACTGTCCTAGGTAAAGTGAGGCACTATATTTATCTGCAGAAATAGTGGGCTAGTGGTTGGATTAATATGACACCATATTTATTCCTGGTGTACTTGAAAATTAGTGATTGCCAACTTTTTGTTATTAAATGAAGAAGAAAGTAATTGTTTTAAACAACAAATAAGTTGACCATTATAAACTGCATTATTTGCTATAAAATGGATAAATTACATGAAAGATAAAAGGCTAGTCTGCCCCAACACACCACACCAACTTCTTTCCTTGCGCCAAAAGTCGAAGACGGGCCTTACCGAAGAAGCCATAAAAATTCAGTTGGGACTTGGGAGGGGAAGGCGGTGGTTGGTGACTATCCTATTTAACTTCAATATTTGCTTGCTACTTCCCAATTGCATAATGGGAAAACGTGCTTCTGTGTACTACAGTACATTGCATGGGGCTTACACCGCACTCTAGCCCTCTCATCTCATCTGTGCCATCCAGCTAATCCGCTTCACTTACGGGACCTCCCAAAATCTCATGATCACTAGGTCCCACTTGATTGTTAATGGATGTGATCCGTTGGATAAATATGTGATGGTGATGTTGGCTTGTGACTCTCACTTCAATCAAATTATTGAAGTAGACAAACTATTCGGCCCTTCCCAAGAATTCTTCTGTATTGATGTTTGTAATGCAATGCAGAATTCTGTTTTTTGTTCAAATATTTAATCCTATATTTTTTAAATTTTGAATTGCCCTTTTTGACATTAACTTATTATTATTTTCCTTTTATTTTCTTAAAGTTATATATTCCATCATAATTTAATTATTTATAAGATGATTCGATTAAAAAACAAATCATTTTAAATTTCAAACATTTATCTAAAAAAATATGTTAAATTCTAACATTTGATGATCTTGAAAAATAATTTTAACGCTATATTAATCTCGCACATCTAATTTTAAATTAATAGAAGCTTAAATTATTATAAAATTTTTGTGAGTTTGTAGTAATGCTGACATTTTAACGGGTGTCGATTAGAATTATGTCATATACCCGTTTTTTCTCTGTTGACCCATACTCACTTTCGTACCTTGCGAGAGACCACAATCACCACAAGTGCAATGCTAGACGTCTCATCTCTCCAACAAGTTATTAACATTCTCAGCTTTGATTTATAAACCTCAAAACACTCAATTGAGAGCATGTTACTTCTCATCCTAGTACATCATCCTTCCCCAACTCCTCTCTCTCATTCTCATTCAAGCTTTGCTCGCGCGAAACAGTCCACAAAATATAACACGAAGACTGTGCAATTCTACTTTGATGAAGCCGGTAACAACTGTCTTGTTACGTGAGCTGTCAACAACATATCTAAGTCTGGTCTGACATTTCTCCACTCTGATCATAATTGATTCTAGTAAGGAAGCAACAAATACTTCCTCTTAGATTGCCGTGGACAACCCAACTAAGCCCCTTCAATATGGTATGTTCTATGCATTCAATGTTCCATGAGCTTCCTATTATAAATGAGCTGAATATGTTCCTTTCACTACCAGGATTCTACTCAAATCAACATGTGATTGAAGCAAGAATGCTCTCATGATTTTAAGTAAGCTCAGCACTTAATTTTCATGGTGGAACTTATTGCTCATCAACCTCGTTACCATACTTGTGCCTTGATACACCCACTTGGCTTGAACTCCTAGTTCACAATATGATCTTAGTATCCAATAAGTGCACCAGTCTCACCAATAGACTTTACCTCTAGACCTTTAATTTAATTTAATTTAATTTTGAGATTTAGATTTAGATTTATTATTTAAAATAAAAATATCAATAACTAGAATCAAGCAAGACTTGATAATTTTAAACATATAATTTGATTATATTTTGTATAATTAATAATGTATATATATAATATTGTTTATGTAATTTGTGTAATTGACCATACCATTTAAAAATTAAATATCTTATGAAAATATTAAGTACATATTTAAAATTTGATTTTGAGTTTCATTATTATAATAATAAATCAAAGTTCTGTTTATTATTAAACTTGTTTAACAAAACTCGAATATGTTTAGTCTGATGCCAATGGGTCCCACTTAATTAAATCTATATGATTTGAATGAGAAAACTTATGATCTTATAAATTTAAAGGTAAGGTTAGGAATAACATGTAACATATATTTTAATAAAGACTTATCACCTAACCAATTTAAAAGTCACATAAGATGTAATTAATTGTGAATAAATCACAAGAAAACTGTAATTTCGTCAATCAAAGAATAAATATCACATTTTAGGTTTTAACTACCTAAACCTATATCTCAATTAGTTCATAATAGCACAAATAACATCAACAAAACAAGATAAATAATTCATTATCTTGAATCTTGAAATCTTCCCAAAAAAATAATTGAAATCCTCCTCCATCTTCAAAAAATGGTGAATTTTTTATTAAGGTTAAGGTGAAACAACTTTAATATGACTCTTGAATTATTTTGTAGCTAAAAGAACTCTCTTTTTTTACTCCTCTGGTCATAAAAAACTTTAAACCCTAATTTTGAATGAGCTACACAACCTTATATATGAGTCCATGTAGCTGGCCATGTATTCTATAAAATTATCTAAAAATTAACATCGCAACATAGGTACATACACGAGGATTGTGTGTGACATCGTGTTCTTCATAAAGGAGGTAACAAAGGTCATGTAAAATGCACTAAGGAAATAGAAGCAACCACTTTTATGCATGAACCTCAATAAAGGACTGTGTACTATGTCATATAAAGAACACAGTGATATATTGTTATTCTCCAAATATTCTAAAATTGTTCCATTTCTATCCAATTCTTCTTTAACTTTGCTTCTTTTTCTTATATGGGTAGAAATATAACCTAGAATGACAAAACTTCTTAAACTAAATATCAAATCCATCCAAAATATAAGCAATGTAATATGAAAATAATGCTAAAAATAATGCAAGTTTAACATAAATCAATATTAAATAGTTAAATTTCATACATATGATGTATATGATGTAAAAACAATTCACAAAATGATGACTACTTGTATTTTATTAAGTTTACTAAGGACTTTATATTACATAGTCGTATGTATTAAATAAAATATTGATATAAAGTTTAAAAAGTTTAAAGTATTTAGATCTAAATAAAAACTAGGATTTGAGAATGTGAAAACACTCCGGTAAGATCAATATAGTAAGTTTTACATTAAAATGTCTTAGTTGTCTATAGGAAATGGCATTCTCTAGTAAATAACTCCATAACTAAATTCCATAATAGTATAAATTTTTGTAAAGAGGAATATACAATATAAGATATCGTGTGATACAATTTTTGTTTCTTCTATTGTTATGATTAATATAACAACTTGCCTTTAACAATTCTATTTAAATTAATTAGCAAGATTATATATAAGATTTGGCAACGTAAGACTTTCAGAGATTCGAAGTTAATGATCTAAGGATGTGGTGCTTAGTTAAACCATATATTATCCAATAAGTTTAAAATTAAATTGGATAATATAAGGTTATAAGATATCTAAAAGGTTGGATGCAATCTTATAAACCCTATTGAATAACATATTTGTTTCAATGCATACTTGTAAGAGAAGGATTCTTAAGATGAGTAATGGAAGAAAGATGAAGTTTAAAGTAGTTCAATTCTTAAAACAATTCACCATGATAATGTCTTTGTTTGACACATTTGATGTATAGTCACATTGCTTAGAGATATTGAAAAATTTTCTTTTATGATGAATTCAAAGGGTTTATTTTTAAAGATGATTATGGATTTGTTATATATGTAAAAAGTTTATTGAAAATTTAGCTTTCATGATGAATTCAAAGGGTTTGTTTTTAAAGATGGTTATGGATTTGTTATATATGAAAAAGGTTAATGGAAATATAGTTATACTCTCCAACTGGATAATGTAAATGACATACTAATCATAGAGAATAGTAATTCATATTTCAATTGTTAAAGATATGATAATTAGTAACATCTCTCATTTGGATATGAAAAGGTAATAAATTAAATTTTAGATATAAAGATTTATAGAGTGGAAATAAAATTCGCTTACTATATATATATATATATATATATATATATATATATATAAAGTGTTTAGCATTTGAGATATAATACTTATGCAATATTAAAAATATCCATAATTTTATATAAGAGTTAACATTTGAGTTTAAGGTTACATGAATTTTAACTTAGTTTTGCAAGAATAAAAGTAAATCCTATTTTTTCTAAATAATAATATTTTGAGTTGGAAAGGTTTAAATCTAACAAGAAGTTCTAATTAAGCCATAATATAATTTTATATTTAATGGAAATGGTTATTTGGATCAAGATGTTCTTTAATGAACTTGGTATAGTTCCTTGCATTGATCAAATAGTAAAATACTATGGAATATTAAAGTCATTTAGTCTATAAAAGAAGCTAAGGTCTCGTCAAAGATTCAAGTATATATTTAGGCAATTTCTCTTAATTATGATGATAGTTGAGATAAAAGTTGTAAAATTTTAAATTCTCACTAAAGAGAATCTTTTATAATTGTCTCACTAAACCACTATCCCAACAATTGTATGATCATCATATGGATATATTGATGCAAACCCTAAGGATAAAACTGTAAAACCTAATATACTTAGTTTTTAATCAAGCTCGAAGAAGCTAAAACTCAATTAAAAATAGAACCTTAACCTAATGATTACACGATATCATAAACCATAGGTATAAGAGGAATATTGACTCGTCGTTATGAAGAACTAAAACTAAGATTATAAGATGAATTGAACACCATGAGAAAAAGACTTGAGAAGTTTAAAAAGCTCTTTAAAGAACCAAATAGAATGCTCTCACAATTGTAGTAATGATTAAGAAGTCTTCCTAATTGAAAACAAACAAACAAACTTTGAATATTGAAGCATAAAACTAATGTTTCAATACTTAAATAAAAACTAAAGTTTTGGTTGGGCATAGTCTAGGCTATGACTATGAGTCAGGTCGTGTTGACTACAAATAATTTTGTTAATGCTATTAAACACAATCTAAGATATATATGCCCATGTTTGAGACCTTGGTCCTTCTATATCTTTGGGGAGTTGTGTATGATTTGGGATATACTAGTGGCTAGAGATCAGGAATCCTCATATGAACTTATGAATTAAGACATTGTCTAGTCGACACCTATAGATGAAGATCATAAATCTTAATGTAACTTTATGAATTAGTACACGATCTAGACCATACCATTGCTAAAGAGCATGTCTCACCACTGAGTTGTCCAACAACTTATACAAGTCAACACACGATCATGTATGAGGCCATATTCATATTCAAGCCTTCTTTAACTATAACTTGAATTAAGCTAACTAATGCTCATCCTTCAATTTGGCTTGGTTATACATGTGTAAACACCACTACCCTTTTAAGAACAGCTTTAAGCCTTTTCATCTTAGCAATATCAATAGATTAGAAAAGACTTGATTCATATGATTCGTTACTCCTTTAAAAAATATTTATCTGTGAGTCATCACCTACATTAAAAGGAGTTAAATTGGAAACATTAAAAGTAGTGCTCACATTATACCCATTTGGAAGATCAAATTTACAAGTATTATTATTTATCCATTTAATATTTTGAAATGGACTTTCTCGCCTTAGTTGGAATTTCGATCTTTGTTTATATGGGAACCTTGTCTTTCTCATATGCATCCACACTCACTCACTTGGTTTAAATGTAATTTTCTTTCTACTGTTATTAACCTTAGATGCATACTATTTATTTTTTTCTTTTAATATGTTACCGAACATTTTCATACACTTACTCTACCATTTTAGCTTTCTTTTTACCATCCAAGTTGATCCCATCATCAACAAGTAAAGTTAAAAGAACCAAATTCAATGGAGTTAGTGTGCTAAAATCATAAAAACCTCAAAAGGTGAATAACTAGTAATACTATGAACAGTGGTATGTAAATTTAATGAATGGCAAACAATCTTTTAAAAAATTTTAAATTTTTTGAATGATATAACTTAATAAAGTATTTAATTTCCTATTTACTACCTTAATTTGACCATCTATCTAAAAGTGACAAGTAGTTGAAAATAAAAATTTATTTTCCAACTTTCCCTTCAAAATCTTCCAAAAGTAACTAAGGAACTTAACATCTCTATCAGATATAATAATGTTCTTCCTAGGAACATTATGAGTCATACTATCTCCCTGAAAAACATACCAGCTATGTTAGTTGCATCGTTAGTTTTACAGAAAAAGGTTCCTCTTGGAAATCCTATCAAAAATAGCATAGATGAATCTTTACCCCCTTTGAACCTAGGTAAACCTAAATCAAAATTTACAAAATATCAAATTCACTAGAGTCTAGCAAAGGACTATACAAACCATATTGCATAACCTTAGACTTAACTTGCCTATATGTAACGTAATTGGCACATGTTGTTGTCTAAAATATTCAATGCAAAAATGACCCATCAATATTCATAGACCTTCATATACTAATAGCTCTCACAAAGAACTCTTAGACACACATAATTTATTTTTCTTAAATAAGAACTCCTTATGGCTAATGAAAATTTTAAAAATAGTTTTCTCATAAGTTCTAAAGATAGATGCAAAATCATCATCTTTCTTATATAATTCATTAACATATCAAAGCCTAATAATTTAGCATCCAAGGTAGAAATCATGCATCATAAATAATGGTTTTCTTACTTGCTTATACTTAACCACATAAGGAAATGTCTTAATAAAACTTTAACCTCTTGACATGTCATCGATTCAACTTTCCTTACCCTTTTAAATGCTTCAAAGATTTATAGTTATTATGAATAGAAAACTCTTTAGACTATAAATAATGTTGCTAAGTCTCTAAAGCCCACATTAATACATATATCTCCATATTCATAAGTTAGATGATTAAGAGCAACTTTATTTTATTTCTCGTCAAAATAGGCAATTGGTTAAATACCTATTCATGATGTACCATATTAAATCTCGAAGGTTTAAGACATGTTAGGCAAAGTTAATAAAGGAGTGGAACATAAAATTTCTTTAATCAAATTAAAAGCATGCTCTTGTTCATAACCCCGTTTAAAACCATCAAACTTTTTTTATCAACTTGAGTGATTAGTGCAACTAGTGTATTAAAATCCTTCACAAACATCCTATTAAAGCTAATTGTGAAAACTTCTCAAATTAGTTATAGATTTAGGCATAGGCCACTTTTTAATAGCCTTAACCTTCTCCTAATCCACTTATATCTCTTTTACACTCAGAACAAATCCCAAAAACCATTTTATCCATATAAAAGGAGCATTTCTTTAAATTAGCACAAAATTTTCTTACGTTAAAAATTCAAATTAATTCTTACATGCATAATATGCTCATCTAAAGTCTTTCTATATATCAAAAATTCAAAGTAAATAACCACAAATTTTATAATTAAAGCACACTAAATATGATTCATTAATAAAATATGATTCATTAATATTATGAAAGTACTAGTTTATTAATCTCATGAAAGTAATAGGCGCATAATTAATCTAAAAAGTATCACTAATGACTCTTATAAATCATACTTCAACTTAAAGATTGTTTTTCACTTATCACTTTCTTTCACCCTAATTTAAGGCCAGCCACTTTTCAAATAAACTAAAATCATAATATGATCTATATAACTCATCAAACATGTCATCTAATCTAGGAATGAGATGTTAATACTTTACTGTTATTTTGTTGATAACATGACAATCAACACACAATCTTTATAACCCATCCTTCTTAGGACATGTAAAACTAAAACCTCACATGGATGCTTGCTCTCTCTAACATACCCTCTTAATAAAAGCTCCCTAATTTGCTTTTGAAGTTTCTTAATATCCTTTGAATTACTTCTATAGGCTTATCAACTAGGAACGATAAAATTAAGTATGAAAGTAATTTGATGTTCTATTTTCCTTACTATTGGTAAATCACTAGGAACATCATACGGGAATACATCTTACAAATCATGTAACAAAGAAATGAAAACATTAAACAATGAAATGTCAAGATCATTAGTATTAAAATAAACCTCTTTATACAAGACTATAATAGTAGGATGGTTATACTAAAAAGATCTCTTGATCTCACTCTCTCTATTGCCATTAGGCCTTCATACCCCTTCTTATGATCGTCTTCATATTCTCCCAGTTGCCAGTAAGCTTTGTAGTTCCTTCACTTATTTATCATAAACAAATCCTACTAAATATTAGCATAGTTAGTAAACTTAATTACATCGAGTTTTACCCTCTTCACTTTAGTTAAAAGTGTCAAAAAATAGTTATATTTCCTTTTCTTGTATTAAGTAGGCATAAGAATATATCTCCCTTAGAATGAAGGAATATTCATTTTGATGTTCTTGAGGTTTTCATTTGGCTTGAGCTCCTTCCATGACTTTTATCTTGATCATCACTTTGATTTATAATTTTTCCCCTATTATTTCTTGGTAGTTGGTAGTGGTCACGCAAGTCGTGACCATTTTTAACATAATCAAAATCATCTTAGAAAACCTTCCTCAATTGTCAACGTGCATTATGAATTTTTGGTGATTATCCCCTTTTTAAATTGGCTATTGTAGAATCTTTGTAAGTCCAAATCAATCTCTAATATTGCCAAATATCATATTTATGCATTCAAGTTATTGTTGCAAAGCCTAAAGCATAAATGTATCATCCTTCCTTCCCTCTTTAACTTTGTCCTGATCAAACATGCTTTAACCTTTAAAAGAATATTAGAAATAACCTTGCAACCATGTGTTTTTACCATTTAATTTTACTCAATTCACTCTTGCTTTACTCTAAATTTTTGGCTTTTCTCCACTAATGCTGTTCATAAACTCATGCCTTTTATCACTCATTTTCTTTCTTGATTCTTTGTCAAACTAACCAAAACAAATGAAGGAATAAACATACAGTATTCAATCATTCTTAAATATTGATGGAGGGAAGGACAAACATGAAGACAGAAAAATTAAAATTAAAATTAAAATTAAAATTAAAATTTTTTAAAGGAGTATAAAATCTATTCAATTTATACTTAGACAATAATCTTAAATTTCAAACATGTTAGGAATATTTTCAACAAGATTTACAATTGTTACTAGAATAAAACCATAATTTTGTAAAATTGGTTAAGAAAGTGTGATGGTATAAATATTCTTTTTCTAATAATTGTTGATTAATTTTTTTCTCATTTTTGCCATAAAAAAGTTCTTTATTCCTTTGTTTAACGACCTTAAATAAAATTAAACAGAAAGTAACCATGGAGAAAATTTTAAGATGGAAATAAAGAATAAATCAGTAGATGTAAGAACAAGAAAGAAGGTTGAAAGAAAAAAAAAGGATCAAGAAACAAGAACAAATAAAAGATATATATAAGTTGAATTTTAGAATCAAAACTCTAATTCCAAAGTGATTTCAATTCCAAGATGAAACCTTGAAACCCAACACCGTGATTCTTAATAAGGCATCAAGGAAGCTAAAACCATATTTAAAAATAAAACCTTGACCTAATGATTATACAAAATCATAAACCATAAAAACCTTGGCCTATTTTTATGAAGAGTTGGACCAAGATCATAGGATGATTTGAAATCCATAAGAAAACAACTTGATAAGTTCAAAAAGTTCTTTGAAAACTAAAGAGAAAACTCTCACAATTGTATTAATGATTAAAGATAACCCTTTAACTAAAAAGAAATTGCCCTTAAATACTAACATAAAACTATGGTTTCAATACTTAAATAAAAACTAGGATTTCAATTAGGCACAATCTGGGCTATGATTTTATCCTACCTCATGTTGACTATAGAAATTTTAATGTCATTGCACATAATGTAGGATATATTCATCTCTAAAATTGTGGATCTTTTTGTATCTCTAGAAACTTTGTCATATTTTGTGACAAGTTTATGGCTGAAGACTATAGATCCTTCCATGAACTGATGAATTAAGACACGTTCTAGGTCATATATATGGCTGGAGGTGACGGATCTCACTAAAAATTTGTAAATTAGTACACAATTTGGTCATGCTTGTTAAACCTCGAATTTTCTTAGAATTTATTTTATTAAATTAGAAAGCATGAATATAAGTAAACTTCATGAATTAGAAAATTTTAAAGTTTAATTTAGTCTATTATTATTTTCGTGTGGTAGCATAAATTAAAAAGGAAGAATTAGAATGAAGATAAGGAGATATAAGGCATTAGATTGAATAAGGAAGGGTAAGATTAGAAGGTTAAATTTTTGTCTTAAACTAATAAGACAAGAAGAGAAGAGAGTTGTGAGTGTTAAGAAAGAAAAGAGAGAGAAAGTTGTAGAAGAAATTAGAAGAAGAGAAGGAGAATATCGAAGCATAGAAAGAGAAGAAGAAGGAAAGAGCAAGGAGAAAGAAGAGGAAGAAGATTATCAACTGAGTTTTCTTTTTAGGTAAAACTTATTATTCTTTTTGTTTTGATAGAAGAAGGGAGTAGAGAAGAAAGGTTATGTGATGAAAATGAAGAGAAAAGTAGAGAACCGAAATTCTTCTCCTTAGATTTTTATGGACCTTAACTAGATCTTAGTTCTTCTAGTTAGATAAACCAAGAATAGATTGAGTTTAAGCATTCATGAATATTTAAGCTTATGGAAGCTTTATTCGTCTATGATGATTAAATGAAAATATGTTTGTTCTAAGGGAACCAAGATTATCGAAGGCAAGAACAAGAGGAAAGACAAACTTGATCTTAGAAATATCAAGAAAATAGGAGGGTAATATGTTTATGCTTTTGTGATGATAGCAGAAATATTTGTATGTATGTATGTTAAATATGTTTGTCTTGAATCATTGTGAATGTGGGAAAAATATCTTATAAATTGTTATCATGTCTACTTTGAAAGAAACTGCATTTTAGTATTGATGCAAGAATAGAAAAATTCAAGAAGCATGAAAATATGTATATGTTATGAAATATTTATGCATATGAAACTTTACTTATGTGGGCAAGAGAGATACCATTTCGTTCGTCACGTACATGTCGACTTAAAGCCTTCTCCCAGTTGCCCGCTTGTGGCATATAAGCTCAGAAAGATGAACTCATTTCGTTTAATGTAAACTTTGGTTTCGCCATTTCGTTATATGGGATTATCTCGAGCCATTATGTTTGTGTATTGCATCTTTAATTGTTGAGCATAAAGCATAATTGAGTTTTATGATTTGATTATCAATTGATTTTATGATCAGATTTGTGAGATGAAGTATCCATGTTTATGTAAAATTCTCAAATTTAGAATGTGAATGTTGTGCTATGTTGAAATTAAAATAATTCTAAATATATATATAAATATGTGCTTGATTTGTGTGTGGTTCATTATCACTGGCTATAAACATATTAGCCACTGAGCTTCCTAGCTCACCCCACAAATTTTTCCACTCTTTAGGTACAAACAAAGCAGATCACTGAACTCTTGCAAGCTTTGGCAATCTCCAAGAATTTCAAATTTTTTGTAACTAGTTAGTTTAGAGACTTTTGATACTTAGAAGCATATCATGCATGAGCATTCAAGATTGTAATTTTTATATTATGCTACTGATGTGGCTTCTAATTTGTAATATGAAGTTGTGCACCAACTCTGTTTTGTTGAAAATTGACAGTAAAAGTTGTAGAGATTTTCTGATATATATTTGCAAAATTTTCTTTTATGTTAAGTTGCCATTATGGCTGGAAGTGAGATTATTGGTTGTGTGATGATCTTTTGAAGGGTTTCCTTTAAGTAAATTGTTTAAAGGGAGATTTGTATGTATGAATTTAAATGTTAGATTCGGGTCTTTTGGTTATAGTTAATAGAT
>JANQBM010000008.1:17372590-17391621 GCA_025594535.1 Erythroxylum domingense
AGATATAAAGAAAAGAGGAAAAAGGAGATAAAATGTGATCTGAAACTTCAAGGAATAAATTGTATTGATCTAGGTAGAATTAGACAAAATTTTCTTCACAAAAGTTGTAGATCTCTCTCTTAGCTTTCCAATGACATAAAGTTTGTAATTTTGGAATTTCTAGATTGAAAGTTATAAAGCTTTGAAGTTAGAATGCACGACTAGAAAGTCGAGATCGTGCTTAAGCACGATCGTGACAAATTTGATTTTCTGCTACTATTCACTGAAAGTCGCGATCGTATTTAAGCACGATCACGACGAACCATGAAATTTCACCACTGTTCACCATTTGTCATAATAGGAAGGTTGCAATCGTGCCTCAGCACGATCGCGACTCCCAATATCTGTCATAGGCATGAGTAATTTTCTCACTCCCGTGACGTTTCCTCTTTTTCACTTTGCTTTTAATTCATTAATTCAATTGCTATTTATTCACTTAGTGCCCAATTCAATTTATTTTAATGTCCATTTTATTCTATGTTATTTTATTTAAATTGTTGGGTACTTGTTTTTACTCTCTCTATGAATTTTATTTATTTATATAATTATTTATTAAATTATTCATTCATCCATTTATTTATTCTTTTATTTTATTTTATTTTATTTTATTATTATTTGTATATATTAAAAAGAGGTCCCTCTATGACGTCTTTTAATTTATTTTCATGTCAAATTTATTCTAGGCTATTTATTTTAATTGTTTATGTATTAGTTTTTGCTCCCACCAAGGAATTAAATTTTATATATTTTATTTAACAATACCCCAATTTTTGACACCTTGTCGCCATAAAATAGAAACCGAGACTCAGGGCCACCGATGCTTATGATAAAGATCATGTCTCACCTCTGAGTTTCCACATAATGTAGGATATATTCATCTATAAGATTATGGATCTTTTCGTGTCTCTAGAAACTTTGGCATATTTGCAACACATATGTGGTTGAAACCATGGATCTTTCTGTGAACTTATGAATTAAGACACGATCTATGTCATACATGTGGCTGCAAACCGTGGATCTCACTAAAACTTTGTAAATTAGTACATGATTTGACCACACTCATATTCAAGATCATGTCTCACCACTAAGTTTCCACACAATGTAGGATATATTCATCTCTAAAATTGTAGATCTTTTCATAGCCCTAGAAACTTTGGCATATTCTACAACACATCTGTGATTGAAGACTATAGATCCTTCTATGAACTTACGAATTAAGACACGATCCAGGCCATATATGTGGCTGGAGGCCGTAGATCTCACTAAAACTTTGTAAATTAGTACACAATTTGACCACACTCGTGTTAAAGATCATATCTCACCATTGAGTTTCCTAGTCAATTATATAGGTTCAAACACGGTTATGTAGGAGGTCATGGTCATATCCAAGCCTTTTTTATCCTTATCTAAAGTTAAAGTAATCAATTCTCTTCCTTAATTTAGGTTGGTTCTACACGTATAGCCACTTCTCTCACCACCTGATTAAGATCATTTTGAAACCTCTTCTTCCTTGTTTGTATAATTAGTCTACTTGCAAAACTCAAGGATTAAAAGAATCTTAATTCCTATCAGATATAGTATAAGATACTTAAGTATTAGCTTAGTGAAAGTGAGAGAATGTTGATTTATACCCTGCAATCAATTGATTTGTTCATATTTGTGACATAATTAATTAAATGCATTCTTTATATTACATATATTTGTTTAATCAACTAATTTGTACAACAAAGTTTAGAGGATAAATATACTTTGAAAATAAAATTATAATGAGATCATAATTATAAGATTCATATTGAATTTTGATATTATCCGTAAATTATTCCTAGTTGTTACTATATTAAGATTGACTATTAATAGAGCAAAAAAATTAACACACATTTTCTTCTTTACGAAAGTAGTTGACCTCATAAATTAAAGTATGAAGATACTTAAATAAATAAGTGAGTGTTTCTTAGAGAAAAAGTTTACTACCTGACGTAAGAATTCCAAAAGAAGCATTACTTATGTGTTTATAAAATGCTCATTATGATGATTGTATAAGGGATTTTTTGACTTAAGATCTTTAAAGTATCTTATATAGAGATTATTATATTTTGATACTATTTAGGACCTATCATAGTTAAGGGTAACTTAGTTAATAGTCATTAGATATAACATGAACTATATAAAAGTAGTTAAATGATTAATAGAGGATTTTCACTCTAAAGTAATTAGAGATAATGTTCTGTTACTTCCAATTAGTGTTAATTTAAGTAATCTTAGGCAAAAGTTAGATGAAAATTTGAAAATAATTTTCAATTTTCACTAAAGGAATTAGTTACTAATAATGAAGAGCTAATGTGATTGAACTCAAATAACATAGATATTAACTTCATTCATTAAATTTTATGGAAACATTGTATAAAGGATTGAACTTTACAAAAGAAATAATGCATGAAAAAGTTAGTCAAAATCACTTTGGTATTCATAATATTTAAGTGGTCATGATATGTTATTATACACCAATCTTTATCTATAAATATAGTTTGATAATTAGAAAAGTAAAAATAAGTTAAAAGCGATTAATTTATTTAATCCTAAGTATAGTTTAAGAGTGTAATTTATATCCAATGCTAACATATTTACGAACCTAACTGGTCACACATTTGAAGAGAGAAAATGTAATTTAATTAAATTAGACTTAATTATAAAGTTTGAAAAAATTTAAAGTCATATATAACATATGTGATAAATAATGTCTACTATTAAATATTATATCTTTTTGAGAATTAATTGGTATTTAATTCAAGCAATTCTTTTTAAAGTTTAACTAAAATAAAAATTACATTTCAATTACTTACTAAAAATTTGAAACCATGTAAATAGGTGTAGGCTCTACATGAGGTAGAATGCTTGGCTTATCCCTCTCTATAATATGTATAGAGTTCTTTTAGCTTGTTCAATTAAATATGTTCGAGGTCGGACACTTGTGTGAATATGATGATCTTCAAATAACATGTAGATTTGAGTGGAGTTATAGAAAAGGAAATCAAACTTCATAATGAGGTACAATTTACGATACACTTTATCATATTTACAAATTAATCATATTATAAAATTAAAATTTTCTTGAATTTTTAGAAAATCATTAAAAATTTTATTTTCTTCTAATATGTATGATTAGATCATGTCTTGATTTCCAAAAAAAATATCAAATTTTGTATATCATCATATGACGTCTCATGAATACCATTCACCGTTCACCGAGGAAGAATTACTTGATATCGGTATACTTGGTGGGGATATATTGCTTAGCATGTACTCGATGTTGTTGTCTTTATCAATTGTAGGAACATTTGACAAGACGTCTAATTCATATTTAACCTTTCCAATATAATGAGTTTCATTACACCTACTAAAGTGTCTAGGTCAACATAAAACTAGTAAAACCCTAACGAGAGCTTGAGGTTCTTTCAATCTAAAGTTAAATACATAAGGTCAATATAACGTTAAGTTATTTTTAAACATTATCAAATGTCAGGGTTTAAACAATATTTTTGATAAAAATGTTAAGGATTAAAATGACTTTTTTACCATTCAATCTGAAACAAATCATATAGTTTCACTATGAGCATTATTTACATTTATATGGAGCCCTTATTACTAATATTATTTTCCATACATTGTTATAAATACTAAAATTCATTAGATTTTCATAAATAAATACTGAATTTTGTGTTTGAAGATTAAATATTAAAACTTATATGAAAAAATATAAGTACATATTTAATTCATATGCGAGATGGCATGATAACATCATTCAAATGTGACAAATATACTAGTTGCACATTAAATTAGGACTTTCGATGTTTTTGTGAATTTGTAGCAACTTATTTATTCCATTTAAATTTTATTTTTCAATTGTTTACAAATTAGTGCTGATTTTTTATGAACTTTTTAAAATTAAAGTAATACATTAATTGTCAATGATTAAGTCAAAAATACAAAATTTGATCCAAGTTCATACAAGTCACTAATTAGAGAGCTACTACTAAATGTCCTAAGCCCAAGTACAAGGATTATATATGTAAGAGATGTGGTTACAAACCAGCTCTAGTCCTTTGCATCTAAGATGAATGAAATTTGTCTGTAGCTAGTGTGGTGGTTTACACCTGTATTAGGAGTTTTTGTTATGTACCTCACTAGTCCCCAATTCACCGACATATAATTGGATATTCTAGCTTCTTCAAGTGAAGGACTAATGCACTCCTTAATCCTTAATATTGTTAAGCAGCAGGAGTCAGTATCCATTTTCTTCTTCTTGAATACTCTTAGGTTATCTTCCATCCAGATGGTAAACAAACTTAAGAAAAAAGCAATTTTAAATAAGGTGCAGTCCTCTAGTGAGAGATGAGTGATGGAGATGGCCCACTGAATTTTGTTTTCTCAGTTAGCTTAATGACAAAAGCTTTTGTAATTGCTTTGTATTATACTCCATAATGCGTTTGAAAAGGGGCATTAGAAGAACAAGTGATCCTTAGTTTCTTTTTTTTTTGGTAGAGAAAACTCAGGCAAACATTAAAAGCCTATACGGAAAATAAAAGACCCAGAGTTATCAACACGAATGCTATCAATGATGAAACTCGATGGAGATCGATGCACGAATATGTCAAGTGGGTAGTTGCGTCCCAATCCTGTGAGTTTATCAGCTACTACATTGGGTTCCAGAAAAATATGTTCTATTATGACATCCTTGAAACGTCCCATTAACTGCCAACACTCTAAGATGATGGTGCTCCAGCGGGTCGTAACCTTATTATTCCTCAATGCTTGAATCACTTCCCACGAGTCTGATTTTAGATGTAACTTGCAAATCCCAACTAAGAGAGCCAAGGAGAGGCCTGTTTTTATCGTCCAAGCTTCTGCCTCCCATGATGGACATCGTCCTAACGATTGAATGAAACCTGTGATCCATTAACCGTCTGCATTCCTCAATATGCCACTTATAAAAGAGAGACTCGTAGAAGTATGATGACTACCATCACAATTTAGTTTGAGCCAACCTTGAATTGAAGGGATCCACTGAACCCACCGATCTTCCCGTCTTACCATATGCAATGCAGAGTGTTTCAGGTTAGTAAGTGAGAAATAAAATTCCTCTGCTTTCTTTTTAATAGCTACCGTTGGTTGGGAGCTTGCATCATTACGGTCAGTTTCTTTCTCATTATTATAAAGGACACATAAAGGATTAATGATCAGTGTGCATTTAATTCTATCTAATGCGTTCAACCTATTTAGGTAGCTAGTCACATTATAAAAGTAGCGTTTGGAGGGTTCTTTTTGGACTACCCTAAGTTGAACCATTGGACTTTCTGAGCAGGAAGCTTGAAAAACAGAACACGATTTGTTAGTGAAGACTCTAGATGAGTACTCTAACCATATCACTCTATCTTCTACTTACTAAGATGACTGATAGATAGGGCAAGCCTCAGTGATGTTATTGAATTCCTTAAACCTCACATGCCATTTATTACCCTTAATCAACTCTTTCACTCTGCTTATGAAATATCTCAAGGATAAGGCAAAGCGACTCCTTATTGTTTTAGTTATCAAGTAATAACCAATTTTGGATCTTATTGCCTATTATGTGTTTGATTGCCCAGCAAAAAGTGTCTTTTAAGGTGAACATGCATAGTCCATGACATTGTGATGAAGTATTTATTTTCACTTTGGTTTTTAGTTTTTAGACTTTAGTTTAAATTTAGAAGAAAATGTGAAGTCGTGTTTTTGAAGTATTTTTATGGCTTTAATTTCTTCATCCTTTCATAATTAATGAAACCACAAAAATTTTCTTTTTATATTTTGATTTTATAATTTATTAAAAATAGTATTTAATTATTTAACACTTAATACTAATAACATGATGATTAATAATTATTTAATGTATATTAGTTTGTTTTATTAATGTAACAACTAAAATTTTTAAATAAATATTATTTAAAATATATTGAAAACTATTTAATAAAGAAAATTTAATATTTGAATACCTTTAAAAATACATAAAATTCAAAAATTATTATTTGCATAAAATTTTCAAAAAATTGAACAATTAATTGTAAATAATAATTCCTACACCACATACCAAAATGCTTTGATTGGTACCTTTTTGACCACCCTAAATAATAGAAATGTCATCCTCACAATTGCCCTTGATTTTAACATCAGACTAGACGATCTCACTTTATCTGAAAGGCTACAAGTTCAAGTTCAAGTTCAAATTACTAGAGTTGAGCAAGAACCTACAACAATTATGGCCACATTGCACCATTAAATGATTTATGGCTTACAAAATCATATTGTAGATAACAACTTTCCAAACTCAATTTCTAATGCTTTGTACATGGTATCAGATCTCGTCCATGACCAGACCACCATAATCTAGATCCTAAAATAGTTGACACCAATGGAGCTTGAAAAGGTGATGCCCACAAAATAGATCACAAATTATTGGAAGGCATGACATGCTCCTTACTGGCATTCCATCTATACTACTACTCTATCGATTCTCATCATATTGAGAGACGGATAAGTTAAATCTATCTACACCAGATCAGCTGATGAACACCCTGGATCATCTGACACACCCAACCCCATTTTAATGCTACAACTAGTCTTATCACATTAAGAAGGTAAGGGTGGACCTCCTATCCACTACATCAACTCTAATGGTCAACATGTGTATATTATCCATCATCAAGGACATTCTATATACGATGTTGATCCATCCATATGTGAGCCAAACTGTGAGATATATCCTACACTAGACTGTGATGAAATAGATAGTGAGGATGAGGCCTATGTTGGCAAAAGGCATACAAAACTAAAATAAAAAATGAAGACATAAATCCAAAGAAATTCATCGTTGTCAAGCTCCACAACAATTGCACCGCAAGCATGATGATTAATATCCAAATTTGAGACCATAGCTTAGGCTTAAAAACCTATGACCTAAACCATTTATGAACTACACCAAGCTATTAAAAAGGAACATTGGCTCCTTAAAGATAAAATCTAAGACAAAACTAAACCCATTATCCTTTCCATTCTTGTTGCTTCTCTAGCACTTATCCATTATAAGATGATGTGACTTATGAGGAAGAGTTTCCTCCTCTAGAGAGATGAACAGACAATACTACTAGGATAATTTCAAACCTTGATATTCGTGCTACAGGAATAACTTCTCATGATACCCTTGTATCACATTCTACTAATGAAGCACTCGATTGGCAGATAGACAATGATGTTGCTCAAAACTAAGTTCTTCGACGCATTGATAATAAGCTTGATAGTCTTATTCAACAAACACAAGCTACTTAAAAATAAGAAGAGATTGTGTCTTCTCAAATATAAAAGTTGTATGCTTCTTTGCAAGATCAAATGGTTCAACTTAATGCTAATCTAAGAAGACATATTAATACTCAATATTTTAGACCTGATTTCACCATCAAAGAGTGAGAACTTAGATGAGTCAAACAAGTACTTTAAAGAATGGAAGCAGATATGCAGACAAAATAGTCAAAGATTATTTATGGGGCTTATCCTATAACATTTTCAGTTGTTCAGCCTATTTATACAATCTTAACCTATCCTGAAGCAACTGATTATGAAAAGGTGTTCAAAATGAATCATCCTTTAATAAGGCAACATGTTCACACTATTAGCAGACTAAAATCTACCAAACTTACAAATCCTAAAGCTAAAAATAAAATTGATCCATCACCCTCATAAGCCAAGTTTGTTGATCCTTGGACAAAATCCTTGAAAGTTAAAACCCTACCTTCTTCACCACCCAAAATCCAACCTATTCCATCAACTGGGAAAGACAAAGCTCCCCAATAATAATTCATTACAAATATTAAACTAGTATATGATTTAGAATAATTTGAAAGTCAATTTTCTATATGTGAAGATTTTGAAGTTTCTGAAAGATACTTCTCAACCCATAGAGGTTGAACCAAAAATTAGTGAAGCTAAATGAATAAGGACTAAGCCCCTACGACCTCATCCACAACCTAAGCAAGTCCTCCACCATGACCTACCTTAGGACCTTGGTTTACTTTTGATGATCTTCCACCCCAAAAATGAAGAGATTGTCTTCATAAATTTGGTGCTTGAATTGATTTACAAATGACTCAACCAGATACTCCTTTAAGAGATTTCATGTCTGAGTTTACTTCTCATTTCAACGATACTTTAAGGGAATGGTGCAAGGTTAGATAACTATAGGAGACTCCAACATATTCAATTAACATCTGCTGGTATTCTTCTTGGAGTTATCCATAAAGAATTCGTTGGAGATTTTTAGCTCATTGACAAGCAAACTCGACAAGAATATTTTAAAATAAAATGTTGCTCTTTGGATAGACGAGATCTTTAAAATCATTTTCAACCTATGACAAAAAGATAATATTTACTTAATGGTTTTAATGATGTCAATCTCTATTATATATTCTTCAAGTCTCTTCCAGATAAGCTTCAACCAGAACTTCAAAGGACCTTTGCAACTTTACGCAGAGATAGTAGAGAACTATCTCTTATTGAGATTTATCAACTTGTATTAGCATCTCATGATAAACTTTTTAATCAATAAGCGTTTTGCAAGAATATGATTGAAGGTGTTCCTCTTTTGAAGAAGGTTTGCAAAAAGCCTTATCTAAAGATCAAATGTAAGGAGAAAAATGATTGAGAGTGTCCTACCAAAAAGAAATATCATCACAAGAAATTCTCCTACAAACGATCTCAAAGATCCCAATTCTCTAATAAAGACTATGAAAAACCTTTCATAAGACATAAATGATATCAATTTCTTTGATATTTTAAACAAAGAGCTCATTATGATAAAAAAATGTATCTATATTTCCTTTGCGACAAACTAGCACATTTTACTCGACAATGTCCTAATAAGACAAAAATGGATTTAAAACTATTGAAACCCATTAAGGTTATCATATCAATCTATGATAACATCAACATTAAAGATATCATCAGAGAATAATCTAATGAAGATGAGGAAACTAAATTTGATGTACCTATCAATTCCTATGATGATGAGTTTGACTCGTCTGAAGAATTAGTATATGAAGATGTTTATACTGAGGATGATAATCTATAAATGCTACAACAACCATATTTCAAGGTAGACTCAAAACCTATCATTATTCCTCGTCCTTATGTCTATGTCCAGTTGTTATAAGGGAATAAATATGATAACCAATTAAGGCTAATGGATATATGGATACTAGATCCTATATAAGTGTTATGAAGCACCAATATCTTACCTCTCAAAGCCTAAATATCTCATGATGAATATTTTACTGTTGTTGATAGAAACTCATTCAAAATTAGGCTTATCAAAATTTAGGATAAGGTTTTTCCTTAATTATGTTGTATGGACTAAAGTTCTTGGCAGTCATTTACCTGACCCAGATATCCTGCTTGGTATAGATGTATATTACAATGAATCTTCATTACAAATCATATCTACTGGTATTAAATGCAGAGCTAATTTTAGTGTTTATACTGATATATGTAATATGTTTGAGCTCACTCCAATTTTTTCTTAATATGAAATATTGAGAGATCAATTTTTGGAACACTATCCTAATAACCATTCATAATTCTGACTTCCATAACCTCTTGGGAAGAGTCAACAGTTATTCATTCATTTGCCCTTCAAAAAGAACGAAGATATCAATCCTACCAAGGTTACTCAACCTAACATAAATCTTGAAGATTTGAAGCTGGCACAAGAAATATGTCATGCTAGTTCAATAAGGATTAATTAAGCCCACAAAATCAAATTGGGCTTGTTAAGCCTTTTCTGTAAATAAAAGGGTTGAACAACAAAGAGGAAAGAAAAAGTTAGTTATTGACTATAAACCTCTTAATGCATTCATTCAAGATGATAAATTTTCACTGTTAAATATCAATAAGTCTTATGTCTCAAAGAAGAAATAATCTTTTTGAATTTTGACTTGAAGGCAAATTTTTGGCAATTGGGAATAGACCCGCAAGAAAGGTACAAAACAACTTTCTACATTCTAAATGCTCAATACCAATAGGTTGTTGTGCCATTTAGACTTAAAGACTCTCCATCACTATTTCAGAAGGCTATTATAAAGATCTATGAGCCTATTCTTTCTAGTGCCTTAATCTATATTGATGACATTCTACTATATTCAAAGACCCATGAAGATCATAAAACACTACTTCAACCTTTTTTGAATCTTTTCAATCTTTTTTTAATCTTACCAAGCATTATGGAATCATAATCTCATCCAAAAAGAGTCATATTTGATCAACCCTGTTACATTTTCCTAATGAAAATCTCAATCCAAAGAAAATCCAACAATTCCTTGGAATTGTTAATGACATCGGGGATTTCATTCCACATGTGGCTAAGTATGCAAGCTCCTGATCAAGATTGTTGAGAAAGAATCCACCACCATAAAGTAAAAAGCAAATCAAAGTTGTCCAATACTTAAAATAAGTGAGTCAACATCCCCCCACTTTAAAGATTCCTAACAAAGGACAGCGCATCCTTCATCCAAATGTTAGTGAAAATTATTTAGGTGTCATCTTGATTGAAAAAGTTGATGAAAAACATTATTATTGTGGCCATGCTAGTGGTTGATTCAAGGAATCAAAAAAGCAATACCATAATATCCACAAAGATATTTTGGCAGTAAAAAAGGGCATTGAAAAGGTTAATTTTTACCTCAACTCTTATCACTTTGTGATAGAAATGAACAATACATCTTTTCCAAAAATCCTTAAGCCTCACAAGAAGATATTTCCTCATAACTAATTACTTCGTGTAAAGATTGGTTCTCTTGTTATAAATTCACAATTTACTATATCAAATGTTATCACAACATGCTATCTGATTTCCTCTCAAGACCCAGAAAGCAAATACAACTTCTCACTCCTATCTTGAAAAAACCAATTCCTCTCATCTTCTTCCCAATTATGGATCTCCCCCTCTATGCCAAAGTTAAGAAATCCTTTCCTCCAATTACTAGAAACCCTTCTGAAAACCTAGAAGAAATTGTTGCTTTTCTTAAAAAAAAGTCTTTTTTTATTATGTTTATCTTGTTCTTACCACATTGAACATTCCTCCATATCCACACCACTTTGATATTCTGACACCCTATCGAACTCTACACCATTTCTATGATTCTCTTATTGAACCAACTATGTAGCGTCTTTGGACTTTATCTGCCCTTTATATATGTCCTATTGCTTTGTCTCCATTACATGTTTATCAACATTTAACGAATCTAGCTAATGCCAGTTCTCTATTATGGACATTCTTGGAATGGTTTCAACCACTGATAAATTGGCATATTCAATTGGGTTGGATACTTAACAGATATCAACTATGGAGTATTCCTCTAACATAACAGAAACTTGGTCTTTCTTTATCGTCCATCGTCCTTATAGTATGACTGAAAATGGTTATGTATACACCATTAATCATTTTCAACTTTGGAGCCTCAAGTGCAATCATCTTTGTATGATCTTAATCTTTAACAGAGATTTAGTTCTCAAGATCAATTGAAAAGTATATAGGCTAGAACTCATAGTATAACTCTCTTAAGGTTTATCGGTGAAATATTTCACTAACTTAAGAGTCACAGTGAGAAGAGCCTTTTCCGATGCATGTGATCTAACAATACCATGTACTTGAATAATTTTGATTATTCCTATAACTCTCTGACTAAGGGTTAATAAGAAAGTGAAATGCATTACTAAAACGGTGTAAATAGTGGCATTTCATCTTATTACCTATGTACAGTGTAAATAGTAACATTTCATCTTATTACCTATATACCATACATGCAAACCATAAATTGGTTTTATAAACTCTTTCAAAATGTTGCAAAACCAAATTTCTTAACATGATTCAAAAGTTTGTAATGTTTGCTTTCTAATAAAGTCTGTTAATTAAGTTTTGATACCGAGATGAAAGCAATAAGGTCAAGTAATTGAATTATAATGTCATATCAAACGCATAGGATAATCTATCAGTATTAATGTCTGAATAGTTTTCAAATGAATAGAAGTCCCATCAAACTTCAATTACACTGGATGATTGCTTTGAAAATGCGTGACAGGAAATGTTGTTAACAAATTCTAAAAATTGAGCAAGACATATGCGTCATATTTCCATATAAAACTAATAAGAAAGGTCATTTTCGGTCTAATCAACAAGCGTTGGACCATTTAATATTGTGTGGGGTTACTAACTACCGTTATTCGTGGTCGTGATTGAAAAAATCTTGTCGATAGCCCTCCCATTCCCAATAAAATAACTTGAAAACGAAAAGACTAGGAAAAAGAAAAATAAGCGTGAAGCAAATAGTTTCAACGTTAGACTGTAGAGGACAAAGATGTACCACGTGGGCTCAAGTTCACCCCACAGTCTGCAGATTCATGTTTTTAAAGATAGTTGGAGCCAGTGAATTACTGCTTCTAGAAACAACAAAATGTAAACTTGATTTCCTATTTAAATTTGATTATTAAAGACCTTGTTTAAGTTAGTTGACCATGGATTGGCATCGTTCTAAAGCTGACAACCTAGTGAGACTTTTTTCCTTTTGAAAGGGTAGCGACTGCAATCATTTTCTTTTCTTTTTATTTACGTTTTATACAGACGAAAAAAATCCAACACATAAACATTACGGAGTTATTTATTTCAAAATAATACTAGATTGGGATGTAGCAAACACTAGTACATGTATATCGTGGTATAGTTATACATAGTTATGCTTGTCAATGTGAAAAGTCGGCACGACGTAAAGTAAGATGGGAAGATTACTAAAGTTGGCTAATAATTGTACCATAAAAGTAAATAAGAAAGGTCTCCATACTAGATTAGATTCTTCATATCCGAGTACCTACTTGTACCAAAGCTGTGTTGATGAAAGTCGGTGACAGGCCAACTTTCTAGATCTTAGATTCCTCACTTGAATGGGATGGATTTATTACATACACCACTAGGTTAGCTCCTTGTCCCAGATCATAAGATCAGTGTGTTGTAACCATCGCCAGGCGCAGGTTAGAACAACCTTTGTGGGAACAACGTTATCTTTTGTCAGGATTAGATTATCAATCCTACCATATCTCGCTAGTTCAAAAACAAAAATCAGAATGACAAGGTAAGAACTCAATATAAACGGCTAAAACTTCCAGCACTTCAGCGATCAAACTCCATAATCTAGGATTTGCAGAAATGGAAAGATGCAATGGCTTTTAACCTAAAAGACGACAGATTTTTAAGGTAACTCGCGCGAGACAGTGTGATCTTTGACCATGTTACACTGTCAACTGACAAATTCGAAGTATCTGTAAAACATAATGTTTCGTAAATGTCAAGTAGTTAAAGCAAATTCCAGAGGACATCAAAGAAGGGGCAAGGGTGGCTGAATTTGGCTCCCATTCATTTGATACTACAGGTTGTAATTGCAAATAGTATGGGTAGCTCTCTTCATTAATATCTTATTTATACAAAAATTGTATAAATGGAGACTTACACATAGCCAGCAGAAACTATCGTTTAAATCTCGAGAAAGTTTCTTACTATCCTTTGTTGGGAAGAAAATTTAACAAGCCTCACAAATGAGACTGTTCAAATTTAGACTCAGATTCCAGGACAGATCTCATGTTTTCATGAGAGTTTCTGTTCATCCTAAAAATTTATCCAGGTTGAACATATTCTGTAACACCTAAACCAAATTCTCTGTACATCTAATGGAATTTTATGGTTGCCATCTGACCATCAGAATAGTAGCTCTAAGTCTCCAAGGATTATCTTTAATAACACTAGGCTAAATTTGTGCAGGACTCTTGGAATCCAGTATCTCAACTGCTTGGGGTTTCTCAAGGAACTTCAACTACGCCTAAAAGGCACGATTCCAACAAATTGTTCACAGCGACTGGGAAATGAGTATAATGCTAGAGAGACATAGTGAACAGAAGTATCCTACACAAAAAAGAAATTATGTAAAAACAAGAGACAGTAGTTCTGGCGCCTTACACCTATCTTTGCTAACAACTCAAATGGATTAATTCATAAACTTTTTATTAACTTCGATGGGCCAAGCCTTGATTTGTTGGCATTGGTGGACCTAGTGGTAAGTTATTAAAATTTGACAAATCAACGTGTAACAAGCTTGTATTTTGCATTTGTATAAAAATTCCTATCATAAAGGGACTATAGCAAGAGGAAAGACAAACAAAGCATATGCATATATTTTTTTGAGATAAAGCACATTTATATATTCCTCGCACTATAAGCTGTGAAAACAATGAGAACTTGAACCAGTACCCTTCACCCTTTTTTCTGCTCTTCTCCACAAGCCTTGGAACAGCAAGAAGCAATTTCATGGTTCACGCAATATATTAGTAATTTCGGCACTTGCACACGATTTGCGGTAAGGTGATAAAAACTCTCTTCACAGAAACTGTATAAACCAACTACTTCGCAGAACGCTCTGCTTAACTATGACTGACGCTCCTACTGTGATACAATGATTTAAACACAAGCCCATCATAAACAAGAGGTGTTTTGCTTTCAATAAAGGAAGTTGTGTGGGACTGGAGCAAAGTTTTTCCACACATTCAAAACTCCATAGAGCCATACTAATCGTTGACTGCCATGGCTTGTATTGTAGCACCACTCTCTAATTTCTTTATACGTAACTTATTCTGTAGTGGAAGGTCTGACGACAAATCAGCATCAACAATGACAGAATCTTCCTCATTGAAATCTCCCCTCAATAGCCCCATTGCAATTTCATTCTCAACTAACTGTTGTATCACCCTCTTAACCGGCCTAGCTCCGAAATTAGGGTCAAAACCCAAATTTCCCAGAAGTTCAATGGCTTCATTTGTGTAATTAAGATCAATACTCTTCTGTTTGAGTCTCTCTTTCAATCGGTTCATCTGGCAATGGAAAATTTCATATTAAAGCTTCATTTAGTATTCATTGTGGCGTGAACGAAAAATATAGTGCAAGCATCTGAAAGAGAATTTTCACACAGATGATGCTTCACCAAGAGAATGGACGAATTTGGTAAATTCCACAAAAAAAAAAGAAAAACGTTAAAAGAACAGATTATTGAATTTCAAATGCTATAGGAGTTCATCTATAGAGTTACTTATGGAGAAAATATCATATCATTTATCAAAGCATAAATATTTTCAGGGCGAAGATTGTTTACCTGAATCATAACGATTTTATTGATTTGTTTGGAGTCCAAAGGCTGGAAAACAATATATTCATCAACTCGATTCATGAATTCTGGACGGAATGTTTGTCTCGCCAACTCAACAACCTGACGTTTCATGATATCATAAACAACTTCCTTGCTGTCTTGTGTATTACGTAGCGTTTCAAGTATCAGATGGGAGCCAATGTTTGAAGTCATTATTATAACCGTGTTGGTAAAACTAACTGTCCTTCCCTGAGAATCAGTTATCCTTCCATCATCCAGCAACTGTAACAGGATGTTGAAGACATCATGATGTGCTTTCTCAATTTCATCAAACAGCACCACAGAGTACGGCCTTCGACGAACCACTTCTGTCAGCTGTCCTCCCTCCTCATAACCAACATATCCAGGCGGGGCCCCAACCAAGCGTGATACTGCATGCTTTTCCATGTATTCACTCATATCTATTCTTACAAGAGCATTCTCTGTGTTAAAGAGATAGCCAGCTAAGGCCTTAGCAAGCTCTGTTTTGCCAACTCCAGTAGGACCCATAAACATGAAACTAGCTATAGGTCGATTAGGATCAGATAATCCAGCCCTTGAGCGTCGGATTGCATCAGCCACTGATTTTACAGCAATATCTTGACCAACAACCCTCTTATGAAGAACCTCTTCTAATAAGACCAACTTCTCTCTTTCTGATTGTTGAAGGTTTGACATAGGTATACCAGTCCATTTGCTCACAATTTCAGCAATATCAAGATCACTAACCTCTTCCCGTAGCAAAGAATTACCAGATTTTCGGAACTCAGCCAGGTTTTCCTCAGCCTCATCCAACTGCCGTTGGAGGGACATTAGAGTTCCATATCTCAGCTCAGCAGCACGATTCAGGTCATATTCACGTTCAGCAGCTTCCATCTCTAAGTTGACTCTATCAATCTACAAATATGGATACCACATGCATAAAATCTAAGGAATACTGCAAGGATAACTAGACATATACATCTCAGTAAAAGAAAAGCATTACCTCTTCTTTGATTGACCGTATCCAATTCATGAGAGACTTCTCCCGATCCCACTGTTCATTCAGTTCTTTCTGGTTCTGTTTAAGTACATTCAAATCATTTTCAATCTTGCTTAACCTCTCTTTAGATGCCTTATCAGTGTCATTTTTCAGGGACAGCTTCTCCATCTCTAATTTCAGAACAGCTCTATCTACCTCATCCAACTCCGTAGGCTTGGAAGTGATTTCCATTTTGAGCTTTGCTGCAGCTTCATCAACGAGATCAATAGCTGCACGGGAAGAGGTTATTAGAAAGATCAAAGCAGCTGTCAAAACCCCAAATTGACTGCTAATCTAACATGCTGTTGGAACAATATCCAATCAGTCAGATAAAAGAACCGAGTTGCCAAACAAAAGACTGAATAGAGAACTTGTAGATACTTCCAAGTGCTTCTGTGTTCTATTTTATATCAATCAATCCAGTTAGGGGAACCACGAGAAATTGAAAAGATTGTTTCAGCCTTTAAGATAACATATCAGCCACTACAAAGAATATTTAGAAAAGAGAAAACAAAAACAGCTTCAGAATGTTAAGTAAAAGAATTTATATGTTCTTAAATTATTATGGGCACAACGCAAAGCATAAAAAATCCAAGATTTCAAATTGAAGAATCCAAACTTAATTCATTTTATATAGGGAAAGATTAGTAGTAACAGGTGTAGTAAGAACTTGTTATGCTTATGATATTGAATACTGCATAGTGATGCTGGGTTTACCTTTATCGGGTAAAAAGCGTGCAGTGATGTATCTATCTGCTAGAATAGCTGCTGAAACAAGGGCACCGTCTGAAATCTTAACACCATGATGCAACTCATACCGCTCACGCAATCCACGAAGAATGGATATGGTATCCTCAACAGACGGCTGATCACAGAATACTTGTTGAAACCTACGTTCAAGTGCTGGGTCCTTCTCAATATATTTTCGATACTCATTTAATGTTGTTGCTCCTATACATCGCAGCTCACCTCGTCCAAGCATTGGTTTCAACAAATTCCCAGCATCCATCGCTCCACTTGTAGCCCCTATAGAATCACAGTAAGAAAAGGCCCCACATCAAGTTTTCCACAACATAAGAAAATCTCAGAATTTGAATAGGAACTATATTTTTGGTATATATTCAATGTTTACAAAAGGCAAAGCTTATATACAAAATTCTAATACATATAAATGAAAATTAATGATTTTAATACATCTAATCCCATGATTTACGGGATATTTTAATGTAATAAGAAACGTGATCAATCAATCAATATACATGATTTTGCCATATTCCTGGTGAATAGCTTGGATACAATAGTCTAAAAATTGAGCTGCTCAAACCTTTGGTGAGAATGTCAACCAATTGGCCATGAGTAGATACATAAAGTGTACAAATTAATCCATTTTCTAACTTTTCCTTGATAAAATGCCTATGAATTTCAATATGCTTCGTTCGATCATGTTGAATTAGGTTATAAGCTATGTTGATTGCAGATTTGCTGTCGTAGTATAGTCTCATAGGGCCATCCCACTAAATCTTCAAATCTTCAAGAATAATCTTCAACTAGAGTAATTCATACACACGTTGAACCATTCCCAAAATTTAGTCCCTGCACTTGAGCAAGCCACTACACCTTGATTTTTTGCTTGTCCAAGTCACAAGATTCCTACCAAGAAAAATGCAATATCTTGAAATTGATCTTCTATTGAAAATAGATCTAGCATAATCAGCATGAGTGTATGCCTCAAGAACCAAACCTCTATTTCTTTTGAACAAAATACCCTTCCATGGTGTTCCTTTAAGATGCAACTCTTTGAGTTGCTTGCATATGAACTTCCTTCGGACTATGCATAAACTAACTAATTACATTTGTAGAATGAGAAGAAGTTTTCTATATATTGCTTAGAATAATACTACAGGTATTTATAAATGAATACATAGGTTTAAACTGGGAAAATAATCCCTATAATCATGCTAAATCACTATAAGTATGATATTTACATTAACTACATAATCCCTTTGATTACGTGATTGCTATATTCTGTAACACTCCCCCTCAAGCTGGAGCATAGATATTGATCATGCCCAGCTTGTTACAAATAGAATTAACCCGATTTCCCGGTAATGCTTTGGTGAACACATCAGCTAATTGACTCCCTGTTCTAACATGTTGAGTTGAGATTGATCCATCTTCTAGCTTTTCCCGGGTAAAATGACAATCGACTTCTATATGTTTGGTTCTCTCATGAAACACAGGATTATTTGCAATATAGACTGCTGCTTCATTGTCACACCATAAGTTCATTGGTTTAGATTGAACAAACCCAATCTCACCAAGTAAATGACGTAACCATATGAGTTCACATGTAGTTTGTGCCATAGCCCTATATTCGAATTCTGCACTTGATCGGGATACAACAATCTGTTTCTTACTCTTCCAAGAAACAAGATTGCCTCCAACAAAAATACAGTAACCTGTGGTAGAGCACCTGTCTGAAAGATCTCCTGCATAGTCAGCATCTGTGAATCCTTCTATAGTATGGTGACCATTATTTCGATATAAGATGACACGTCCTGGCGCACCTTTTAGATATCTTAAAATATGAATAACAGTATCCCAATGTGAGGTTCTAGGAGATGACATGAACTGACTTACAACACTTACTGGAAAGGCAATATCAGGACGAGTGA
>JANQBM010000008.1:17395868-17426220 GCA_025594535.1 Erythroxylum domingense
AGAAAGCATTCTTCACATCAAGTTGGTGAAGTGCCCAATTGTAAGTGGCAGCTAAGGAGATAAACAGGCGGACAGAAAAAAGTTTTGCAACTGGAGAAAAAGTCTCAGAATAATCCACCCCATATGTCTAAGCATATGTCATGTGTGGGACAGAAAAATTATTCTTCCTAATACATGTCGATACATCTCTCTGTCTACTATAGTGTCCTCTACTTTTCCAAGAGTGCTTGCAGGTTTCAAATCTTGCAATTGGTTGAAGACAGGCTGCAACATAGTTACAACTATTTACACTAGAATCTATCAAAGACACAAAATCCTCATACAAAGTTTGATCTTGTACAAGATTAATCCTAAACATATGTAAAAAGTGAGACAGGTTTAATTGTATAAGGCTCCTTGGAAGTGCATAAAGCCTACAACTAGCAACTGCGCTTCTGGTGTTGGAGAAGAGTGTCTGCACTAGTTTCACCAAAATGATTAGGTGGAAGCACGTTGGACCGGTCCTATCTACAAAGATGAGTTAGAAATGGTACAACTTGTGTTCACCTTATACAAAATAACGTTCATACAATGTATCTAGATAACAAAGACAACGAGCGTCTCCAGACGAATGAGAATAGAGAGAAAATGTATTTAGGGTTTTTCTTGTTAAGTAAAATAAATTTAGGCGAATTTGGGTAAACTTAGACGGGTTACAGGTAATCGTGTGGGTTTGGGTAACCAGGTGGGTTATGAGTTATTTGTTTGGTTGGCTAATTTTTTCCATGTGGACAGCTACAGTTCATGTATAAATGGGCTTCTGTTAGCTACGTCAATAAATTAGCAGCAAAACTAACTTTTTCAACTTAACTATTAAGGATCTTAAAGGTGGGTCACTCAATTGAAAAAAAAAAGAGTTTAGGCACTAAATTGAAAAAATCTCAAAAGGTTTGGCACTTTAGAAATGGTTATCCCATAAAAATTCCAAGGATATTCAACTTCAATTCCAAGGAAATACGTCAGCCTTCCCGATGACTTAATCTCAAATTCCTTAACTAATCATTGACTCAGTTTCTCTTTATCATCATCTCCCATCATTATATGTCATCAACATAAACTAGAAGAGCTGTAACTCCCTTTTAAGGAGAGTGTTTGATAAAAAAATGTATGATCTTCTTGACTTTGTTTGTATCTCATAGACAACATAACTCATGCAAATCTTCCAAGCCATGCTCAAGGTGATTGCTTAAAGTCATATAGTGCCTTCTTCAACTTGCACACCATATGAGCAACCAAATTCTTCCCATCAGGTATATTACTCATCATCCGTTTAGAAATCTAATTAATAGAAAAAATATCATTTATTATGGGAAACTCGTTCACAAAACACCTATTAGAATAGATCAATGTAGTGGACATATTCGTAAAAGTTTAATAGATCAAGAACAAATTTATAAACAATTACAAAATATAACTGAAAAAAAAAAGACAAAATTGGATATATACATCTTTCTACAATACAAATTTTATTAAAATCTACATTTCAAGAATTTTTTTTTATATATTATATAAGTAGTTTAGATCCCCGCCGTTGCCTGGAAAAATTGGAATCTTCAATTAGTTCTCGAAACCAAAGGATTTTTTAGATAAAAAATGGAAGGATTTTAAGGGTACAACTCTATCTATACTCGGCTATACGCCCAGGGGCTCACCTGCATACCTTTCATTCTCTCTTCTGTAAAAAAAGTCTAGATCGAATTTCTATCCAGCAGGAGGAAGCTCTCTTTTGATCAAAGCTAAAACAAGTGAAATCAAAGAGCATTATTTGAATGCTACTGTTCTTGAAATGTAGATTTTAATAAAAATTTTATTGTAGAAAGATGTATATATCCAATTTTGTCTTTTTCTTCAGGTATATTTCGTAATTGTTTATAAATTTGTTCTTGATATATTAAACTTATACGAATATGTCCACTCCATTGATCTATTCTAATAGGTGTTTCGAGAACGATTTTCCCATAATAAATGATATTTTTTCTATTAATTAGATTTCTAAATGGATGATGAGTAATATCTTGTCCATCTTTAAGGTTTAATTGTGTTTTTGCCATTTGTTTTTGTTTTTCTTGAAATAAAAGAGTACTAATATGAAAAATACCAGTACATTCTGTTAGATCTAAAGTATCTATATCTAAAATACTATTATTATTTGTATTGCTGGTGGATTCAGAGTCTGGAATTAATTTGGCCATGTGAGACTTGTAGATGTGCTGCAAGTTGATTTCGGGTATGAATAGCTTGTTGTTTATATAAGTTATGGTTTTGAGTTGCTAGATCTATTCTTTCTTTGATAGGAGCTAGACCATTATTAGAAATAGACAATTCAAAATGATTATATCGAGTTTCATAGTATTCTTTTTCAGCCTTATATTGGTTAACTAATATTTCGAGATGAATGTTTTCTAATAGTTGATTACAATATATACAATTAGTTAAGAGAGAAGACATACTTATTATATATAATGGATTTTATAAAGTTCTTGAAATTGTTGATATAGTTGTTTTATTTCTAACTTTTCTTGATTATATATTTCGGTATGTCTTGCTAAAATATCTTGAAATTTAGGTAGAGTAGTATTAGAAGCATTTATTTGTTCGAATTCAATGTAAGTATCTGTAAATGTTTGAACAAGTTGTCTACTAAGAGATAATTTTTTCTCGGTATGATTTATGAATAAATGAATATTATGATAGGTAGTACAAACAAACATAATGAAAGAAAATATGATATGAATTAAAATAGATATAAACATAAATAAGATAGATTAACGCTAAGTAAATGGATGAAAAATTTTGAAACACAATTATTATTCATATCTTTTGTGTTGTTACTCTGCGTTGTTTCTTCTTCAATGCCAATTCTCTGAGGCTATATAGAAAGATTGCAGAGGAGAGACAAAAAAAAAGCAATAAGAGTGTTTTATTTTCTCATACCCCCTAGGGGTTGGTGCATCTTATACATTATATAGAACCTAAAATGGTTCAAACCAAATCAAGCAAAAAAGGAAAAGAAAAAGTAAAAGCTAAAAAAGTATATTCCTTCTGAAAAGGAGGTAACTTTAAAAAAGAAAAAGAAAAAGATGTTGGCCATATGAGCGACAATGGGTACACAACTTTAATGACTACATTGTTAATAATTACAACCGGCAACACTTTTCAATCTTCAATAATTACATCGTCCGAAGAGCTATTATCTTTGGCAGTTGATGTGGAAGGATAATGAAGACACTTATGAGCTGGATAGTGTTGTAACTGCTTACAGATGGATTGTTTCCAATCGTTGGATAAAGCATCGAAGATTCTAGAATGATTTGAAAATTGAGCTTCAACTTGTTTGATTAACTACAAAGAGTCAGCAACTATTGGGGTTTTATAAGCGAATGTCATAAGAAGATTGCGTCCACGATAATTGAGTTTAATTAATGACTCAGAAGTCATTTTCAAACACTGTTGATAAACTGCTTCGATGCAGTGGAGATTGAACTGGTTGATTAAATCCCAAGTGACTTCATACTTTGAGGGTTCGTATATTAGTGGGTACATTCCATTACTTATCCCAATCTGAACATAGGCTAGTCTGGATATTTGTATATCTGAATCCTTGGAGTTGTCTACTTTGGTGAAGATAGGATAAGTACTAAAAACTTTTATAAAGATTTCTCTTTCCTTGGCAAATCTATCTTTATAATTTTTTACTGCAAGAGTAAATCCGGCTAGGAACTCGGCCAAGCTATGTAAATTGGTTTATGGATCTGCCTTTCTTCGCGCTGGTTTTGCAAAAAATTGCGTAAAGTGAGATGTGTGATAGCTGGCATGGGACTGTTTACTCGCAATTAATTGTGCATCGTGGTCTCTCTGTGTTCTAAAAGTGAGAGGATGAATAATAATCATTACAGCACTATCTAGCTCGTAAGTGTCCTCATTGTCCTTCCAGATCAACCGCCAAAGATGATAGCTCTTCAGACGATATAATTATTGAAGATTGAAAAGTATTGTCGGTTGTAATTATCAACAATGTAATGATTAAAGTTGTGTACCCATTGTCGCCCATATGGCCGAGATCTTTTTCTTTTTCTTTTTCTTTTTTAAAGTTACCTCCTTTTCAAAAGGAATCTATTTTTTTTAGCTTTTACTTTTTCTTTTCCTTTTTTGCTTTATCTAGTTTGAACCTTTTTAGGTTCTATATAATGTAAGATGCACCAACCCCTAAGGGGTATGAGAAAATAAAACACTCTTATTGCTTATCTTTTGTCTCTCCTATGCAATCTTTCTATATAGCCTCAATTAGCGTTGAAGAAGAAACAACACAGAGTAATAACACAAAGGTATGAATAATAATTGTGTTTCAAATTTTTTCATCCACTCACTTAGCATTAATCTATCTTATTTATGTTTATATCTATTTTAATTCATATCATATTTTCTTTCATTATGTTTGTTTGCACTACCTATCATAATATTCATTTATTCATAAATCATACCGAGAAAAAATTATCTCTTCATAAATCATACCGAGAAAAAATTATCTCTTAGTAGACAACTTGTTCAAACATTTACAGATACTTACATTGAATTCGAACAAATAAATGCTTCTAATACTACTCTATCTAAATTTAAAGATATTTTAGCAAGACATACCGAAATATCTAATCAAGAAAAGTTAGAAATAAAATAATTATATCAACAATTTCAAGAACATTATAAAATCCATTATATATAATAAGTATGTCTTCTCTCTTAACTAATTTTATATATTGTAATCAACTATTAGGAAACATTCTTTATCTCGAAATATTAGTTAAACAATATAAGGCTGAAAAAGAATACTATGAAACGTCTTAAGCATAACCTTTTGCTACCAGCCATGCCTTTGCATCTTTCAACTAACCTATCTACCTATATTTCACCATATATATCCTCTTAAGAACCACTGATTTCGTTCCTACAATTAACTTCACTAATTCCTAAGTTTTGTTTTTTTCCAATGCCTCCATCTCCACATTCATAGCTTGTTTCCATTTTTCATTATACAAAGCCTCAGCTAAGGTGGTAGGGATGGTAATGGTATTCAAGCTCACAAGAAAGGCTTTGAGAGAGGATGAAAATTTTTTAAATGACAAAAAATGTACAAGAGGGTATATTGGTCGTTTTGTACACTCTCTAGTTCCTTTCCTGATAGTAATAGGAAGGTCCAGATGATCATTATCCAATGAACTTCAATTTCATTTTATAATGCAGGATTAGAAATTGTTACCTCATGTAAAGAATTTGAGTTAGACTCTTGGACTTGCGTAGGTCCAGGAACAACCGTCTTCTTTCTTGTAAACAACTTGCCTTTGTTAGATCTCTCACCTCCATAGGCAAAATCAGATTTTTCTTGTGGTTCACTTGGTGCTTCAGGGATGGGTTCAACTATGGGTTGTTCAGGTATTGTGTCATACGGTTGTTATGGCATATGGTTTAGACAGGATGAATACGTAGGTATGACTAGTGTTGTAGAATTGGACACAGGCATTAGATCAAGCAAAAAACTTTCCTTACCTTTCCTAATTGAATTCTCCCCCTAAAGATAAGAATTGTTGAAATACGAATCTTATTCATTGAATTTGACATCAATTGAGACATAGAATTTCTTTGACAGAGGGTGGTAACACTTATACCCTCTTATAGTCGAAGAATAGCTCACAAAGACACATTTCAAAGCCCTAGGATCTAATTTCCTTCTATGATGAACATGAACAAATGACACATGCCCGAAAATTCTATGAACGAGATTGTTGGTAGTGATTAAATTCTGGTAAAACGCTAAAAGGACATCCATAGGACTTTTGAGACCCAAGACTCTAGAAGGCAATCTGTTTATGAGATGAGTAGCTGTAAGAACTACTTCCCCCCAAAACGCCTTAGACATATTCTTCTGAAATAACAGGGCTCAAGTCTTTTCAAGGAGATGACCATTTTCCTTTCCTACCGTAGTTTGATGTAGAGTATACACACAAAATGACTCGAACTATTTCTTCTTTCAAAAAGTATAGGGTAAGAACTTGATTGAAATAATCTCTAACATTATCTGTCATAAAACTTTTGATATAGGTCCCAATTGATTTTTGATAATGGAGAAAAAATTTGGGAGTATGGTAATAACATTAGATTTATGTTTTGAGTAGAAAAATCTAATTGATTTTTGATAATGGAGAAAAAATTTGGGAGTATGGTAATAACATTAGATTTATGTTTTGAGTAGAAAAATCTAATTGATTTTTGATAATGGAGAAAAAATTTGGGAGTATGGTACTAACATTAGATTTATGTTTGAGTAGAAAAATCTAGTTAACACGAGTACAATCATCAATGAAAGAAACGAACCATCTTGCCCTAGAAATACTAGAAACAATAAATGGACCCCAAATATCACTATAAATAAGATAGAAAGGTATAGAGCTCCTAAAGGTACACGACTGTGTTTAGTAAGCTCACATACCTCACAATGAAATTTATTTGCATCAAGATTTGTAACAAAGAGGGAAACATAATCTTAATAATTCAAAATGATGGATGTCCTAACCCATAATGGTCAAACAAAAATTTTCTTTATTAAATGCAACAAAATCTGATATGAAAGAATGGGATAATCTGCCCTTAGTTATGTTTAACTAACTTAATGCTTCAAGATAGCAGAGGCAATCCCATCCTCTAGCAAGTCCAATCATCCTCCCCATGTACTTATCCTAAAATGCACAATGACTACTGTGAAAAATCACATTACAACATAGATCTTGGGTGAGTTTTTGTATGGAAACAAGGTTAATTGATAGTCTAGCATAAAGAACATTTCTTAGAGTTACCAATAGACTTATTTTAACATCCTCTCCACTTGCTATAGTTGTTAAAGATCCATAGGCCATGGCTACTTTTCTACTACTTGGACATGGAGAGTAGGTTGAGAAACATACGGATGAATGGATCATATGGTATGTAGCTCCTCAGTCAATGACCCAAGAGTTTGGTAAAGTTTGTATTTGAGGCATTTAATCTAAAGGAAAATAGAAACTTACCTGAATAAGCTAAAGAACAAGTACCTAAAGGCTTTTCATATTTGTTTATAAGAGATCTCACTCTCTCAATCTCTTCTTAGTTAAAATTACTCGGCTTTTGTGACATTGATTCCCCCAGTTGTTGGAATCGAGTAGTCCCTTCCAATTGTGCAGTAGTGATATTGCTTGCTTCTTCAACTTTGGCATTTTCTTCTCTTTACAAGGATGTTAATCCTTAGACAATTCCAACAATAAAGGCTGGAAAATTGCTCTGCTTTAGAGTACAATAATCAGCAATAGCGGCTAATATGAATGAGGTAAAATAGGGAAGAGAAAGCAATGAAAGCTGAAATGGAAAGAAGGAAATAGGGTGCAGCAATGAAGGCTGAACCAAAAGAGAAAAAACAAAGATATGTTTGCAACAATGAAGGCTGGAAACAACTTGATTCAAGGAGCCTACCTTACCTCTGATACCATCTTAGAATTTGAATAGGAAATGTAAATAGAAACTAATGATTCTAATACAATATCTAATCTAATAATTTAAGGGATACTCTAGTATCATCATTTATGGGATATTCTAATATAATACGAAACTTAATCAACTACAATCAATCAATATGCATGATCTTACCACAGAAAACAAAGCACACAAGTAATTTGAGATGTTGAGTTGAGATTGCTAGCAGGCATGCAATCAAAAGTATCCACATATAATTATTTATCTATGTATTTGTACATTAGCATATTAAGCTTGGAGAAAATCATTCACATTCACAATCACAATCTTACTTAATGAAAATCTCTTTATAAAAAGACAACTGAGAGAAGTAGGACCAAACCTGCACCAACAACAGTATGTATCTCATCAATGAATAATATGATCTGCCCATTTGATGAAGTAACCTCCTTAAGCACAGCTTTTAATCTTTCCTCAAAGTCTCCACGATACTTGGCACCAGCTACTAGTGAACCCATGTCCAGAGCGATCAACTGTACAAGCGAAATACCATTATCAATAGTCAGGACTACACTTTCAGTGTCAACAAAAATTGCGTGGAACACCAAAAAAGAAAGCTTTGAAATGACGTGACTGGTTAACAAAATATTTTGTCACACATTCTATATAATCCAAATCCAACATTAATACAAATTAGAAGATTAGTTCTTTAACAAAAATAATATTCCTTGAATTAAATGCTGAAATTGTTTCTTCTTTCCTCATCATGAGGGAAGAGTTAACCAGAAAAGCTAAATGAAGTGCAGAAATGTTACAGTTCCCAAGCAAAGCAGCACAAGTTTGTTTAAAACCAAATAAAATGCCTACGAATAACATCAGGAAGTTCTACAGAAAAAATCAGAACAAGAATTATAAAACCTTTCGATTCAATAATGGTTCCGGCACATCACCACGCACAATCCTTTGAGCTAGTCTACAAAACAATAGAACAATTTCACCAGAGAGATCAAAAGAATAAATAATAAAGAGATCGACATGTAGAGTACATCAGTTTAAGATATCAACCTAGAAAAGATTCACCTATACTAGATTGCTTGGCAAAGAAAATTAGAAACACACAACTAGAATAACTAAAAGAAGTTCATTTTAGCTCTTCCATAAGTAAATACGTCAACCTGATCTTAGTTGCAAAAAGGATAACTTCAAACTCTCCCTGTGCATAAATAAATTGAACCGAGTAACCACTGACCAAGAGAAGTAAATGAAATGACCAAACTAATTTCTGGCACTTGTTCAAAATAAGTTTCCAAATAGTAGCAACTACTCTCACTAAATATACTTCTTCTGGAGAAGATACAAGAAACAATATAAAACCATCAATTTACTGAAAATATTTGTACTTAACATTTAAGTCGTCACAATGAACTTCTTAATCAAATATGAACATACCCCTCAGCAATTGCAGTTTTCCCTACACCAGGTTCACCAATAATTACTGGATTATTTTTGGTTCTCCGAGATAATATCTGGATGCACCGTCTAATTTCATCATCTCTTCCTATTACAGGATCAAGTTTGCCACGCCTAGCAAGCTCAGTCAAGTCGTTCCCATATTTTTCCAAAGCCTCATATTTCCCTTCAGGATCTTGGTACATTGACAAAATAAAAATTTACAACAGGCTTAGAATTAAATAGACAAACAAGGAACGTCAATGCAAAATTTTTAACTGAGATTTGATATTCACGTAAAGAATGCAGAATAACCCATCAAAAAGATGTTTAGCATGTCATACAAAAATTAACAAGCCTTGAGCAGAGCACCCTTTTAAAGTAGAGAGAACTGCTAGCAAGAGTTGTCAACTCTCTATATACAATTTCCTAAATTCATATGAAGATTCATACTTTGATCAGTTACCCTTTGACTTCCACGAACTGCCTGAATGGCTTCCCTCAAGTTCTTCTCACTGAGCTGGAGGCTCCTCAATAATTGTTGCCCAAATCTCTTATCCAAATGAAATGCTAACACAATATGTTCTACTGACACAAAATCATCTCCCATTTCTTTCTTGTGCTTTCGAGCATTGTCCAACAGGGATCCAAGATGTACACCAATTATAGTGCCACTAGTGTCACCCATCACCTACGAAAATAAAGACATATTAGTCTAGTCTTAAATAAACAAAGTGTGTGGTCGACCAGCACCACACCAAGTGCATCATTACACTACAACCCACACCTTTGGTTGTTTCGAAATGAAGTCATTAGTAGCTTGCAGGACTGATGTGTTATCAACCCCAGCCTTTGTGAATATCCTCCTAGCCAATCCATCCTTTTGCTCTAGCAGGGCTTTCATCAAATGCTCAGTTTCCACCACTTGTTGTTTACTAACTCGCGCAGCATCTACAGCACCAATTATGCCCTCCCATGCCATCTCAGTGAACTCTGATTGATTAGCCTAACACAAAAGAAAGGCTAAGAAAAAGGAAAGAGTAAAAGTTGACGAATCCCAATTAGAGGCTAAAATCATCAAAAAGTAAGACCCAAACCATTCTTATCCAATGACAGGTGAAAGTGTTCCTTCCATAAAATCTAACCAGATTTCAAATGGAACTAAAAAACATCCTGGTCCTACTGAACAAATGGTGTAAGACTTGGCAAAAAAAGCCCCAATAAGATGACACTACGCATGCTTACTACTCAATGTTTCATGTAGCATATATCTTGCTGCGCAAATTCTCATGGAAGCCTGTCATTCTCAAAAAACTTTGTTAACTTTTAGGAAAGTCTTTTAAAATTACATCTAATAAACGTCAAAGCTGAGCTCAGAAATAATTAAGATTCATCAGATGTACAGTCAACAGAAGTGATTGCAAGTGCTTTTCAGAACAATCCCAATGGCAAAAATCAAACGCTTTGGCAGCCATCGAGTTTAAGCCAAACTCCTACAACCTTAGTCAATATTAGCACATTCCAAACCTTTCACAGAGTAATTCAAGTTCAAGCAGATAAGTACAAGAGGCCTTTAACAGTAACTATCCAACAAGAATTTAGACATAGAATCACAAAAAAAACATTATTTCTCAACTAATTCAAGTTCATAATCAAAAGGAAAATAAATGCAAGAATGATGAATAATAAAAGTAATGATGAAGATAGACCTGAGAGGAGTTAGTCGCAGTGGAGTAACACGGGGTAGAAGAGTGGAAGAAGCGAGCAAACTTGAGCGTAGAAAAGTTGGTCAGCACCACATTACCAAGATGAGGTGAGGACAAAGCGTCGGAAGAGTTAACAAGCACAGAAGAAGCAGCGGAGGCGGAGGCGCGTGGACGTGAGACTGTGAAGGGACATCGGAGGGACAGGTTCGATGCTGGCGAAGATGTTTTAACGGCGGCCATAGCCCACCTTGCGAGCCTCCTTGAGGCCATTTCTTGGGAGGAAGATGAGGAACAGAATCTTGTTGGGATTGTTATGAGAAGTCTGTGTTGGATAGTGTTCGCTCTTTCTGAGAGGAGAAGGAACGCAAGCGAAACGATAGTGTTGACGAAGAACCAAGAAGGCTGTAGAATCACCTGGGTGTTCCAGTTTCTTTAAATTCCAAACTTAAGGCTTTATGTTTGCTTTTAAATAAAGTTTTAAATAGAATTAGTTATGATAAAATTAAAAATAAATAAATGTAATATTAAAAAATTATTATTTAGGAGAAATAGAAAGGTTTTTAATGTAATAGTTATATAGATAAGAGTTTATAATGTAATATATTGTAAAGTTGTTTATTATTTTACATTTCATCTTAAATTTTCTAAATTAAAAGTTTTTTATTTTTATTACTTAGAATAAAATAAAATATAATAAAACTCTTCTCATCCATTTCATTTTATTATAAAATTTCCTCTTAAAAAAATAATATTTACGTTTTATTTTATTATAAAATTCTCGTCTAAACAAAACTTATCAAGTTATTAAAATGAAAAGATAAGACATTGGTATTTGAACATGTCCATTTGAGGTCGATTCCAAGTCATATAGGGAGGAAGGAGCTAAATTTGCTTTAAATTGTCACCTTCTTGTGCATACCTATTTTAATGAATTAGTTGTTTTTTAGAAAAACAATAATTGGTCCTTGAACTTTGATATTAGTTGTATATTAGTTCTCAAACTTTTATTTTGTCAAAATAATCTTAAATTTATTTAAAGTTTCTTATTGGACTCAATCCATTGGCACATAAAGTCTATGTTACATGCTCTACTTATGTGACCACATGTCAAGTTGCCTTGATTTTTTAATGGATAATTTCCTTTTTTCTCTTAAACCTAAATTGATTTTACGTCATAAATTAGCACATTTTGGTTTAAAGTTGATAGTTTTGTCGTCAACAAAAATGCAAACATTTTGTAACAAATAAATTGTGTTTTATAAACATAAACGAGAAGAGAAAACAAAATGCACTATGACAAAGGAGAAGAAGTCTCCCACGATAGAAGACAGAGAGGGAGTAGTTTTGCAATAGAGGATGGGAGGGAGAATCTCGTTTGCATGTTGGTTTATGAAAAAGGAGTGGAAGGGATGTAAATCCTTTTCCTAGTTCCGTGAAACTCTGAATTATTTATTAATTTGAATTTATGATCTATGAAAATAGGCATGCAATTTGATCTAAACTTTTAAGGATTGATCAATCCAGATTTATGATCTATGAAATTAGTGTAAATTTTGATCTAACCTCTTAAAGGTTGGGCTAAATTAGAACTAATATATTATTTAGTAGTAGAAATTGAATTTGACGTTCTTTGGACAAGGTTATGAACCAGTATATTTTGGGTAATAGAAGTTGAACTTGATGTTCTTTGGGGCAAGTTGTGAACCAACATATTATTTGAGGCTTGATAAACTCATTGGATCCTTTATTATATTGTTTAGATGTTGACGTAAGAAATCCAATTTGAGATTGCAACATATATCAGTAATGACCACTGATTATTAAGAATCAAGATTAAGATTCTATAAACTTAATGCACTTTAAATTCTAATTTTGATTCATGTTCAATATTGGAGTGTATTGAAATGATATTAACTTATCTTTTTGTTCAAAATTGGAGTCCATTGAAATAATATTGATATTGATATGTTATGTTGTGTGACACGTTGAATATTTTATTGATATTCAACTTTTTTTATTATGATATGGAATCTCATTGAAAAAGGAACTCTTTTCTACTATAAGGGAGATATTGATATAAAGAACTCATTTGAGTATATTGGTGGTAGCAAAATTTTAGTTGAAGGTATTGACACAGAAAAATTATATTGATTTAGTATTATGGGGATTGCTAAGCACAATTGGTATGATAGGTTATATAAAGTGTATTATATACACCCATAAAAATATGAAGGTGGATTGGTTGAGATTGAAGATGATTTAATCTTTATTGTTTTAAAATATAAAGGAGTGAAGATTTATTTTGAGGGTGAGTATAATAAAGAGAAAGTGTCAAAAGTGGATAATATGGATGATATTTAGTTTTCAAAAATATTAAAGAAAAGGACAATAATTAGATAAAGGATGAATTACTTACTTTGGGAGTGAGTAATTGGATGATAGAGGCTATAATGAAGAAAATATTGTGGTGTTAAATAAGAATGATGATGATAGTGAGCCTACTATTGATGGTTTACATACTGAAGTTGAGGATGGGCATGTAGAAATAAAAAATGTGAGAACTGAAGTTAAAGGTATGCATATTGTAATTAAAAGTATAAGACTAAGGTTAAGGGTGTGTAAATTGAAGTTGAGGCTATGCAAATTGAGGTTGAGTTTTTTTAGTAAAGTTGAAGGTGTGCATAATGAAAAGAAGTTAAATGCTTCTGCTGGAAATAAAGTCAATGATAGTGATCTATTGATTGATTTGGAGTGTGATAGTGGAATAGATGATGATGAGCTTCAAGTTATTACATCAAATACAAAGAAGGAAATCCAAAATAAAAATTAAAGATGAGGTCGTGAATGATGATATTGGAAACCATGAAAGTGAAATGGCACATTAGATGACCCACATGATTCTGAATCTAAAAAGATAGTGGGTATAATGAAAGTGATGATCTAGGTCAATACCACATAAGTTTATATAAGGATGTTTATAATGTAATAAGAGGTAAGTATAAAAAATTTTATTATGATCCATCTAACATTCCAGCTTGGACTATATGTTTAAAGTTCAAAGATGCTAAGGAACTCAAGGAGGTAGTTATTAAATACTCCCTTTCAAAGAGTTTGGGTCTGAAATATAAAAAAAATAGAAATCTTAAGTGAAGTAAGATGTGCACCATAGTGGTATTGGTTACTTTTTACAAATATTGAGATAAAAAACAATAATTATATCGCTAAGATATATGAAACCAAGCATAATTATACAACCACTAATGTTAATATATTCATCACATATAACTAAATAACAAGCCACTATAAGGACATGATTAAGTCACAACCAAACATTAAGGTTGCAAACTTAAAGGCCTTATTACCGAAGGAGTTAAGAGTAGATGTGAGGTTCAACACCTGTAAAAGAGCAAAGGTTATTATCATTAAGATGATGCATGGGTTTCAAATGGAAGAATTTGTAAACTATTAGGGTATAATGATGAGGTGAAGAACAAGAACCTAGGTACGATATGGCAATTAGAACAATAACTAATATTGATGATAAAATGGTGTTTGAAAGATGTTAGAATTGTTTCAATGCTTGTCGAAGGGGTCAGATTAAAGGTTGTAGACCAATAATGTGACTACATAAATGTTTTTTGAAAGGAATGTATAAAGGACAATTATTGTTGTTGTTAGATGGATGGAAACAATCAAATATTTCGTATTGCTTTGGGTATGATTGATGTTAAATGTATAAAAACATGGAATTGGTTTCTAAAGTTTTCAGTTTCAAATTTACAACTTGGAGATGATAGATGTTCACATTCATATCTTACATGCAAAAAGATATTCTCTCATGTTGTTAATTATATATGCTTGTCTATTTTATCATATTGTTTATTCTTATTGGTTTTTAATACTATTTAGGGTCTTCTTAATACAATTATAAACCTATGACCAAATGTTAAATATAAAATATGTGCAAGGCACATCTATATTAATTGGAGAGAAAGATGGAATGGGGATGATCTAAAGTTTCAATTCTAGAAGTTAGTTAAGGCATCTTTTGTCCCTAATTTTAATAATCAGTTGTTTGTGCTAAATGAATTAAAAGTTATGTTAAAGATCTATTGGAATATCCCAAAATGACATAACACCAAACATATTTTAGTACTAATGTTAAATCAATTATGTGGATAATAATATAAGTGAGACCTTCAATAGTTGGATCTTAAAGGTTAAGGTGAAGCCAATTTTTAGCGTGTAGAAGCATATTAGGAGGATGGTGATGAAGATGATGCATTTAAAACGTTGTTTGGTAAGTATTGATGTTGATACTAGAAATGCTTTTAGTTACTATCTTCTATATTCTCTTCCCTTTTTTATCACTCAAATAATGGATAATTGATATTTTTAGTTGTAGAAAATTTGTGGTGAATCATTTTTATTATCATATCTCAATTCAACTATCTTTCTTATTAGAGAGTATAATAATTCAAATGAGCATTATTCCTTAATTACATCACCACCTTAGAAAACATTACCTCCTTACATATTGTGTATACAAAAGAAGTTTCACATTTACTACGATTTTTTAGGCTTAAATAACTAAAAAAGTAGATAATATATTGGTTCATACAACTTACAGGAAATTTTCAATTGAGCAGAACATTCCTAATAAACTACTATAATACAACACTAAAGTTTATGAAGTTCATATTCTTCAATTTTCAAGAAATATAGATACAAATGTAACTACAAATATTACACAATTTATTCTATAATAAAATATCTTCTTTTACATTCTTCTTATCTTAAAAATTGTATATTTCAGTGCTACTTTTACTTATGTCAATTCATCATGTAACTCATGCATATTATCCATGCATTTACCATCCTTTAACTTTTTATTCTCAAGTTTCAACCATTATTCTCAAATCTCAATTTATTTATAATATATTTTACCTTTTCACCAAAATCTTCATCCACCCATCTAAAAAATTATGTCCCTCTTCTTATAATAATATAGTAACATAGTTTATTTATTATCAAATAGTAACTACTTTATTATTAATAATTAACCTACCTTATAAATAGTGCATCTATAAAATTTTATTTCAGGATTGTCATTGGTCAAAAAAGTCACCAAAGGGCTTTGATTTCTATATTGAAAAGAAACATGCTCATCATATTACTTTTCATAAAGACTTCTTGTAGTTGATTTAAAAGATTCACCATTCATTATGATTGATTAAAATCTACACCAATTAAATATCAAACTTCAATGTATCTCCCTGTTCATATAATTGCTTTAATGATTTAAGGCAACCAAGTTAAATTAATTTAGTCAGCAACATTATAATGATTATAACTAGCCTATACAGATTATAAACAGGTAAAGGCATTACAAACATTATAACTAGCCTATAACAACTTCATATAAATTTGAAGAGAGTAAGAGAACAATAACTATTCGTACATTATTAGAAAAAGATTAATCATCACTTAAACCCAAATTTGAAGAGAGTAACAGAATAGCATGATCAATGATTTATCACCTATAAAATCCGGAAAGAGCTTACCTTTGTTGACTAAGAGGAAGATAGTGGATAGTGGAGAGAGAGAGAAAGAGATAGAGAGGAAGCTAACAAACCTAGAGGAGTGTAGAGATACAAAGCTTCAGGATATAAAAAGAGGATCAAAAGAGAGACAAAAAGATTGAAAACATAGATAAAGAATAGAAAAATGACTGGAAGATATAAGGGAGAAAATGAAGGAGGAATAATGGAATGGAGATGATCTTTATTGTGCTGACTTTTGTAAAAATACTAAAATCCCCTTATTGGTCTCCCTTTTAAAGAATCTCACACTACATAAGTGGAGTGAGCACCACAAACTTTGTATAACAGTGAATTAAGGGTTTAATGAAAAACTTTAAACAAGTTGAAGGTTAATTTAGCAAAAATAAAGTTTGAGGATCATTTTACACCTAACATTAAAGTTCAAAGATCAATTTGAACTTTTTTTCCTCCCTTTTTCCATATGGATATGTAAAAGATGACACCAAAATCATTAGATAGAAGAGAAATGCATTGTAAAATCAAAATTATAACTCTTTATGATATTAATGTAATTGTCACTACAAAATTAAAATCAAAGATGAGAAAAAAGATGTTATATCATGTAACCACCTTTGTGTTTGTTGGTTTATGTGTTACAACTACTTGGTTGGTCATAGTTTTCATGACATAATTATTTAAAGCTATTTTTATACAAATTTTTAATTAATTGATATATAACATCTTCTGCCCTGATGGATTCCACCGTTGTCGAGAAGACTGAAGAAGAGCTTCTGCAAGAGGTCGATGAGCTTCTGCCCCAACAGCACCAGATCTTCTATATCAAATTTAGGATGAGATTTTCTACAAGTTTAGAACTAACCGCTTTAGGTAACTGCTTCTCATCAAATCTAGGGTTTTTGGCATGCCCTTTTCCTAATTTGTCGTCAGATCTTAGTTTTTTCTCGCTTTCAATGGTATAATCTAGCATATAATTACATATATATGGTGTTTCTTTATGTAATATACTTGATTTGACATTGGATCTGGATATTCTTGATACATTTGAATTGATGATTTAAAAGTATCTTACGATTTCCCCCGTTCCTACTACATTGTAAGCCTTCTTTCATTTCAATCTTGTCTCTTTGCTTCATCTAAATCTCCCTTTCTTTTTCTTTCACTTTGGGCTTTTACAATCATCTATTTTCCTTTTTATTTATGTTCTCTCTTGCTTTGATAGGATATCTCAATTGCTTGGTCTTCAATCCAGATCTAGGTTTTTGGCTTAAGTTTTTGGTTTAGATCTTGACCCAAAATTTTGAATATATATATATTCCATGAATCCCATCTTATTTTGAGAGTGCACAACTACTTTAACTCTCTGAAAAAATGTTCTCGTCAAGGAATCAAAAACTTGGGTTCAACAAGTGCTGAGGGAGCACAAGTTTCAAATTTGCTGATATAGGGACTTTATGATTTTTTTTATTATTCTTTGACTGGGTTTTGAGTTAAATTGACATCTCTTTGAACTTGTTTTGTTATTTGTTTGTTTGATTGTGTTTGTTTGGTGCTTTCCGATGCGTACTAGTGGTCCTTCTGCTTCCATAAGCTTAGTGGGTCTCCATTTTTAGGGTTTTGGATGTTCTTCGATTGGTACTTGGATGGGTATTTAGCATCTGGTTTCATAGATTAGATCGAAGTACTAGGAGCTTCTACCTTTTGGCTTTATTTAGTAATTTGGGGGCATATGATAAAATTAGATAGATACAGAGTCGATTAGCATAACCCTTAAATAATGTTGACATGCACAATTCGAGGAATGGTGAGCAGACATTTGCAGCATAGCAGGTATGAATAGAACTTTGCAGCTTATCTAAGTATATTTGTCTTATTATTTTTTAATAACTTTTTCTTCTAAACTTGTATTAACTCATGACAATTTGTAGTTTTTTAATTATTATTATTTATTAGTAGATATGGGCACCATATTAGGTATTTTCTTTGGTTTTATTTTATTTAATTTTATTTATTTACTTATTTAATTTTATTTACTTACTCTTTTAGTATATCAGTTTTCATATCTACTCTTATATCCTACATCACTTTTTTATTGTCACATTCGCATGTAAGTCTACTGGAAACAGCCTCTCTACTCTGTAGGATAAGGTTGCGTACTATCAGACCTCCATAAACATTGCTTTGATGTGGGATTTGAACTGGGTATGATGATGATATATAAAATAAAGTATGTGCAATAAATGCATATTGCAAAAAAAATTACAATGAGATCATAATTATGAGATTCATAGTACATTTATGTATTATCCTAAATTGTTTACAGTTATTTTCTTATTAATATTGAATATTAATAAAGCATAAAGACTAGTAGATAAAAGTGAATAAATAAATAAATAAGGTGATTTAATTAAGTTGGATTTGATTGTATAATTTGAAAAACTTTTAACGATATTTATGAGATATTTAATAACTAAGAATTAATATAAAATATTGAATCTTATTTAGGCCTAATTGATGTTTAATTAAAACTAATTTTAATTATAATTAAATTATAATTATAATTTAACTAAATTACAAAAGGTCCAAGTCATATTATAAATAAGCATATGATTTAAATCAACTAACACTTCTTTCTTACCCTTCTCTATACTACTCACATAGTTCCCTCAAGTTTAAATGTGTTAGGTCAAATTTTTTGCAGTTAAGATGGTGAGATGAACCTATTTTAGAAACCAATTCCAAGGAAACTGTAGAAAAATAATCAAACTTAATAATAAGGTATAATTTACATTTATACTTATTACATTTATGTATTAATAATATTATAGAATTTAAAGTCATCATAATTTTTCAAAAGTTAAGGGGCCGTTTGGTTCCACTTCTGTTTTTTTGTTGTTGTTTTTATTTCTGTTTCTTGTTTTTTATTTCTGTTTTTTTCCTTAAAAAAACAAAAACCTGTTTGGTTGAGATTTGTAATATAAAAACTCAAAACAAAAACCTGTTTGGTTGAGATTTGTAATAAAAAACTAAAAATAAAAATATGTTTAGTTTTATCATCCTGTTTCTATTTTTTGTAATTATACTCTTATGTGTAATAATTATAATATAATACAATATATTTTTAAATTAATTAATTATTGAACAAAAGTATGCTTGAATTCAATAATCTCATTTCCTTATCATGAAACAATAAAATATAAAGCAATGTGTAACAGAAGTCAAATCGTGAATGAGGTCAATATCCCTTAACATCTCTATTCCATTACTGTCGACTAGGTAGAGAGGTCCCTTCAAAGCCAAATGCAGTTAACTACTTGTCACTCAATGAAGTGAAAATGATAAGGTTAAATATGAAAGGAAGAAGTGATTCATTTTACATGCCAATCGTAGTATTAGTTTATGTGTAAAAAGGTTAAAGATGTTTAAGCGTGAGGTATGATAAAAGATGAAACACAACGTAAATTACTGTCAAGGACTTTGTGATTATTCGTGACCAATGAGTTAGCACCAAAGTATCATCAAAGTTGGAACATATTAAAGCTACTAACTTCATGTAACTAGTGGAATCAATTCCAAGTTACGAAGCCATTGCACGCTATAATTCAACATTTGTAAGTAGAGCTGTTGCTCCAAGTACATATCAGTGGAATATTAAGTCTTATCAAATCATATTTCTTTTTTATTAGACGGATCAAGTGACATTTATAAGCAGGACAATTGGTCATTCATGTCAAGAATCCAGATTCGTTCCATTCATTGGTTTCCAAATCTGGAAAATATTTCATTGGGCATCAACAATATAATTGAAGCAGACATAAGTTACGTTGATGGTGGACATGGCTCTATGAAGTAATCAAAGGCTCTGTATCACTAAACTACAGGTTGATTTTCATTGTGTGCACGTCACCGTGTGCATGCAGGGTTTCTCACGTGTGCATGCAGGGCCATGCCATCAGTAGGCAAGAAATCAAGAAGAGTTCAATTACTCTGTTTGCCCCTGTTTCATTACGCTTTCTCTCTCTAAACTTAGTCCTCCAAAATTCCAGTAGTCAATCTTTAGTTCTTCGTATGATAGATAGATAACAACAATACTATCATCTATGTCTCTTCCCAAAAACCAGCTCGTCACTTTACGACTCATCACCCGTCTTATTCCTAAGCAAATATACTCTCTCTTTTTCCGTCATCAACACACACACACACACACAAAGCGTTTACAACGGCGAGTTCATATAGAAAAGCAGTGGAGATATACAAAAGCAGCAGCTGTGGAGATAATAAAAGAGATATGAAAGCAACACAGCAGTGGAGATATACAATAGCAGAAATCGTAGAAACAGAGAATAACAGGGTAACAAGTAATGAAAAAAAACGTAAACTTGGACAGAAAAAGAAAAATCATAGCTGACCTAAAGATGGAGATGAGTCGGCAGCGTAGAAATAATGTTGGGGTAAAAAATAAACCTGTTTTAAAATCATTTGAAAACGTCTTTTTTACGTTTTCATAATCTCGTTGCAGTTTTTTTATTTTTGGAAACCAGAAACAACAATAACGTGGGCCAAACATGTTTTAATAAGTAGATTATTTTTTTATGAAAACCAAAACGAAAAACGGGTAACAAAAACGGAACCAAACAGGGCCTAAATGAATAGAAGTGTTATTTTTCTTTTACTTTATGCATGATTAGATTTCATCTTGATTTCTTAATAGTGTTTTATATACTTACCTATTTATTATTTTTATTAGAATACATCTTGATTCTAATATTCCAAAGAATTCAATTTCAATCATAACATTTTTAAAATATTTAAAATAGACTCTAAGTGGACGAAAATTACGAGATTAAGTTTTCGTCTATTAAGTGTCACGTCATCATCGACATAGTAATTTTTAATATTTTTATCAGAAAGTGTGACTTATTTTGAAAAGTTAAATTTAGTTATTATTTTATAATTATTATGTTACTTATTGTGAATATTAATTATTATTAATTGTAATTCCAAAATGTTAAAAACCCTAATTAGGTTTTAGGTTTTCACACCTCACCTCTCCTCCCTCTAGTTTCTTTCTAGTTTCACATCTCCCTTATCTCTAGTTTCTCTCTCTTGGCTCCATTAGTAGGTTCTATGTCACTCGTCGACCTGAATCTCTCACTAATTCAATCATTGCGTAACCAAAGTTAGAAGTTTGTTAGGCTTTTTCTCTCAGAGACCCTTTACAAAAAGATTCACTTTACAATACTTAAAGCTCAAACCCATTTACAAGGAGTCAGAGTACTTAACAAAAAAGCAATATGGGATGCACACTCTTTGCTGCATCATAATTCAAAAAGCTATGAAATAAGAACCATCATAGAAGGCATAACCAATATCTTCTTCCATATCTTAATCTTCTTGTCATGATTCCTTTTTATTATGTAATAAGAATACATGTATAATTACCACAAGTAATATATCCCAAATTCCATGTCTAGTTCATTATCGTATTAGAGCTATAATGGAATGAGGAGATTGGGCTGAGAGAGATAAATCACTGAGAGAGAGAAACTTAAGAGAGTAGAGGCGTGAAACTAAAGAGAAGAGAGGTATAAAAACTTGAAACAAAATTAAGGTTTCATACATTTGGAAATTAGGTTTTTTTTCAATTAAGTTGATTAGGGTTTTTGGTACAATTAACAATAAATAATATTCACAATTAAGTAATATAATTATTGTTGTAAAATAATTAAATTAATTAAAAAATAATTACTAAAGTTAAGTTTTTAAAATAAGTTACTTAGGTGTTACTATACCACGTGACATACAATGACAGTGGAGCCAATTTATTGATTTGAAGTATATAAAAGTGTTATATCAACAATGATATAACATTTTGAATGGGTTATTAAAGCCCTGAAAAGTAATTATTATTCACTAAATTCTTGTGGTATCATAGAACTAGGTCGAATATCAAGAGAACTAAAAATTAGTTTTTTAATTTTAGTTGACAAAACAAAAAATGTGTTTATGATTATTATAAAGTAAATTTAACAAGGAATCAAAATAAAACAACTAATATTAAAGTGAGAAATTTAATATCACTTAGCTCTGATTTAAGGGAAGTATCTCATCTAATTGTAACTATAATCATTAGTCTAAAAAGAATAGTCTTCACAATTAAGTAGTTAGTCCGAAACATATTATAAGTTTCATTTTTCTCCTAAATTAATTGGTTCAAACCCAACATTCAAACCAAAACATACTTTAAAATTGATTAGGTATGATAGCATTCTATATCAATTAAATGATAGCAATAAGCTTAATGAAAAAGACTAAACCCTAAATTAAATAATTGAGATAGTTATAACTATTAAACTTAGTCTTCTTATTTCTATTTTAAGTTAAATGTGCAAATTCACAAAATAACTTGTTTGCTAATTATACCAATCATACATGATTTTTACAATCATTGAATTCATGGATAGCTATAGAATAATCAACATCAAATTAATGTATTAGATTAATCAATATTAATTATTCATGAACTATAAGAATATAAAACAAGAAATACTTGAATTAAAATAAAAATCTAGGTTTTGAACAAAAACTCATAAGGTTACAAATAGAGTTTTGAATCTTACTGAACTAGAAAATTTAGATTTAGCCACACATTGCTAATTTTTTAACATCAAAAAACAGATGAAAAGATAAAAGACGAAGAGAAAACATAAAGAAAAATGAAAGAAAATTACGGAGAAGGTGTGTGACATTTTTTTCCTTCTTTCCTACTAAAAAACTTAACTTCTTTTAATATTATGGAAATTTTATTTTAAACAAATCCAAATTCCTATATAATAGGGCTAGGAATAATCCCCTAATTAAACAAAAAATCTTGTAATGAATTTGACTTTAGGCATGATCTCTCCTTATCGACTGTAGCAATTTGTCATCTTTTTTTCCAAAATTCGTGACTTTGACAAATAGTGCTCCAATTTAATCCAATTTCTTGTAATCTCCTAAAACAAAACAAATATTCATTTTGCTAATTAAGCACCAAAATTAATCCAAAATAAAGGAGATAAGTTCAATTAAAATAATCAAATCATATCTTATCAAGTTCTCCCACACTATACCCATGCTTGTTCTCGAGCGTAAAATAATTCAATATATCAATCATCCTTAGAAAAACCTCTCATCTTCTTTCACGTTATCCAAAAATATCCTAAAAGCTAATCTACATTAAAACTTTAAAATAAAATAATAACTGAGAGAAAAATCACTCATAGTATCAATTTTTAGATGAAAACATAACATCTCATTAATTCCATCAAAATAAAATGAAATAAGACTTAACATGCTCTTATGAATTTCACTCTATATAGTCAAAATTTTTAAGGTTCATTAAGCCCTAAAATCAAAGCATAGGAAATTATTTCTATAAACTTGCTTATGAATCATACATCCATTGCTAACAAAAATGAATTTAATGCGTGAATCAAAGGTACTTAATAAGGGTTATAATGTGGCTTAGATAAAGGTATGGAAAAAAAGTTTTTAGGTTAAATAAATTGAAGGAAATCATACTATTTGGCCTTTATTTGACTAAAGGACAGCACGTAGCCCTTTGTTCGGTTTACGAGCATGCCAGGAAATTAAAGTGTTTCCAAACTAGGAAAAATACGAAAAAAGATTGTTGCGACTTGTACGCTGACTGAAAATTAAAACGACTGTGTATTGCTAGAAAAGGGACAAAAATTTAGCAGAAAGTACTTTGCTTTTTTTATAAACAAATTGGCAAACACGCAATGACTAAGAAAGTTGAAGAAATAGCTAATGACAATTGGAAAGAAAAATGCTAGGCTAGGGAAAATAAAGGATTGCTGAAGAAGAAATAAACTAAAAAATGCAAGGATTTGCTGGAGTGCCAGGCTTTTTATTTGTCAAGGTTGGATCCTTTCTTCTTCTTCAAAGCTCCTATTTATAGCCAAAGATGTCGAGTGTCCTACTCCAATTGAACTTACAATCCTGATAAAATCCTATCCCTGCTAGATAAAGATAAAGTTCAAATAATCCTCATCTTATCCTATGAAGATTAAGTTTGGCTGGTGTCCATCATCTTATCCTCTAATCCCTTCTTTAAATTTGGGCGTCCAGTCTTCTACTCCCATTCAAACTCTACTACGTCCCCTTCTGCTAGACACCGAACTCCAATGGGCCTAGGTCAGTGGCTCTCCTCTGGACTTCAAACTATGGGCTTTTCTTTTGGGCTTCAGATTTTCAGCCCAAGACAGTAAAAATGGACCGAATCTATTTTTTCGGTGTAAACAATTTCCCCCTGCACCATTGGGCTTAGAAGAATAAGCCCTATGGTGGCACTTAAATATCTGGCTATATCCACTGGACACTTTGTCTACTTCGATTTCCCACAGGGTAATACCCAAAGGTCATCCGCATGTAAGGCCATCGGCACTTTTCCGGTACAGAGTACCCTCCACCAGAAGGTAATTCAGTGCCTACATTTTGATTCTATAGGGTGTCCTTCCTTTTGGGTTTTTCCAGGTATTCTCTGATAGAGCTTCTCCAGTCACCAGCACACTCTACATTGGTATTAAACACATCCACTGGCATCCATCGGCCTTCGATGGCAGGATGATTTTTCTTCTGGATAAGGACGAACTTATGCATCAACTCATCAGACATCTTTATTCCGGAAGCCACCCTAGCCATTAAGTTCGCCTCCCAGTTGTCTTCCTGTGGGATATAGAATAGATCCACGCTCTCAAAATCGTCTAACAACTAAACCGTAGCAGCAAAATACGATGCCAAAGAAAAGCTACTGCATTTGTATTCGCTATTTAGTTGTCTGATGACTAGTTGTGAATCCCCATATATGACTAAGTCTTTGGCACCGAATTCTTTGAGGATCTCCAACCCAATTATTAGAGCTTCATACTCGGCTTGATTGTTGGTGCATGGGAAATTGAGGTTGAAAGAGAGCGTAGTTTTGATGCCTGGTGGGGATATGATAATGACTCCTACCCCTGCGGCATTAGTGGTGTTAGACCCATCGAACTTTAAAACCCATGAGGCCTTTTTTAAGTAGAATACATTCAGATCTAGTTCCCCAGTGTCGGGGACCTCTACACTTGGATGGTCAGCCAGGAAGTTTGCGATGGCTTGCCCTTTCACTGATTTCTGAGGTAGGAATTGGAGAGAGAATTCGGCTAATACAATAGCCCATTTTCCTATTCTCTCAGTGATAATCGACCTTGTCAATAGGTACTTAATCACGTCGGTGTTGGATACCACGAACACCAAATTTCCCATCATGTAATGCCTTAACTTAGCGCATGTAAAATATAAGGCCAGACACACTTTTTCAATCGGAGAATACCTAACTTCAGAATCTTTAAGAGTCCTACTCAAATAGTAAACGGCCTGTTCGTTACCTTTAGTGTTGTTCTGAGCTAAAACGCATCCGATTGAAGTTTCTGACGCTACTAAGTATAAACGGAGGGGATGGTCTTTCCTTGGCGGCATGAGCACTGGTGGTGAAGATAAATATTCCTTTATCTTGTCAAATGCTTGCTGGTGTTTGTCCTCCCACAGAAAATCTTCTTCTTTCTTCAGTTTGAGCAACTCTGAAAAGACCTTGGTCTTGCTGCCAAGTTAGAGATGAACCTCTTCAGGTAATTAACCTGACCCAGGAACCTTTGTAGTTCCTTTTTGTTTTTAGGAGGCGTTGCTTGTGCAATTGCTTTAGCCTTGTTGTCGTCCACCTCCACACCCCTTTGATGGACCAAGAATTCGAGAAAATTTTCGGCTCTAACTCCAAAGGCACACTTCAGTGGATTGAGCTTGAGCTGGTGTCTCCTTAGTCTCTCGAATCCCTGCCTGAGATGTTCTACATGGTCACCCTATTTTTTGGACTTGATGACCACGTCATCGATGTAGACTTCGACAAATTTTCCAATAATATCGTGGAAAATGAGGTTCATGGATCTTTGGTAAGTAGCTCCAGTGTTCTTCAGCCCGAAAGGCATCATAACCCACTTGAATGTACCAATTGCCCCTGGACATCGGAACGTTGTCTTATGAATATCCTCCTTAGCGATTTTGATTTGATTATAGCCAGCAGAACAATCCCAGAATGTTAACATTTCATGGTTGGCCGTGGCATCAATGAGCATGTCACTGACCGGCATTGCATACACATCCTTGGGTGTGGTGGCATTTAAGTCCCGAAAATCTACACATACCCTAATTTTTTCATTTTTCTTAACTACGGGAACTATATTTGCCAGCCACTCGGTATACTTAGCTGGTCTGATAAAATCTACTTTGAGGAGCCTCTCTATTTCTTCCTTCACCTTCATCTCGACTTCCTTGGACATCTTCCTGGGTGGCTGCTGAAAGGGACGAAATTCAGGTTTGATGGGCAGTCGGTGTTCCACTAAACTCCGACTTAACCCTGGCATATCCTTGTAATCCCATACGAAATAATCTTTGTGCTCATAAAGCAGCTCGATTATCTCCTCACGTAGTTCTTTACTAATAAGGCCACTGATGTACGTTACTTTAGGATCCTCGGCAGTACTCAAGTTGACTTCCTCTAGAGGGTCTTTCACTTGGAGTCTCTCGTCTTCCATTTTAGGTGGCGCACCTTGTAGCTCCTCTAGATTTATTTCATCTCTTACTATTTCTGGGATCTCTCCTTCGTACACTAACTTTGTCCTGAACATCTCGATTTCATGGTTAACTACCAGTTGCTTCCTGGTCTGTTGCAAGATTGCTTCCTGGATGACCCTTGCAGTCACTGGCCACCCATCTTTATTTCTTTGAAATATCATTGGCCTGGCAGGCCAGCGTCTTCTTCCATCGGCCTATAAGGCCTGATGCTTTTGTCTTTCTCGTTGATACTACTTGTTTGGAGTAGCAGATGCTTGTCTTTGACGAATTTCATCAGCATAGGCCTGCCCTCTTTGTCCGATCTTTCAAAGGTAATTGGTGTGATGTCTCCGTGGTAATAGCAGGCGTCTACCAAATTGACTTCAGCACTGAAAGGGTTACTGTCTGCCTTAACCATTTCCACGTTGTCACCATTCCAGAACAATAAGAACTAGTGAAGAGAAGATGGCACACACATGTTCACATGAATCTAGTCTCTGCCGAGAAGCAACTTGTAACTCGTGTTGGTGTTGATTACAAAGAAAGCAGACACACCTGTCTTGCTCCCAACCGTGATTTGTAGTGGAACTACTCCCAAAGTCCTTGCTACGTCCGCGGTCACCACTAGGTCCGTAGCGATGATGTCCTCTTCTCTTTTCCTGAGTCCTAACAGCACTTTCAGGGGGATCACGTTTACCGCTGCTCCATTGTCCACTAAGACTCTGTTTAGTGGTTTTCCATTGACACAAGCCCGTATGTACAGTGGTTTAGTGTGATTTACAGTCAACGGCTTGTCGAACGTCAGAGCCTTGCTCCCTTCGGTGTCCTGTGTTTCCTTTGAGAACTTCTCCACTGGACTTTGTTCTTCTTCTACAGCCGACACCTTCCTTTCCTCTGCTGACCTGTCTGCCGTCTCGTTATCAAGATCAACCAGGCAGAAAATGCACTAAAACGGCTCCCAAGTAATACACGGGGACCTCACCAATATTGAAGTAGCCGCCTTCCTGGTCTTCGATATCACCATCCTCGGTTGCCTTTCTCCTGAACTTGTTCCTTTGAATCTCTTTTTCATAGTGCTCAACCATCTGCTCAGTCATGCTGACTAACTCCTTCCCTCTGGTAAGTATCTCTTGTTTTTTTGCCAAGTGAGTCATGGTCTGCATCTGAAGTCTCGCCTCTAGTTCTTCTTTTTCTCGGAACAGTCTCTCGGCCAGCTTCTTGCGCTGCAACCTTCTTTTCCTTGTTCTAGCATTTTCTGTACAATAGTAGGTATTTCCTTCTTATCCTTTCTTTCTGCTTTCCACCCGAATCCACTCTCCAGTTGTGCTGGGTATCGGTGGCTTGACAAATTTAGGGTGGCTACCAGTACGGGCGATTGGCTGGTCACTAGCTTCGTTGCTACTTCCGGTGACTCGTCTATCGAGCCTTTCTAATACACTGATTCTTCCTTTAGACGCAATGGTGAGGCCGTCTCCCCTTTTCCATATGTTCGACTTTTTAGGCCTCCACACCTAGTTCGTATGCTCTTCCCTCCTCTTTTGGTTGAGCCAACTTCTTATGTTGATACTTGCTATATTCACTGACCCCACCGGGAATGAGTTCTTGTTGATGAGCATTGCCTCCTCTGGAAACTTGAGAATCTTTCTATTGATGCAATCTTGAATGACGTTCCTGAAGACCTAACACATGTTGGTAGAATGAGTCCACACATTGTGGTATCTACAATAATCTTTGGCCTTCATCTCCTCCTTAGTGGGCAGAACATGGTCTTCCTGCAAGGAAATAATGTCAATCTTCAAGAGATAATCGAAAATTTCCGAAGTCTTACTTACATCGAACGTGCACCTATTCCCCCTCTTGTCACTATTTTGTTGTACTCCAGGAGGCATCTTTGCTAGGTGTGGGCATACTATGCTTCCAGTATCGGATACGGCAGCTATAGCAACCTCTACTTCAGCATTGTGGACTTCCTTGACATAGGTCCCCATGGCTTGCTTTTTAAGCTTATGGTCTTCTTTAAATAGCTCCTTATATTTTGTCACCTTCAGAGCCAACTCGAAAAAGTCTCTAAAGTCCATCCCTTGAAACTTTTTCCTCAGCTCCAGGTCCAGACCCTTTTGCATCATCTTCACAAACTCGGTCTCTGGGATGTTAATCCTACACTTGTTTCTTATTCTCTTGAACTTGGCAATGAAGTCATCTGCTCTTTCTCCAGCGCGCTGAATGAGCCTAGGCAAGTCCGTAATACCGACTTCAGGCTCACTTCTGTAAAACTGGGCGTGGAAGACTCTTGTCATATCTGCCCAGCCGAACACGGAGTCCCTCGGCAGTGACACATACCAAGAGACGGCAGCTCCAGTTAACGAATTCGGGAACAACTTCAAAAGCAAATACTGGTAGTTGTCATAACTAGAAAATTTCGAGCATTGAGTAGTGAACCTTGTTATGTGCTCGATAGAAGACTGCCCATTTTCTCCAAAAAACAACGTGAAATCTGAGATTTTTACACCCCTAGGAAAGGCTGCTCTGTCTATGAATTCAAGATATGTCTATGAATTCAGGATAAGGTTTCCTAAACTCAGGTCAGACGATCTGATTGAACCCAGGGCCATAAAATTCTTGGGCGATCTCACGAAGTGCATCTCTGGTAACAGGATCGATGGTCTGAGCGTTCTGCCCGTGCATTGCTTGGCTTATGGTCACTGGCTGCTGAATAGCCTGGTGACCTACACTCCTTGGGAGTACCTGCATCTGGTTGGTCACCAGACTCCTATTGTCCCCTGAGCTCATTTCTTCTTCATAAAAGTGGGGTTGAGTCGACGGTCCAGTGTAGCTGTGGAACTGGACAGGGGTCTTGTGGTTGATGGACATTAGAGATATGGCAGCATTCGGTGTCTCATCCCTTCTATGCGGTGGCTGGTACGTAGTCACCAGCTACTTCTCCTTGTTGGGGCTGTCAATCCTGGTGGGCTGCCCCCCAGCACGCTCACGGGAGAAGTTTCTCCCCACTTAGTTGCCTTGGCTGGCGACCCTTCACTTCCAATTAGAATGACTCTAGACGCCACTAGCTGATTTCTCGCACCCATTGGTAACTTACTGGCCTGCGATTCAGCTTGGTGCAATGCCTCACTTTATTCTACCCCGCCTATGCCTTTGTCTTTCTCTGGCATGGCAGATCCAGTGACTGCAACCAAAATCTCTTTTTGATTACTCCCCATGGTGTTCAAGAGAGTGCGCGTCTTAGCTATTGATTTCTCTATAGCCTCCAGAACCTTTGTTAAAAGGATTTCGATGCTGCTTGACTGACTCAACTCAAGAGGCTGAGGTTGGTCTTCCAACGTTGCTGTTGCAACGTTTTCTATTTCATTGCCTCCACCGGGGGAAACGTCAGTACTCTTACTAGATCTTGTTCTCGTCATTACGTGGGTCCCACTGGGCGTGCCAAAAATGTGTTTG
>JANQBM010000008.1:17462374-17492800 GCA_025594535.1 Erythroxylum domingense
CTTCGCGGGGCACGGATCCGGGTATCACTGTCGATATCGGGTTCGGGTCCGGCGGGAGTTGGGGTGTTACAATATATGATTTATCACCCTAAAGTGATTAGTAAGAATGTTCCAGTGTTCTCGATTAGTATTGATTTGAAATATCCTTGGTCAAGGTAGAATGATACTTTGTAAAATATAGAATCAGTTACTAATAGTGGGAAACTAAAATGACTAAACTCAAATAAATTAGACATTAATTTCGTACTCTATGTTTAATTAGAATATTATATGATGAAAAGATTGAATTATAAGAAAAAATTAGGCATAAAAAGGTGAGTCAAAACAAAATGTGGCGTCGATTTTAGTAGAAGTTAATTCTGACATAGCATAATTATTAACATGCCTTTTTTTAGTACAATGCTTTAGGTAAAGTTGAAAATGATAATATGAATTAATATGAATGATGAGTAAATATCACAAACTTAAACAAAAATCATTTACTGTGAAAGTAAGGATATATCAAATCGAAGTTACTAAAGGAAAAGTATTTGATTTAGTATGGATGAATTATAAGTTTTATTAGATAGTTATTATGATTTTGACCTATAAAAATAATAGTTTTATATGCTTGTCCACAAAAACTAATAACCTCTTTCAAGCATTTATTTTCATGATATTCCTGAACAAGTAATGAAATAGACAAGTAAAAAAGAACATAATTTTTTAAAATATTTATGTGTTAACACATTAAATATATGAACCTACAGTGTCATCCTTTTCTTTTAATTTAGAAAATTCTTTGACTAATCTAAAACATAAATATAAAATGTAAATTTTTTTGATAAGTTATAATATAAACAACTAAATGTAAATTACTTCAACTAATGTGTAGCATAAATGTTGAAAGTTAAATTCTAAATTATTTTATGTTATTTCATATCATTTCTTGTAAAGCTTACATTAACATAACAATTTGATTAAACCATTTATTTCTCACGTCAGTATATGCTACAATAGCTAAGAAGTTGGAGGTGTTAGGAAACTAACTATGATCTAATCACAAGTAAATAAAAAAAATAAGATAATGATTCCCATTTAGATCTTAATAATTGAATAATTTGAAAAATATGAATCATAATAAGTAATTGAATTGTACATTATTTGAATTCCTATAAAAATCTTTTCAAAAGGTGTCAATCATGAGCTATCTAAGTTTTTAGGCTCTAACGGTATCCATAGAGCAAAGAAAAAAACTCAACTAGACATGACAATTCAGCCCAAGATAAAACCAGGCCAAGTTTGGGCTTTTAAAAAAAATTTGGGCTTTGGGTCAAGCTCAGGTTTAAACTTAAAGCTTAAAAATGATAGGAAAATGATATTATTTTAAGGAAAGTGACATCATTTTCATTTTTAATTAAAAAACGTTTGAGCTTGGGCCGAGCAAAAAATGTTATGTTAACTTGGTCTTAGGTAGGCCGGGCCAACCATAAACACAATACTTGAGAGGAATAGGTAGGAGTGTTAATTCCGTTATGCTTTTTTCCTATTTATAGAAAAAGAAACTCGAGTTTCTTTCTTATTAAAATTGAATTTCCTAATTATAATTAAAGTCTAACTTAAATTATAATTACAATTTAAATCAAATATCTCACATTTGATTCTTAAATTTTCTCAAACTTTACAATTGAGCTAACCTAATTTAAATTAAAATTTTAGTTTCTCTATTATGTATGAACATTTAGGTTCCTAATATGTTGGAATGATTATAAATTATAATTACAATTCATAATTAGAATTATATAAATTAAAACTTCTTTTAATTTTTCTTTAATTATTCAATTAAATAATTTACAATCATAGATCAATGTCGACATTTAGCAATATATCATGACCACCAAAATGTTAATAATGCCAAGGTGGTTTAACTCAACCTATTCCAAGCATGGTTATAATTTATAATTTAATCATTTCGTCATCATATGTTCCAATTAGATATAGAGTATGGATATAGTATGTACTCTTTTAAATCCAACCATGTTTATTCTTACTAAATAGTAATTGGTTTATAATTGATATTTGGAAATACATTTTCAAATCTTAATTCACTCTAGCTAGAGAATTCCTTAAATCACTACTAATTAAGATTAATGAAATATTCTCTCTAATTACTTAAAGTGATTAATCCTTTATTTACTTACTCAACTATCTCTATATGGTTTATACTATATCCAAGTACTATTAACTGAGCTACGTTAAATGGAACAGGTTATAAGTAGCATCAAAGCATAGTAATTCCCATATAAGATACTTTTGTAATATCAAGTATAAGGATTAATTATATAACCATCATAATGAGGAAATTCACAAACACATAAGTAATATTCCATTTCAGATCCTTGTAATCAGGTAATTTCAATGAACTTACTATCTAATAAGAGCCTATAAATTTGTTTAAATATCTCCATACTTTTATTTTTTAGAATAATTACTTTCTTTATAAGAAAGAAACATAACATGTGGTAGTTTTACCATTACATCAATATCTCATCTTAATGAATCTATAACTAGGAATAGTACATAAATGCAATTTGAATCTCATAATTATGATCACATTGATACTTCAATTGCATAGTGATTATTTTAGGGATTTTATCTTTAGTATTAAAACTTCAAACGTAATTAACAAAAAATATAAAGATAACGAATGCCTTTATTAATTAAAATAATAATGTCATATATAAATTTGAAACTAACTAATTAGCTGCAAGGGCATAAACTAACAATCTCTAACCTAAACTAAACTCCTGCCTATGTATCTAATACCAAATTCATCCATACATTGATCATGTCTTTTTTGAGATAATGACTTAGTAAAAGGATCTATAAGATTCTTTTTAGTGAGAACTTGCTTTAATGTCATGTCTTTCTACTCCATTATCTCCTTATTCAAGTGAAACTTCCTTAGTACATGTTTAGACTATTGAGGAGATCTTGGTCATTTGACTATAAATGGAGCCATTATTGTCATAGTACAATATTATTGGCTTAACAATATTAGTAACCATTCCAAGTTCAGTGATGAACTTCTTTATTCAAACTACTTCTTTTATCGCCTCTAACTCTAAAATATACTTTGCCTTGAACTTAGATTTCGTAGTGGTTGGTTGTTTGGAAAATTTTCAACTTGTTGTACCACTATTTATAGTGAAGATTTACCTTGACTATAATTTGTTATCATCTAGTTCAAACTAAAAACTAGCATTTAAATACCCTTGAACTCTCAGTTCAACTCCTTTATAGACTAAGAAAAACATTTTTAGTCCTTCTCAGGTACTTTAAGATGTTTTTATAGCCATCCATTGACCATTATAAGGATTGGATTCAAACCTACTCATTATACTTAAAGTATAAGAGACGTCTGATGTAGTATGTAGCACTGCATACACAATTAAACAAAATTTTGAAGCATATGGAACATAATCCACATTTTATCTCGCTTTTTGTTTCTATAACACATACTTGTAAGAGATAAATCACATACAAAATATATAAAAATCCCCTCTTAGAATTCTCCATACTAAACCTCTTTAACATTTTGTCTATATACGTGGATTGGGATAAGTTATACAACCTATTTGATCTTTCTCTATAGATCTTTATTCTTAGAATATAGGTTACTTCTTCCATATCATTCAAGTATAAATTTTTGGTTTTCTATTTCCATTATATAATACGCCATCCATATATTGTAGTAGGAAGATAATTGCATTCCTACTAAACTTCTTATAGACATATGATTCGTTCATATTTTTTAATAAAATCAAACTCTTTATTTGTGCATCAAAATGGATTTCTAACTTAATGACGCTTACTTAAGTCCATAGATAAACTATTGTAACTTACTTACTTGATTAGGAAATCTTTTAGATTTAGAACCTTCAGGTTGTGTCATATACACATCCTCAAGCACATTCTTATTGAGAAATGTTATTTTAACATCCATCTGCTAGATTTCATAATCATGATATGTGGCCATAGCTAATAAGATTCTTATGAATTTGAGCATAACTATTAGAGAAAAGATTTCATCAAAATTAACTCCTTGCTTTTGTTTGGTACCTTTAGTCACTAACATTGCTTTGTACGTATTTACATTATCATCCATGACAATTTTTCTTTTAAAAACCCACTTGTATCATATAGGCATAATACAATTAGAAGCATCAACCAAAGTCCATATTTGATTAGTGTACATAGATTCCATTTTAGATCTTATGGCTTCATACTATTTTTAAAAATCAATTTCAGACATTGCTTCTTTAAAATTAGTAGGCTCATCATTTATGATATATATGTATATTCCATTTTAGATCTTATGGCTTCATACTATTTTAAAAAATTAATTTCAGACATTGCTTCTTTAAAATTAGTAGGCTCATCATTTATGATATATATGTATATATATATGTATACATACTACCTCACTCTAAGTTATTCCTCCCTGGATATGGCTTTCTGTTGCTTTAACACCTCAAAGTTGTTCCTCTTCTCTTTATCTCCCCACTCTTTAGATCTTAAATTCTCTTTTTTCATCCTACTACTATATCTGCTCTCATCTTTCTCGATGGCTTCTCCTTAAGGTTACAAGGCATTTTAGTCTCTTCCCTACTTAGTTCTTGCCTAAGATATTCTTTATCGTTTTAAGCAATTGTACTTCAAAAAAATTTATGTTAAAAGTTGTTTCTTTCCTTTATGAGTATGTCAACCAACAACAATGAGTTGGATTCACTGTCTAATGTTAGGGAATTCCCCCTAACCTCGTCCATCTCTGCCTTAACCTAAGCTATAAAGAGAACTCCATGACCAAATTTGGTAGAGTTCTATCCTCTTCGCACCTTACTTTAAGAAGAAGTTAGAAATAAGTCTTAAGAGACCCTAGGGACCTCTCCTTGCACTACTGCCACCAAAAATTGAAGATGGGTGAGCTATAGTTGCATTAGGTATTGAAGTACTCAAAGTTGGAGCATTTACCTGGGAATCTTCATTGGTAGGGGATGGTGAATCACTCCTTATCTCAAACTGGGAAAAAATTATGGAATAACAAAGGTCTTGTAGAGGTACTTTTGTTTAAGGTAAACTTGGTATTATTATTATTTATCTTTTATGTTGAAGCTTGGAAAGTTGTTGAAGAAGGCCATAGACTCCTAGACAACATCCCATTTTCCTATAAACATAGCAATTAGGAATAAGATTAGAAAAGATTAAACATGCAAACATTCCTCTTTGGGTTAACACGCACAATGTTCCGTTGGAATATTGAATGACAAAAGGGCTTATCATACTTTCTAGCCTCATTTGGAAGCCTTTGTGAATGGATGAGAACATGAAAGGAGAAAAAAAATATGTTTTACGGGGATGTGCATTAATGTGGACATAGCAAAGGAGTTACCAAACTATATTCCCATTATGAGGATGGGTGAGAACAACACATTATATGAAGATTCAATTATGGTTACATACCAATATAAACCCCTAAAATTCTAAGGGAAATAATGGATACCTACAAGAAAAATTTTGAAGTAAAGGGATTACAATAAACTAATGGGGATGGAGGAAATAGATGAGGCTTTAGAATAAGTTGAAGAGTAAGAGAAACATAATGGAGGAGTCATATTAGTCTTCTACATCCAGTCACTTATATACACTACAATGCAATGAGTTACGTTCTATTCATACATAAAGGTTTAAATTTAAAACATCAACTAAGAAAGATTGGATTTTTGGAACTAGTTGTCATGTTTGTTACATGATATCAACTTTTACCAATTTTATATGTACGAAATTAGTCATTTTCTTTAATATGCTAAATTTTTTATAGAGAAATTATCAAAGCTTGGTTTAACTCAAAATCTCCCATAATTAGCATTAATATACTAATTTGTTTCTTTTTTACATTTCATTATTACATTTTGTTTATGATATATTAGGCTTCTTATGTGGTAGCGATTCTTTTCCATTTTGCCAATTATTATTTTATTCCCAAGTTTTTGGTGCTTTATGATAAAAAAGTTTTAGTCTTATCTAGTGCAAGTAGTTGAATTGTAGCTTATAAGAGTAGAACTGAAAGATGACCTCATGTTTCCCCTTCTTTCATATTTCTTATTGTAGTGTTTAAAAAGAACAAATAAAGAACTGAATTTGTACACAACTTTGGATGTTGTTGCTTGTTATTAAGCCTTTTTATGTTGGTACTGCATCCTAGTTATAGAATAAGTTATGGTTATATGATAAATCCTATTCACGTTTGCATTGATCAATTATCTAATATGAATTCTCTTTGCAATTTGTTTATAGATAATGGATTATTTTTGTCCCCCGAAAATGAGTGTAAACTTTGAATTAGTCTTAAAAGAGAAAAATTACATACTTCTCTTAAGAATTAAGCACTTATCTCAAAAATACATACTTCAAGTCAATACATGAGACATTTTTCTCTATTATCATTCATATGCGATTACTTTTAGCAATGGAAGCTTTAAATAATATGAATCATTGTGGGAAATAAATGAAAAGGACAAGTGTGGAATCATGTATTTAAGATGCATTTAATCTCATTAATGATTGAATAAGTGAGAAGAAATAAAGTAATTACCACCTTTTCTAAATTAAGTTGGAAGAATATTAACCCATGTCTTCAAGCAACATTCAATAAATAGTATACTGATGTATAATTAAAGAACAAGCGTAACACATTGAGGAGTAAAGTGAAGAAATTTTCAGAATTTACTCAAAGAAGCAACAATCAACCACTACTCCTTAATAAGTGAAGTTAATGGTATAGATGAATGTTAGGAAATTTTTTTTAAAGTAAAATATTTCTGTACTTATTGATATATCCTATTATAATATTTTCTCAAGTATACTTTTGATTATTGTAGGTATATCAAATAATTCATAGATTTAAGAAAAAAAGAAGAAGAAAGGAAGAGCACTACTAATTTACATGCACAACCACTAACTAAATACCTATCAGACAGTGAATAAGAGGAACATAGAATTGATGTTGATGAATTTTGTTCATTCAATGACAATGAAGATCAAATTGCAAGTTATTTTCGAAGAAAAAGAAATCTCTTAAGTTGAAGAAGGAAAAAAGGATGTACTTTAGCATTTTAGAAAGTGTCTTGCTTATAATTAGTGAATAGTCGAAAAGAAAAAATTATATACCTGAAACAAAAATAGAGACAACATTATCAACCATAGAAAATGGATATAAAGATTTATCAATTAATCAAAAGATTAATAAAATAATGGAATGTTTGAATTCTTTATATGATTTGGGGGTCAAAGGTGTACAATATGAAAAAGTAGTAAAGGCTTTACGTAATTCTCTACTTTATATGGAGATTTTATGAAGATGTATAAGTAAGGAAGATGGATTGTATTATGGATCTTTATTTATATTTTCAAGTTATTGTGTATTGAAATCTTATTAGTTTAGACATTTTTATATTAAGAATTATTCTATGGTTTGAATATTTTAAGTGTATGTATTTGATTGGATGTTTGATATGATATAAACTCCTCAAATTTTTTATTTTTTGGTGTTTAATAATTGTTTTAGCATTTTTATATTAACGTCTTTGTTAATTATTTAATGATAGTATTATAGATACTATGCCTCCATATCAAATTTCAAATAATGAATTAATGAAGGCAATTACTATTTCTTTAATCAAGTAAAAGAACGAATGTTTTTATTTACGCAAAAAACCATGTAAAACTTCTTTTATATCAGGTCATAATAGAATATTAGAACTTTTAAATAGAAATCTTACAAGGATTTATAAGAACTTAAGTATGAGCAAGACAATTCTTGAGCAAGACAATTCTTGAGCTTATATGATAAAGAGTTTAGGAGGCTTAAAACCAACTAGACATTTGATTGTTGGGAAATAAGTTGCAATTTTCTTAATGATGATATGGCATATTGAGACAATTAGAGTCAATGTAGAGCACTTTCAATATTTGACTTGGACAATTTGGAAGTATTTTCATAAAGTCTTCTATGCATTTAATTGTCTTATGAAAAGAGTTATTATGATAATCTCTTTACTAGTACACCTCCTAAGATTCTTTATAACTCGAAATATTTTCCATATTTTTAGGTATATTCATCTATTATATTACTATTTTCAAAATTTAATTAATTAATTAATTAGTTTAATATGACAATTTCTTTTTCTAGGATTGCAATGAGTAACAGATAGTGCTCATATTAATGCATATATTCCTACCAATAACCAAATATCATATTTGGCAAAATAATTAATCCAACTTAAAATATTATGTATTCTTGCTTATTTGACATATATTTTATATATGTAATAACTTGATGGAAAAGTATTGTAAATAATTCTCGAGTTCTTTTAGGAATAGTAATGAATCTAGCAAACTAATTTCTTATGCCTCCATATGTTATTACATTATTTAAAATAAATATAATAATTATGATTAATTTTGTTAGCTTTTGTTAATATTATGTTCTTTATTTTTTTAGGCAAGTTTTATTTATTTAAGCCATGCTACAATAATATATTTGAATTATTAAAAAATAATATCATAGTAACAAATATCATTTGCAAGATTATAAAGAAGAGAAAAATCTTAAGATTCACATGAATTGTTTAATTACAAGCATTCGCTATTGAGAAGTGTTGATATTTTGGTATTCTAAAAGCATGATTTCTATACTTTTAAACATGCTTAGTTATGATACGAAGAAATAAAACTACATTATTATTACTTGTTATGTTATATATAACTTTATTTAAATGAGAACACGTTGAATTTAACGATTTTGCTAAAAATGAAGAGAAAATTATAAAAAGTATAAATAAAGATACAAGTTATCAAGTACAATATAATATCGCTCCAATATAATTTCAGAATATACCTCAAAAGCATAATGAAGTTGCTAGACAAATGTGAAATAATTATATTAATAAAAGTTCAAATTGATTTATGTTTCATTTTGTAAGTGACATTATTATTATGCTTAAAAATATTGTAATATTATGAACATTTTTAATCATTTAATTAGAATGAGTTAACGTAACTTTTGTATTTTATATTAGACTTTTATAATATAAAATTTATGTTCAAAGTTGTTTAATTATATTAAATATTTATACATTTTATTTCTAATAATAATGGAAACTAATTGATTTTAGAATACAATTTGATATATAAACTAAATTAAAATTTAATATTAACGTCGAATAGTATAAAAAAATAAAATAAAAATAAGATAATGAAATCAAATAGTTACAAATATCAATCAAACAAAATTTTGTTTTCACCTTTTTATTACAAATCTCGACTAAAAATAATTTTGATTTGTTAAAAAAAAGAAAGTAAAAAGAAAAATTACAATAAAAATTAAATAGAACGAAATGGCCTTTTTATATATTTTACACTTGAGTATATTTTTATATTAAATTGACCCTTATAAGAACCATGTTTGAAAATGAATACAAATTTACCCTAAATAACTATGATTATTTAGGAAAACCTATGGTAAGCGGTTTTTGTAACTATGATTATATATGCTAAAAATACTGCATAGTTCAATTTGAACGTTTTAAAAATTTAGCGCAAAAAATATTGTTATGCACATAAAAAATTAAAAATACTTACTAATTTAATCTATCAATTATCTAGAAATTAGGGTAATGTATTTACATTTCTTATTATTTGGTAAATGATAGATGTTTATACAGACAATAATAACAATAACACCAACTAAAAGTTTCCCAACATTGCAAAATTTAGGGAATTATGCACCCTTATCTCTGTTAAATAAAGTGGCTATTTATTTTTTTGGTTTTAGCCACGAGATGTTCTATGAGAGTTTCAACTATAAGAAGGCACCTTTAAGTTATTTATACCCAAACTAATCTTCGTTCACACTGGGTCAATTCGTAAAAGGTAAAATGTTAGCCAAACAAGTTTTTCTATTCTCAGGATTTAAATTTGAAACCTCTAATTAAGGAATGAGAGTGCTGAACCACTCACACCATCTATATTTAGTTATAAAGTGGCTATTTATGATATATGTATATCTTGACATTAGTTATGTTAGACTAATTATAATTGGTGTGAGTGGTTCAGCACTCTCCTATCATTAGAAAACTTCGTGCTAAAACTAATTATGTACTAATTATAAAAGGGAAAATGGGAAATTCAAAGAAAATGTTTGACAAATTTGAGAAAAAGACCAAGTTACCCATCTACATTGTCCTTATCCGCACACAGATGGAGGGTAATAGTTTAATTTCGGTGAGTCCTCTCAGAGGGAAAAAAAGCGCAATAGAGTAAAACGTCAAAAAGAGAAGTGGGTTGTGCCAAAGTGTCTCTGATATAGGTACAGACGTCTGCAGTCTTTAGATTGTGAAAGACTGAAACAGCCTTCGCTTCACGTATCTCTCTTAGGCCCACCACTGAAGCCTCCGACCTCGGATTTGGGGACCAGCCTAATATTCAACCGTAATCTGTGTCTAGATCGGGACTGTCTCCGGTAAATTCTCTTTTTGTCTAACTCTTTCGAAATCCGCTAACCGTTACTGATATCAGAAAGCTCACTTACCTAGAAAGACGCTCACGCCAACTCCACTCTACACTTAACTGAAGTGGAGACCGGCGTTTGGGAATTGATTCTTTGTGTCGTTGATTGTCTCTGTTTTCTTTTACTTTCAAAAGCATCTCTACAAATGGTGTCCTTTGTCCTCTTTTCAGTTCATTCCTTTACGCAAGGCTTAATGGGGCATGCTTCTTTTGCGCTGAAACTGACGGTTTTGGGGCTTTTTTGTGCGACCCTTCACGCTACTTTCGTTTTTGTTGATCCGCGTTGTAATTGACTCAAAGATTGTTCCTTTCCTGTCAAATTATGTTTTTGTTGTAATCTTATGGTTGTTTACTTATGTCCACAAACAAGGTCTCTCTTTCTTCTTCTTCTAAATACGATGCCTGCAGTAAATCATAGACGAAATTTTGGTTCTTCTGGTTATGTCATGCTTCTTGTTTAAGCCCCGGCTGTGAAATTCCAATGTTGTTCATATGTATAATGGTGTTATGGATACGTCCTTTTTTTTGTTGGTTTTCTAGAAGAGATGGTTTCCCATCTCATACTGTGCCGGGGGGCAATTAACCATCAATTCCTAGATTAATTTCAGTTACTCAAAACAGGTAACAGGGGGTCTTCCTAGCATAGTAGATAGCTCGTTTGCAATAATGTTGATTGTACATTTTTCCATTTAGTTCAAAACTTTCGGATCTTTTTGCTTTTCATTGTGTGCTTACTTAAACTGAGGTTTGTTTTCTTTCTTTCAGAACATGAGTAGCTTAGTTGAGAGGCTTCGTGTCAGGTCAGAACACAGGCCAGTTTATAACTTAGATGAATCAGACGATGAAGCAGATTTTATATCTGGAAAACCTGGACGTACTCAGCAAAAAGTTGAGAAGATAGTCAGGAATGATGCGGTTGTTTCTTCTCTTCCTTCTTTATGTGCATTCTTATAGTCAGGAATGATCGGTTGTTTCTTTTCTTTCTTCTTTATGTGCATGCTTATCTTTATTTGCCTATTTTACTTTTCCTTATTTCCTTAGTCCTATTCGTCTAGTTCTTGATTTTTAAATTCCTTTTATGGTCTGGATCACCTTGGATGCTTGAAAGCTAATAGATGATGTCATTGAGGCTTTTGTGCATTGTTCAGTAATTATACTTTGCATATAATGCATTTCATTTGTTGTTTGAAATATTCTTACCTCCTTTTGCTTCTTTTCTTCCCTTCAATGCGGTTATTACAGTATCTTGTATTTACACAAATTTTCTCTGTAGTAGTTCAACTTGTGGATATTGTTATTCTTACTTTGGTCACTTTGTTTTCTTCTTTGTTTGCATCTTCAAGAAAGAAAGTTCCTGCCAATCATGCGGAGAAGATGGAAATCTCCTTAGCTGTGAAACATGTACCTATTCATACCATCCCAAGTGTCTACTTCCGCCATTGAAAGCTCCATTTCCTGTAAACTGGAGGTGCCCTGAATGTGTATGATTCCGTGAAACCTTTAAGAACTATGGTCTTATTGCTCAGTTCAATAAGTTCTTTCTAGTGCCTGACAGGTGATGTTTCGGTCTGCAGGTTAGTCCATTGAGTGACATTGAAAAGATATTAGACTGTGAAATGCGCCCCACTGTAGCTAATGATGGAGATGCGTCTAAGCTTGGTTCAAAACAAATATTTGTAAAACAGTATCTTGTGAAGTGGAAGGGATTGTCTTATCTACATTGCACTTGGTAATTTCGTGAAGCTTGTTTATCCTGGTGCTATTCTCTAGTGAAGTCCTTGTTTCTATGTTTATGGACCTGTTGCCTGGCTTCTTGAACACCTCCTGCTCCCCTTTTACAGGGTACCGGAGAAGGAATTCCTAAAGGCATTCAAGTCACATCCTCGTCTTAGGACTAAAGTAAACAACTTCCATCGCCAAATGGAATCAAATAATAATTCTGAGGATGAATTTGTGGCAATCAGACCTGAATGGACAACTGTAGATCGAATTCTTGCTTGCAGGTCTAGCAATCTGGATCCTATTTCATGCCTATTCTCATACAGATAAATGGTTATGTTTTATGTATTTTATCTACAAAATGAGTTTCTAACTTCTGGTTGATATAGAAGTGTTATTATCTTGTGAGGATTGTAAAGCAATTCTCGTGACGAATACAACCTGTTTTACATGTACAGGAAATTTAAAGGCAATATGCAGTGTGATTTTATGATTATACTTTAGGTTGTTATATGATCATATTTTGCAAATATAATGATAACACGGTATTAGACTATTGCAAAAGAGTGGGTTACTTATAGTTTTAACCATTGACATTGCTGTATTGTGGACTGGTTAGTTGGCCTTATCTACTGCTTTAGTGTCTACTATTCAAGAAGTATATGGACTCTGTAGGGTTGATCAACTTCATCTTGCTGTCTGCTTCTGCAAATGTATGATCATTCTGTCTGGCAGGGTTTTGTACCCTGGCAAAACATTTTTAGGATGGAGCTTTAGGTTGATAAGTTTTATTTCATTTATTTTATTCTATGCATGGAAGAAAACAAAAATCTTCCTTATTCATAATATCAGTTATGAGAGAGACTGGGCTGAACTTAGTTGACTGGGTCACTATGAGTTACTTGGTCTGCTGATGTGCCATCATTTACTTTGCTTCCCTATTCTTGCACTATTATATTACTGCTACGACGACGCTGAGTTTCAGATTCGTTCTGAATCTGCAGGGGAGATGGTGAGGAGAGGGAATATCTTGTGAAGTATAAGGAGCTTCCTTACGATGAATGCTATTGGGAGTTTGAATCGGACATATCTGCATTTAAGCCTGAAATAGAAAGGTTTAATAAAATCCAGTTCAGGTCTCGCAAACTAAATAAACAGAAGAGCAGTGTTCGAGATGCCTTTGATTCCAAGAAAAGACAGAAAGAATTTCAGCATTTTGAACATAGTCCCGACTTTCTTTCAGGAGGTGCTATTGTTTTTTTCGTGCAACCTAGTAAAACTGGTGCATGTGCACGTTCTATTTAGTTTCTTGGTGAATTCCTGACTTCTGTTGTTGTTAATCTTGAAGGCTTACTGCACCCCTATCAGCTGGAAGGGTTAAACTTCCTACGCTTCTCATGGTCCAAGCAAACTCATGTAATACTTGCCGATGAAATGGGTCTTGGTGAGTCTCCCCCTATCTAATCCAGTCTGCAATCTTTCACAGGTTTCTTGTGCACTATGCATTATTTCTTCTTTCGGATTTCAGGGAAAACAATACAAAGTATTGCATTTTTAGCCTCTCTCTTTGAGGAGAAAATTTCCCCACATTTGGTAGTGGCTCCACTTTCAACGCTGCGCAATTGGGAACGCGAATTTTCTACATGGGCTCCACAAATGAATGTTGTATGTAAATTGGGGGTTGCTGTTTATTTCATTCATTAGCTGGAACAAAAAACATACTGTATTTAAGTGTTTCCATTTTTCAGGTTATGTACTTTGGCTCAGCACAGGCTCGTTCTGTCATAAGAGAATACGAGTTCTACTATCCGAAAAATCACAAAAAGATTAAGAAAAAGAAATCTGGTCAAGTTGTTGGTGAAAGCAAACAGGACAGAATAAAATTTGATGTGCTCCTAACTTCTTATGAGATGATTAATTTGGATACAGGAGTCCTGAAACCAATAAAATGGGAAAGCATGGTAATACTTTTCAGGTGTATGATCGGTTTTCTAGTTTGTAGAATGCTCGTCCTCCTTGACGCTGAACTTTATATGTAGATTGTTGATGAAGGTCATCGTCTAAAAAACAAGGATTCAAAATTGTTTCTCTCATTGAAGCAGTATTCTAGCAATCACCGTGTTCTTTTGACTGGAACTCCTCTTCAGGTTTGTCTCCAAATTATTGCTATGGTGTTGTCTATTACATATTTACTGGAAAACAGTATTTACAGGTTGTAAGTACTAATTGTTTGGTAAAGTTTTAATTGTCAAAGAATTATTTACTTAGAAATGCTGTGTTTAAAATGTTTCTGGGCTATAGGCTGTGCTAGTAGTTTTGACTACTTAATTTGATATATTTTTCTTTTTCTTTAGTATCATGGATTGTCCCTTCGGGCATTTTGCTGATAAGGAAGGCTGTTGTGCAAATATTCTATTCTGAGGGCATTAAATGTGTGTATCATGCAACATAGTCCTTGATGATCTCCTTGATTGTAGCTAGAATTATTTCAAGTGCCAACTTTATTGACTTGTTTAAACACTCTTGTTACCGTCATCTGATCCTCGTATCTAGTTATTGTTTGATGAATGCCTACGCAAACCATGCAAAGCAGGTCCCTGATATCTTGAAATATGAATTACTTCTCATTCATGATTAAAAGAAAAAGTTCGCGGAAAACAAAAGTATGTATCAGATACATGTTATATAGATAGAGAGTATTGGCATGATATGAAATTAGCTGATCAAATTGATGATGGACTTTTGTGTGCATCTGGGGATGTAGGTTAAACATGAAGAGGCAGGGTATTTCTATTCATCAACAAATTTTAGCTCCTTTCAAGAACAATACTGGAACTATTTATTCCATTTATCCTTTAAAATTGTTGTACCAATGCATTTGGTTACATCTAGGATTAGTTACATGTTATATCATTGATATGAATCTTTCTGCAATTAAAGTTTTCCAAGGGAGTGTGTATTTTGTGTGTTTCTCTGGGATCTGCAATTAAAGTTTTCCAAGGGAGTATGTATTCTGTGTGTTTCTCTGGGAGTGAGGGTTAGCATGCTTGACCATACATCCAATATAAATAGGAACTTTGTGTAACCTAGGTGTTTTGTTTTATCATCAAAATAAATATTCACTTAAGTTGTAAGAATACAGCTTTCTTTGTTTGTTTAAAGTAAATCTTTTCTCAAATATGCTAGTTGCACTCTGGTAATCATTTTGGTACTTTCTCAGAACAATCTCGATGAACTTTTCATGCTCATGCACTTCCTGGATGCTGGAAAGGTTAGTATCATGGAGACTTTTGGGTAAGAATTTAATTGGAGCAGGAATATGGGTAGTGAGGGGTTACCTCAAGGGCCTGTTTGGTTATAATGCTGTTTCATACATGCAGTTTGCAAGTCTTGAGGAGTTTCAGGAAGAGTTCAAGGATATAAATCAGGAGGAACAAATTTCAAGACTTCATAAGATGCTGGCTCCTCATCTTCTTAGGAGTATAATCTCAAACTGTTCTCATTTGATTGCTTAGATCATCAAACACTTGTATTACAGCATTTCTTGCTTGAAGCTTAAGGCGCTGCTACATTTGTTCTTTATTACCTGATGCCAAAATTGACTTCACTACATTTTGTGGCAATAGTTTGATAATTTAACACTTTGATTGAATAGAAATTTAACTGAGCTGAATATTGTGGTCATTTCTATGAAATGATTAGTTATTGTTTAGTTATCACTTCCTGAACTTTTCATGGTGTCCTAGTTTTCGTTAAATTGTAATTCTGGCTTTTATTTACGAAGTTTGTTACTGATGATATACTATGCATCTTGCAGAAATCCTTTGTGATTTTTTTTCTCTGACATTTTAACGATTACTTAACCTTTTTAACTTTTCAAATGTGATAATCTATAGAGATGAAATGAACTTTTTCTTCTTTCGAGTGGCTGAAGTTTTTATAGATGTTTTATCTTTGCAGATAATTACCAAATGCATACCGGTTAGCTTACTCCTTAGTCAAATGGAGATACATGAACGCTAAATGATTGGAAGATAAAGTTTAGTTTGTTCTTTTCTTGGATGTAGACAGAAATATTTGGACTTCCCTTGGGGAAAAAATTTAAAATCAACTGGATGTATTAAATGGATTTAAATTGTTCAGTTATTTGTTTCTGTTGATAATTTTAAGGCTTTGTCGATACTGAAAGTTTTGCTAACTTTATTCTCCTTCCCTAGCTAAGTCTATATTGCCAGTGTGGTTATTAGTCGTACTTCTTTAGTTCATGTATCTTCACATATTGATTAATTATAATGTTTAGCGGAGCATTAAGTCAAAATTCCTGATGCTTTTGTAGGGGTAAAGAAGGATGTCATGAAAGAACTTCCACCTAAGAAGGAACTCATTCTACGTGTTGAACTAAGTAGCAAGCAGAAAGATTATTACAAGGCCATTTTAACTCGTAACTATCAGATACTAACTCGACGTGGTGGTCCACAGGTATGATTTCCATTGTCTGTTGGATGCAGCTTATTTACCGTTCTCTGACCTGACATATGTTTGCATTTGATTTGCCAGATTTCTCTTATCAATGTTGTTATGGAATTGCGCAAGCTCTGTTGCCATCCATACATGCTAGATGGTGTTGAACCTGATATAGAAGATCCTAGTGAATCTTTCAAGTACCAAGTTTATTCTATTTGCAGTGTTCAAATGTGTGATATTTTTTGGGGTGGGGGTTTGATGTGGAGTTGTTTGCATCTTCTTTTTCGGGTCAATAGCTGGAAATACATGTGCATGGCCTTATGCATGTGTGCAAATTTAATTATTAGTATGTATAATGAGTTACTGAACTGTGTTTTTGACACAAGAACATTAATATAATTTGATGAACTTTATGTAGCTAATGTGGGCCAAATGATTTTGTGGCTATTATTATTGAAACCACTACAAAAGATTGTTTATAAGGCTACTTGTCCTTATGAGATTGACAAGATTTTCCTCTTATATCGATAAAATTGTATTATTTATATGCGGATACTTTTCTACTTGTTGATATTAAAAGACTTCTAACATTTTAATTGTTTTGATTAATGCTACTTTTAGTATTTCATTTTTTTAATATAAGAAATTCAAATGCACTCAGGTTGATTCTTAACATATTATGTTAACTTAATTAGCCTTTTCTGTTGGGTAAAGTTACTTAGTGTTTCTCATAAATCTTCTTCATTTCACTATTACATTTCCATTATATGTGTGAACTATTTTTGATTGGTAACTGTTTAGTACCACCTGTTCAACAGACAACTGCTTGAATCTTCTGGGAAATTGCAACTGTTGGACAAAATGATGGTGAAACTTAAAGAGCAAGGTCATAGAGTTCTGATTTATTCACAATTTCAGCATATGCTGGACTTGCTGGAAGATTACTGCACTTATAAGGTGGAATTCTAACATTTTTATCTTTAGATTATTCCTTTTCTTTACTCATCTTAGGCAGTGGCATTGTTGACATATCAAACCATTGATTCTTAGTAGTATATTTTTTTAACAGAAATGGCAGTATGAGAGGATTGATGGGAAGGTTGGTGGAGCCGAGAGACAAGTGCGTATTGATCGATTCAACTCCAAAAATTCCTCAAGATTTTGTTTTCTGCTCTCCACTAGAGCTGGTGGATTAGGAATAAACCTTGCAACTGCTGATACTGTTATTATATATGATAGGTGAAGACCTTAGCTTCTATTTTTTCTTCCAGCTCTTTTCATTCTTTCCTGAGTTGACTATGAAACGGAAGGATTTATGTGGTGAAGAAGTATTAGTAGGTTTAATAATAATCCAGTTCATAACAAATTCAAAATTTGAAGGACAATTTTTTTATTAAGCCATGCTGATAAATGCTGAATCAAGGAGATGTGGTATCAGAAGGTTGTGAATAGAGAATAGATAGAAGTTGTGGATGCTGTATTTGCTAGATGGTGATGATTCTAATAGGGTAGATATTTTTTCGTTTCGTTGTTGTGCAAGAATAGTAGATTCTGATGGACCTGAACTCAATGGTAGATTCTGATGGAACTGAACTCTTGAATTTCTGATTGTGCAATGAAGAGAAGAGGTTGATTAGAATTAGGAGCTTGCCATTTTCTTTGTTTGCTGAGAATAAATGATGATGCTAAACTTTCTCATAGAATCCTAACAATATAAACTGTTTTGCTTTGACTAGTCGTGATTTTGACAGTACTTTTGGTTTTAGAAGTTTGTGATGTGATGTTGCACAAAATTAGGATACACTGCATGTGAAACATATTTTGTTATTACCATATTTGTTTAATTTGATTTTGAAGTGAATGACTTTTAGAGTTAACTTAATTCAATGCTGATTTGAAATGTGATGATAGATATTTTATGTCCTTCATGTTTTTGATAATTGTTGTTTTCTTTGTCACTAAATGACTATTTTTGGCTTGCTCAGTGACTGGAATCCCCATGCTGATCTTCAAGCAATGGCTAGAGCGCATAGACTTGGGCAAACCAACAAGGTTAACATGTGCAACCTGAATTAACATTATTTTGTTCAGCTTACTATGAATTTTTTTTTTTTTTCGTTTTAATAGCACAAGGGCTGGTTTTATGTTTTGCTGCAGGTAATGATTTATAGACTCATAACACGTGGAACTATTGAGGAACGAATGATGCAGATGACGAAGAAAAAAATGGTTTTAGAGCATCTTGTTGTTGGAAGGCTGAAGACTCAAACTATTAACCAGGTAATGGTGTTCCCTAATATAAGGCTTACTTATGACAGCAAAATGTGTTATACTTTTGCTTACATTTGTGCAGTATTCTTTACAATAAGATGATATTGAGACAGCAGATAGTTGCTTATGCTAGAGATTAGCCAACTTTTAGAAGAAAATAGTGACTTTCTACGATATATTTGGTTATTTCTTTTATGTTGCACTATGCATCCTTCATTCCTACTGGGTTGTTGTTGCTGTTGTTGTTGGTTGGTTGGTTGGTTGGATGAATGTGTGCTTTAAAGGAAAGGCTCATTGATGTCAGCAGGTCTTGCTGGAAACTGTTAACAATTAACTGAACTGCTGTGTGTTTTATTCCAGGAGGAGTTAGATGACATTATCAGGTATGGTTCAAAGGAGTTATTTGCTGATGAGAATGATGAAGCAAGGAAATCACGTCAAATTCATTATGATGATACCGCTATAGACAGGTAGACACTTTTGGTGATCATGTTTAGTAGTTTAATTTCAACCATTTACACATTGACTCCAGAATTTGATATGCATAGACTACTTGACCGTGAACAAGTTGGGGATGAAGAGACTTTGTTGGACGATGAAGAAGAAGATGGATTTTTGAAGGCTTTCAAGGTTTTTATTTTTTACCACAATGTATATGTGTGTATACGACTTTGGTTACTTGATCTCATTTCTCTAGTGCCCTCTCTTGAAACAAGGGAACAATCCTCTTATTCTATGGATTATGATTGTGAGGATTTCTTTTGGTAAATGCTCAATTGAGCAATGTGCTTGATTGTTTTGCTTGTAATTCCCAACAATCTCTATTAATAATGTCTGATATGGGACTCATGGTCCAATAACGTGTACCAGCCTATCCATATCTAGAGGCTCATTCAGAGTGAGCCTCGCAGAATTAAACTTGTCTATCCAAGTTCCATGATTGTTTCCTATTTAGTTTTGTTATACTTTTCTGGATTAGCTTTAACTACTAGATCTTATTTTTCCTATTTAATCTTGTCAAACTCTTGGTTATGAAGACCTAATATATGTGTTATGTTATATCTTAATTGTCTTTTATTAACATAACATTATAATTTCCTCAGTGGCTGAATCTTTCTGTTATCTTATTTTTGCTGCATTCTCTCAGAGCCATTGACATCTGCAGTCTTGTTCTTGAAAGTCTCTCCAACATTGTTATTAAAATTTTGTGTAGCTGCCGTACTTTTATTTTTCTGGATGCTATTAGATTATCTTTTAATGGTTGTTTACTTTAGAAGATTTTAAGTTATTAGTCATACTCACTATTCATTTTCCCTTACTTGAAAGTCAATTGAAAAAAGAAGATTATGAATTGCAAAGATTCTATCACTGATTAAGAAAGTAGTGTTGTCGAATTAAGGAAAGGACAGTAAAGGAAGTTTCTTTTGAAAGGGAGAAAGTGAAGGACTAAGGAAAGCTTATACTGTCTGATCTTTTCTCTTTTCGTCTGTCATATTTATTGAAAGTTATGCATGATAAATGTGCTAAATTGCTCCTCAATAACTATTTGTTTTATTAGAGTTGGAACTTTTCTGCAATGTTATGGTGGTCCACTCTAATGATTTATAATAGCCGCTATCAATGGAGCCCAGACAAAAGCATAGGTGGTTTTTATTTTGCACGTGATTTGACCATACAAGGATTAAGGCCAAAATGTGATTCGGTAGATCTATTCTCAACGTGGTTATTTTGTTCTGATTTGCCAAATGGGGTATTGCACAAAAAATAATGTTAGATATCTAGGCCCAAGCTTACCAAACTTGTATCCTGGTAGATTTAATGCTTACCAAACCATATTTCACTGAATTCCAATTTCTATATCTTAATTATAATGCTTAATGTGCCATTAATGGCTCATTGTTTCCTTATATATGTGTTGAAAAGTACATAAATAAAACCTTCGAAATGGCACCTTCCACTAAAAATATCCCCACTCTCCGATGTGCTATCTCTTGGGCTTTGGTAGGTGCGGAACTGATGCATTTATGTTTTACCTTTGCATTAAGTGAAGCATTGAACCAAATCTGAACTGTATCCAGGCTCATTGATTGTGAAATTATGCAATAGGGTGTTCAGTGCTTGATTTGGTGGCCCCTTCTATGAACTTGGTAGCTTACGTGGACTTATTGTGGCAGCAGGGTCAAGGGTTGGATTCTTTTGGTAGCTTTGGTTTTTTTTTTTGTTCTCAGATTTGATTTTAAATTGTGTACATGATTTTCTCGTGCCGGTGTCTATACAGTCATTACTTTAAAAGAGTGAGTCAGAACAGAAAAGGGAGTTTCAGAAACAGTGTTTTGATAAATTTTCCATGAGGAGTTATGATGAATCTTCCAGATTTGAACCTACCTTGGTGTGAGAGTGATGTGGTGGCTGCAGAAGTGAGTGGGGCCTGATGTTGTTTACCGGTTTAGTTTCATTTGGGGCCATCTCTGAATGCTTATTAGTGTTTACTGTTGAATCGATGCTATGAAATCTTTCAGATTCTGTGATCTGCACATTTTTTCTTTCTGATTTATAGTTTTTATTTTTGGGATGAAGCAGAGCATTCCTCTTTGTTTCAGGTTGCAAATTTTGAGTATATTGATGAAGCAGAGGCTGCAGCAGAAGCGGAAGCTCAAAAGGCAGCCATGGAAGCCAAGTCTGCCATGAACAATTCAGAAAGAACAAATTACTGGGAGGAATTGTTGAAGGACAGGTATGAAGTGCACAAAGTTGAGGAATCAAATTCGCTGGGAAAGGGAAAGAGAAGCCGTAAGCAGGTATTTTATTTTCTTTTGTTTTATCTGTAACTTTTAAATTGAATTTTGCTAGTGGTTTCCCAGATCTAAAGTTTTTCTGATATAGAGCACTTACAGTGCTTCACTTAAGAAGTTATGGTGTACTAGGTTGTGATCCATAGCTTCGTTGTTCAGTTAGGCATTAAACTCTAAATCATGCATTTTTAAGTACATTATTGTGACACCTAGAAAGGATAGAGAAACCCTAATCCCATATGCTTTCTGAATTGTTCAGATGGTCTCTGTTGAAGAAGATGACCTTGCTGGTCTGGAAGATGTAAGCTCTGATGGCGAGGATGATAATTATGAAGCTGACTTGACTGATGGTGAAACAGCTTCAACTGGAACTCTGTCTGGGAAAAGGACTTACAAAAAGAGATCTCGAAGTAACTTCTACCGTCCTGTCTTTTGTCACCTGAATTTTGGTGACATGATTTTGGTTAACAATTGAAATATGAGGAAATTTTTTGCAGCGGATAGTACGGAGCCAATTCCTTTGATGGAAGGTGAGGGAAGATCATTTAAAGTCTTGGGTTTCAATCAAAATCAAAGGGCCGCTTTCGTGCAAATTTTGATGAGGTTAGACTTACTTTTCCTTTTTTGGATGTTCAGAAAGAGTCCTCGATATTGTGAATTTAAGATCTTCTAGTTCATAGATCTGTTGTTGCATATGTGTCGAGTTCATTTAAGGTTGTAGGACTTTACATTTAGTTTTGATGTTTTGTTTTCTCTGTGTTTTATCTTTACCAAAACAACCTATTTGTTACAGATTTGGGGTTGGGGAATATGATTGGAAGGAGTTCGTACCCCGCCTGAAACAGAAGACATACAAAGAAATTGAAAGGTATTGATCTAATTCTGTGGGAGACAGTACAACTAATTAAACACTTAAGAATTGGCAACTGTGTGACGATCTTTGTGAAATATTATTCAGATGATTGCACTTTATTTACTTTTAAGAAAGGTGTGAGTCTGCTTGTACACTTTTGTATTTTCACTGACAAGGCTGCATTGCTGTTTTTGTTGTCTGTATACTGAATTGTAAAGATGACCTTTAATGCACACAAACCATGAAATATCTCTGTAATAAGAAGGTTTTTCAGTATTTACTGCCAGTATAGTAGCATTATCTTTTCTGGGCTAAATGTTAAATTTTATAAGCTTGTTTATTGTTTGTTTTTGTATTGGTTGTTGTGCCTATCTGGTTCACCTGATTATGGTATTCCCCTGGAGTTCAGTTACGGGAAATTATTCTTGACTCACATTGTGGAAGAAAATAACGAGACAGATACTTTTACAGGTACTCAATGCTTGGCACTTTTTTCACTTTTGGCTTGTGAACTTGATGTTTTACATCCTTATCAAATATATGTTGCTCCTGTCATTGATCTTTGTTTTAGATGGTGTTCCAAAAGAAGGTCTTAGGGTCCAAGATGTCCTTGTTAGGATAGCAACTCTGAGTTTGGTTGATGAAAAGGTAAGTTAATGGAATGATGAACCCTTGATCAAGATGCTTGAGTCTCATAAGTAGTAGTTAATTTTAAACTAACCATTGTTTGAAGGTAAGTGGATGGTTGATTGTTTTGATCTTGGAAATGATAGGTAAAGTTTGCACAAGAGAACCAAGGAGCTCCCATGTTTACAGAGGACATTTTTCTACGCTATCCGGGACTTAAAGGGGGGAAATTTTGGAAAGCAGAACATGATTTGTTGCTACTTCGTGCAGTTCTAAAGTAAGCTTTTGTAATATTTTAAATATGTATATAGCAGTTTTAAAATTTGTTATGCAATTTCCTTGTATCTGTGTTTGCAGAAACATCTTCTCTCTGAGATTTGAGCATATGTCATTTGACTTGGTCTAAGGACTAATAACGAAGGCTTTCAAAGATCATTTCCATGATTACCTTCTGTGATTTAGATTCCTTTGCAGTCTTTTGTTTTTCTTAAACTCTTCATTAGACATTCTTAACTGATAGGCATTGAGTAGTGTTATGTTGGACATAATGATTGATGTTTTTGCCATTTTTATTTGGACCTGCTGGAAAGCACCATTATCAGTTTTGGTATGCCTTTTTTGAAGTATTGTGCATGTGCATAGCGTTGGATGAACTGTAGGCATGTTGTAGTCAGGAAGAGACTGCATCTAGACCAGGATCCTCTCTGAGATGTTTCCTGGAAGTATGAGGATTCAAATTCAAAATTAACAACTCAAATAAACATTATTCAAGTTGATTCGAGTTTAGCTCCTGGCAACTGTGACCTTTTCTTGGAAAATGTTGTGGTAGTGATGCTATTTATTTACAATACAGTTTTATTGATTGAATGAGCTAACAAAGGCTAAAGCTGTCTTCAGTGTTTATGAAAAATGAGCTCTGTGGGAAGCTGCTGATGGTGATGGCTGAAAAAGCAATCTTTCTTTTGTTATTGATTTACTTTTAGGCATGGATATGGAAGGTGGCAAGCGATTGTTGATGACAAGGACTTGAGGATTCAGGAAGTGATTTGCAAGGAGTTGAACCTTCCCTTTATTTCTCTTCCTATGCAAGGACAAGGTGCTTACCAAGTGCCAGGTGGTCCTAGTGTGCCTAATGCAGAATCTTCTACCACCATGGCCCAAGGAAACAGTACTGGGAGCGATGCAGCAACTGATGCAACCCAGGTCGCAGGTGGTACTAACCAATCACAGTTGTTTCAAGATTCTTCTGTACTTTATCATTTCAGGGATATGCAGAGAAGGCAGGTTGAGTTCATTAAGAAAAGAGTTCTCCTTTTGGAAAAAGGTCTGAATGCAGAGTATCAGAAAATTTTCTATGTAAGTTGGATTATTTTGGCAGCTACCTATCCACTTGAATCTTATATATATTCTGTTTGAATGGAAATTGGAATGTTATTATGGATACTGTTCTGATGAGCAATTTTAGTGACATTACCAACCCAGCGTATCTAAGCATTCAACCAATCATATCTAGGGGTCCTTCCTAAGATGACCGTGCAACGAATAGCAACAAATTTGTATTTTTTAGGTTTTTGTTTCTTTGTCAGCTTTATTTCTTTCTTTTCTTCATTTATTTTGGGTTTCTCAAGTATTTATGCTTATTTTATGCAATTTTACTCTGCATGACCTATGATAAATTCCCTGCTTCATTTATAGTCTTTTAAGTTCATTATTATAGGGAATTTCCAATTTTTATAGAAACTTCTGTATCACAAATGAAAATTGCCCTATTTGTTTTTATAAACTTTGATGAGAAATGAAAAACAAAAATAGATATAAAGATCTTCTTACCTGAGGAATAAATCCGTTTACGGATAGTTTAGCATGACAAGAAAATTAAGGATGCCCTATTATCAACCTTAATATTTGTTTCATGATGCAAAATTATCTACAATAGTCGGATACTTACATGTGCAGTAGAGAATAGTCTACTGGAGAAATTGGATGTACTATAATTGTGAATTATATGATAATTGACTTGCTTTTGGATCCTGCCTCTTTCTTCATGCTTTCAGGCTGAAAGAAAAACTGATCCGGAAGAAGTTGAAGGTGAAGGTAAAGAAGCAGAGACGTCAAATTTGGGGTCTGTGGAAACTGAAATTGACTCTCACGTCATTGATCAGTTGCCTCAACTAGAAGCAATAAGTAAGTTATTGTTACATGTGATTTCACGAGGACTAAGAGATGATCAAGAAAAAGATTTTCTTTTTCTGTCACGAGGAAGGATCATCAAAATAGGAGCTTGTTATTGTTTGTTTTATTTGCTTAGGGATATAACATTTTGTGGGTTTTACTTGTATGTCCTATATTTAGCCCCCGAAGAAATTCAAGCAGCTGCGTATGACAGTGATCCAGATAGACTCCAACTGGCTGATCTTTATAACAAGGTACATACATATAGAAATTGACTGACTGATATGCAGTGAATATCATGCTGTAAACTAACGTATGTTCCTTTCCTGTTTTTGGACAGATGTGCCATATAGTTGAGCAAGATGTTAATGAATCAATTCAGACATCCTTGTCCAGCCAGCCGGCAAGTGCCCAGCTGAAGCAGAATCTTCAAGCATTGGAGACCATCAGTGAGCAGATGAATCAAATTCTTGCTCCGCAACTGAAAAATCCAAGTCATTCAGAAGATACTGAGATGGAGGATATAACGAAAGAATCATATTCTGATGCTCCAGCCTCTGCGGACCCGTCATCTGCTAAGAAATCTGGTTCAGGGGTCATTGTCTTAGATGATTGAAACATGCAAGTGACATTTTACCGTCCCTTTTGATGTTTAACTAGTTCAGGAACTAGAGTAAGCGACTCTAAGATGGTTCGACTTTGGCCGCCATCAACTCTTTATAAGCGACTCATAAGATGGTTCGACTTTTGGCAGCCATCAACCGTCAACTCTTTGTAAGTTAACATTTGGACCGTTTATAGATCATCTTTTCTATAGACTTTCCTTTCATGAGCATCTTTCTGCATTTTAGTCCAGCGATGGCGCACGGCCCAGTTTCCACTGATCCTCTAACCACCCACTTTTATCTGACGTTTAAAAATTTTAATTTTTCATTGAATTTTTTTATTACACATAATTATCAATATTTTGTGTTTAGCATTAAAAGGTAAAACAAACTTTGAATTGCATCATTGAAGGTATGCTATTGCTTTTACAAAGATTTTTAAAAGATTAAATTTGTTCACTTCAAAATCAAATAAGATCAATTTTAAGTTGGTTTATTATTAATGATGTTATATATTATATTAGCACAGGAGTTAAAATTCATCCTGGAGAATGATAAGAGCAAATATTCATCATTAATCTACTTCAGTTATATTATAAAAACTCTTTTAAGTTCATTTTGCTTGTGATTTTGGTTTTGATAGAATTGGGAGCATAATCGGTGCGATCGGATGCTAGACTTTGTATTGGGTGGGAGAAACAAGGAACCTAAAACTATAAATAAGAGCTAAACTCGTAAGAAAGAGAGACCTTGATTTCTTAATCCTGAAATTTATGTATAGTTAGTGCTTTGCTTATGCTTTTTTATCTGTAAATCTTTCTTTCTTGAATTTCCTGGATTTAGCCAAGCATGTAGAATGCAAGCAGAAATTGTTATTGCCTTGTTAGAAGAAGACAATAGATGACAAGCAAAAAGAGTGAACTATGCTGTATTAAATGTAAACCACCTGTCATTTCTTCAATACTTGAGCATTCCTTGAAAGTTCTGCGTCTTCAGCTCAAGGGTTGGCTAGAAATTCTTAGATTAGATCTCATAGAGAGGGCTTAAATACTAATAAACCTCGCTACCTGGTACCCTGCCAAATGGGTGCAACAACAAAGGTGCAGTTATGGTAGAGGCAGCGACACAAGTTAAGATAGACCTCTTTCAGTATAAAGAATTACTAATAAACCTCGTCTACCTGGTACCCTGCCAATTGCCAAATTGGTGCAACAACAAAGCTGCAATTACGGTAGGGGCAGCGACAGAAGTTAAGATCGACCTTTTCAGTATAAAGAATTCTTCGAGACTCTTAGGCAAAGATTTCGCTCTCGAACTTTTGATGCTATTGGACGGCTTGAATTATCAGAAACTTCCTTAATCACATGTGACGATCGTTCATTTACACATGTCGCTAAGTTCCAAGACAGAAAATGATCTTTGTGTGCATTAGAAGGTTCAGTTCTGTGCGGAGACAATTTCCTGTGCCTTGACGGTATCTTCCGAGGTTCATACGCTTGTGATTGCTACTCGGTCGATAAAGACTTTCACAACCAGAACATCTTTTTCTTAATTCTCGAAAGGCTTTATCTAACAAAATTGACAGCCAAAACAATAGAGCAACTTTTGTACGATTATTTGTTGGAATACTCTTGGGTATATATGGTCCATATGATTCACAATCATCACAATATTTCAAAACGTTGTGATAGTCTGTCTTTGCCTGTTGTCTATGTAATGGGTAGAGCAATGTATGGATAGTTATAGGTTGTTTTTGAGTTCCTAACCTTCTTTTTAAGAAAAGTTTACATCATTAACCTGAGAGTTTGAGAGGTTAGAAGATTTAGAAATACTTCATTCGAAAGTGAGATTTAGTCAGTGGATAGGGATGTAATGGCTAGAGGTATGGTTTGTTTCGGTTATGCTGAGGAATTATACGTGATACGTGAAATGCATATAAATGAATTAATCTCACATTTTCACGGGTGACACAATTTGGACGGCATAGGCGCAGCAACAACAGAGATATTCCAAGACCAAAGTCAGACCAAGTTTAGATTATTTTCCTTAATTCAAACGTGAAATTGAACTCCTATCGTCAATATGAATTCTCTGAATTTATTTTTTTGACAAGGCTTTTGTGAAAATATCTGGTTGCACGTTATTGTTACAGTTTTGAATAAGTTTTTTTATGAAGAGGTGATTTTTTAGTTATATTTTTGGACATTGCAGTGGTTGGCTTGTTAATTACAAAAGATCACAAATTCCTCTAATTTGTCTTTAAGATCTTTCAAGATTTTTAGCAATTAAATGGCGTTATAGGCTGTTTTTGAGGTAGCTATATACTGTACTTGACAAGATAATAAATTCTTGGTTTTTTGATTTTTAGGAAATTAATCGTGAAGTAAGACTAAAAATGTAATTAGCTGTGCTTCTTTTTGTCATTTGCATAGGTTGCATTGTCAGTGAAACTAATAAGATTAATAGGAGTTTTCTTTGTACTAACTTACATGTCCAATGCTATTGTGCCTTGGCTGTATCTCATAATTCCGAAACGATGCTTGCTAAGATTGTGCATGAACCTGAAAGTCAGACTGCCTGCAAACATAATATTTGGTCTTGTGTTGGTGGTACACATAAGCCCTTTCTTATTTATCTTTTTAATCCCATTATTCAACAAAAGTATCTTAGTAGGTTTGCAATATAGTATACCAAATTTCTTCAATAATTTCTCTTTAGTGTTTTATGATGAATCACAAATTTATTTGAACCTTGCAAAAATTTCAACCATAAGAAATAATGTAAAATACCCTGAACAAACATCTCAAATATTAGCATCATTGGTTTTTTAAATTCATCCATTAACTAAAAGGGATTTCAAATATAAATGATATCATTAATGTACAAACTTACAACTAGAAAGTCATTGTCAATACTTTTCATATATAAGGTTGGTTTAACAAGACTCCTATAAAATTCATTATTAGTAAAGTAAGTAACTATGCTCCTAGGTATTTGCCAAGCCTATATAGTGCCTTATGTAACTTGTAAACTTTATACATGTCCCCTTTCTCCTCAAAGTGTTGTGTTTGTTCAACATACACATCTTTAACAAGGTCAACATTAAGAAATGTAGGCTTCATATTTAATTGACAGAGTACCCAACTATTTTGCACAACTAAGGTTGAAAAGGTACTCACAATATTAAAACAAAAAATAGGACTAATAGATTTTTGTGTAGTCAGTACTTAGGATTTGTGAATATCCCTTTACAAGTCTAGCTTGGTGTTTTTGCAATGATTCATTAGCATTGTACTTTAATTTAAAGATCCATTAAAAACCGATAGCTTCTTTTCCTTTGGATAAATCCACCAATGACTACGCACGTTCTTCTCAATGGTTGCAATCTCTCCTTTTTTGACCTCACACCATTCCTTTTCTCCAACTACTTTAAAATAAGATGGTTCCAAGTCAAAGCAACCATGTCCACAAGAAGCATAAATTTCATAAAGGCTTAGTGTAGAATTTGGAGAGGATGAAGGAGTTTTATTTGGATTCTTACGTCTGAATGGCTCAGGAGTTGTTCTGCTTTTATTATTTGTATTAGCAATACATCCCAATTCTAGGCTTCATTTTCATTAATACAATATCATGACTAATATATAACTTGTTACTGTTTGGATTATATAGCCTATAACATTTAGTTTCACCACTATAGCCAACAAAAACACATATTATGCTTTTATCCAATTTACTTCTTAACTTAGAAATTATGAAAACATGAGCTATATAATTAAATGTTCTTAAATGGCTTACGGTAGGTCTCCTACCATGCCAAGCTTCGTAAGGTGGCATTTGTTGGACAAGTTAAGTTAGAAATCTGTTCAATAAGTAAATTACAACAACTATAACTTTAACCCAAAACTTATTCTAAAGCCTTTTTGTTGGAAAAATTACGCAAGATCGAATCTAAGCGCAGCGGAAATAATTTCAAAATTTTTCCACAGAATCAACTTTAACAAATTTAAATCGAAACAAAAAAAAGAAATTTATCAAAATCACACCTGTTTCGATTTCCTATCGTGATTTTTCCTTTCTCCTTGAATCTTGTCAATCCACAAGCCGTTCAATCGTCCGACCTCTAATGGTATTCACAAATCAATTCAGAGAAAAACTCAAAACGAATTTTGAGAGGAAAAATTGTTAGAAGTGCTCGCTCCCTTTTTTTTTCTCTAATTTTTCCTTTTATATGAAAAATCTTATTTTTCATATCCTTGGATTTTATCAAAATTATAGCTAAAGTCAAACTTTTGTCATAATTATGAATTAGTCCTTA
>JANQBM010000008.1:17503419-17523522 GCA_025594535.1 Erythroxylum domingense
TAAAAATTTTATTTTAAATTTTTATTTAATGTATAATTATTATTAGTAATAAAATATTTATTTTATTTTAAAAATAATAATAATAACTAAACTAATCAACAAATTTAAAAATATTTGAAAAAGGAGGAGGAGGAAGGGAAGACGCAAGATGGTTTAAATTTTTCAAAAAAATTTATTTTTGTTTTTTGAAAATTAAAATTTAAAAATTTTGCAATTTAGTCCTTATATTTTTTAATTTTTTCAGTATTGACTGATATTTATAATATCTACCGGTACCGATTGATATCAACCAGTATTGGCCGGTACCGATTGATATTTAAATCTAGTACCAAAATTAATATTTCGGTATCATTTTTTGACAAGTACGGTATAGAATTCATATCAGTGATTCTGCATGTTCAAATTTTCTGTTATAACTCACCAATTACCAATTTATATAATTTTATATTATATATTTTGTTATATATTTTTTATCTTTACCTTAACCATATCTCAAAACATTCCTATAATATAAATATGATATAACAACGATCTCTCTACTTTTATTGATATTACTTATTTAATATTTATTATTTAAGCCATCGTCACACTTAGTTAAATATTGCACTAATGTAAAATTTGGGAAAGTCTGATAGTAGGTAGTCTTACCTTTATAAAATAAAGAGATTGTTTTTGATAGACCCACAGATAAATGTGATATGAAGAGTTAAAAAAAATTTCAAGTATGTGATGTAAGTTTAGAAGACAAAATAATAATAATAATAATAACAATAATAATAATAATAATAATAATAATAAGACAAATAGGAATACAAATATTATGAAAATAATAAGAATAATAATAATAAGAAGAAGAAGAAGAAGAAAAACCCGACCAGTTGATCGAACAGTTGCCCTGTTAGTCAACCAGATCCACACGGCAGGGGAATCACATAGAAATCAAATCTAACAAACAGGCAGAAGAAAGAGACATGCAAGAATTAACAAATTAAAAGCAATAGTCAGAACACATGTAGCAAAAAAGTTGAGACAACTAGACAGTGGTAGAGATACCGTGACCAAAACATTTTTACACATAGAACCTGGATATGGGTAGCAGCTATAAGGTTTAATTCTTGTACAAATATAAAATTAAGAATTATAAAAAGTACTTAAAATTTTACAATTAATTTCATAAAAATATCATATAGTAAGAATAATATAAGTCTAAAAACATTACAACAAGATTTCGTATTAAGTAACACAACAAGTTAGAAGAAGAATCTTAAATAAAAACGCTTAAAGCTAAAAAATTTATATTTATAGTACATTTATAAAGTTTAAAATATACATAAAGTATAAGTAAATTAAAAAGTAAAAAACTTACAACTTCATTAAATGACTTATCTTTTTAAATCGCATTGTCCCTAATTTTTATTTAATAAAAATTCTCATCATTACTTTTATTTAAAATCACCGGACCAAATGATATGTCAATAATTTTTTATCTAAGATTATTTTACAAGTTACTCTCTTCTATAAAACTTTGTTCTTTACAAAATCAATCTACAAGAAGAAGGATATAATCAAGGTAAATTGGATATATAAAACTACTTGTTTTAGTAAGAGTCATGCTAACTAAATAAATTTAAATTATTAAGAAATTATATTCATTTTAATATTGATAATAGCATACATTTCTTGAAGTTTCAAGTTATATCGAACAAAGACTAAATTATTTAATTTTATTTGTTCCAATCTATTTCTTTTTATTTAAAATAACTTAATTCAAATGTACTTTAATTCCTTTACCCTCACACATTTATTTAAAATTCAAATTGCAAACTTTTACAATTCTAAAATACCAACTCTAAATTGACCACACTAAACAATATTAAGCCAAAAAAAGTAATCTTATAAACATAATAAAAAGTAACGGAAAGTGAAGAAATATATACCTAGATTTAGTTTAACTCTTTGATGTATTATAATGGCCATATCAATTTCACAGCAGGAATCTTTGTACACCTCCATTTATAAGTTAAAGAAACCTTACATCATCTCATGTGAAATAATTATTGTGATAGTTAATAGTATTTCATTATTAACTTTAGCTTTATTTGTAAAAATTGTTCTAAAAATAGACACAAGGATTAAAAAATGCTTAACAGGAAACAAAAAAAAGTAAAGTTTTCATTTTCATCTTTCATTCATGACTACAAGATAAGGTGTATACAAGAAAAACATATTTTTTAGATTATTCTTAACTGCTTCCTTCTCTCTCTCTCTATGGAATCATAAAAGTAACCCATCGTTTCCTTATGATCATTATTAGATAGATGAAGTACTCTTGCTAAAGGCTTACAAGCTCAGCTGACAAATTGAAATTGAGACTAAAATTCATGATCTTCAGGGATAATTATAGAAACCTCTATTCCAGCATTCAACCTGACGTACTAAGATGCCACTATTTATTACTTGTAAATATTTATTTCAACTCTTTAATTTAAACAAAATATTGAAGTAATGAGAAATTAGTTGTAAATCTTATAAAGCAAGACAATACAAATTCCTATCATTGGTGAAAATTTTTCTCTTCAAATTCGAAACACATAAATGATTAGAGATGAATTTAGCCACTTTTCTCACTTTCTACACATTTTCATCAATGATAGAAAAGTATTTCATGTCTCTTATATTTTTCAAAATTAGGAGAATGCAATATGTAGCACAAATAATCTAATAGAAAAAATTATACTTGCTTTGCAACATTTTCCCAACTACTTTATAAGTAGTATTATTATCAATAATGGAATTAACAATATTTTTTAGGTCCAACTTCATTCAAAACTTCATCAAATATCTCTAACAGATTATCATCATTCCTTGCAAGTATAAGTACAATAACAAAATTCAAAAACATCCTCTTCTTATAAGAACAAACAAAAATTTTGATAATGTTGATAATGGGATCATGTCTTCTATTTGTATAATCATCACACATAATTAAATATTCATAAGTTGCCCAAGTAGTTCTCTTCTTCACTCAAATAGCTTTTTATTTTGTAAATAAAACTACTCAAAAGGTTATCTCTATAGTCATCAATTGGATGAGCTTTGTATCCTAGACTATAAGAGATCCTATCATCCATTATAGGTTAGTAATAATAAGACTAAGTAGTATTGAATGACACACTTGCATCATACCACCATCTAACCATTACCATGTTTATTTTATGAGTTGCTTCTTTAGATTGTAATGCACTACGAATTGAATGTTGAGTTCTAAGAGTTGTTTACGGAACAAAAAAGTTAGACCCTCGTTTTCTTCTCTTTCTCACATTACTTGCAACAATCTCTTCTTTTGGGCAGGAGCACTACCTTCAACATTACTAATATCATCCTAACTGTTGCAAAAAGAACTTTCACTTTCAATTTCATAATTCAGTCTTTGCTTTTTTTCTTTTCTATTTTGACACACTTCAAACAAATTTTTATCTTTCATTTCAAATAATGGCTAACTTTATTATAAGGCTTCTTATCACTTTTGATCCAACCTAGATATTTCTTTAATCTATTGATTATCCTTCCTTTAAAATGTATGTTGCAAGATAAACAAATAATATGATTCTTTATACCGAGGACTAATCTAGCATAAGCCTAACTAGATCATTGTATCTTCTCGAAAATGTTGAATTATCAGGAGTTGAACTTCATTTATATGTTATGTAATAAAATAAATAATTAAGAATGCTAAAAGATAATTAATTAACAAATAAAAGACAATATGTATAGTTCAGACTAATACCAAAATTCTTCAAAGTCAAGATATGAAACAATTTGGATAGGCACGATTCGATAATAAACTCCTTCATGCAAGTTTCAGCCTTTATATTCTAATATTTAATTTTCGGAAATAATATATGTACACATCTTATTGTCAATTTTCCTTAAATAGTAAAGACATAAGCAAGCTTTTCTACAATTATTGTACTATAATTTGACGTTTACTAATGTAGCAATTCACATCAAGTCATATGTAAGCCTATCAAAACTTCTAATATTTTGGTTCATTTATATCAGTTAGATTGCTATGGATGCCTTTCTATAGATCCAATCTAACTTTCTTCTTTCGGATGATATAATTAGAGAATTATTAAGTAAGTTGGATCCAAACTTCATAGATTTTAGGATCATCTAAACAAGCTTTAACATTCCCAGTTAGTGATTCAATGCATGAGAAATCCAAAAGTTAAGACATTTCATGTTCTAACAATTATGTCATGTGTCACTCTTCACTCACTACAATTTATAGCTCATCAACTTAAGTTTTTAACTCAAATTGAATTTGCTGAGCGACGGCAACAACTGGCGGTAGGAATGGTGTAATGACTGGCAGGTTGGAGGACTGAGAAAAAGACAATGGATAGGTTATGAGCAATAGAGGACAACGGTGGAGAAGGATGGGGAGGAGACGACGAATGAAGAGGAGGCGACAAAGAAGGTGGAGAGTTACGACGAGATAACACAAACAGAGAAAAAGATGGGAGTTGAGGAGATAAATGACAAAAGCTTGCGAGTTCAGAGCAAAAGGAAAATGGAGAGAAACAACAGTGAGTATTCTGGCGAGGAGAGGAGAGAAAGAGTTGGGAAATGGACATCAAAAGCTTATAGCCATGTTTCGGATCACATGGCCCTTATGATCTCCATGGCCATTCAATCAAAAGCTTATGGCCATGTGATGAAAGTCGAAAACAAAGGTTACTTTTAGGAAAAAGTTACAATTTTTTTTAACTGAGACTTGAAACTTTTTTAAAATTACAATTTAGACTAATATTTGATCGATATTTTAGTCATCAATTGGTACGAAAGATTCATACTTGCTTGTACCTAAGCTTGATATGAGATTCCCTCTTTTGGTGAAATTGATTTTTTTATAGTAGAAATGAATCTTGAGTCTTTGTATTACTTTTTAATTGAAAGACAAAAAATAATAATAGGAAGTGGAATTGTACTGTTTTGACCGTGTCAAACTGTTACATAGCACGCGTGATCGAGCGTGCCTCGCGGTTAATGGAGGCGACTTCTTTGTATTTATTAATTTTGGCCTATTTAACAAAAAGTAATACAGGTAGCCAATCATCTTCCACTTGAATGCCCACTCTTCGTGTGTAAGTAGTGACATCTTCGTGGAAAAAGCTACCGTATATAAATGAGGGATCCAGATAAGCAGCAAGTGCCATATCATTGCTTGATTTGATGTATCTTATCTAGATTAAGGAAATTTAGTCACTCAGGTTATGCAAACTAAGTTTAGTTTTAGGTACCCTTCAGCTTCAAGTCCGTCATCACCTTGTATGATTGTTAATTGACTGAGTCCATACAACCGCCCAATATGACTATCAACTGGTGGCTATGGTGTTTGCTTTGTTGACGCCAAATAAGATTCAATCATTGCTTAATGTTAGATACAAATAGCAAGGCATACTTATGCCCGGAGCAAATGGTTATGCGACCTCAATTTTGAGAAATGACAAAATTATTAAGAAAACATACACAAGATTTATATGTGAAGTAATAAAAATTTTAAAATTTTATACTTTTCAATTAAAAATTACATTTAAACTTCCACTAACAAATAATAGTCAAATATACGTTGTACAAATAATTGTGAATTAATCAAGATATGGTAATTTACCTCAATTTTAAATTTAATGTAATTTAATTAAATTGATTAAAATTAATAATTTAATACAATTACAGTAAATTATTAATTTAAAAAAATTTAATTAATTCGAATCAGATTTGAAAGTTAAGTCTAGTTGAATTTTTATGCTAGTAACATTTAATTGATCAATGTGTGACATTTATATTAGAAATATTTCACCTCTTTTAAAAAAATTTAAGAAAAATTTTAATTTTTTTAAATAATTTTAAAAATAAAAACTTTTTAAAATTGCTTAAATTATAAAGTAATTCTTTGTTTTTTATTTAAATTATTATTTACATACGTACATATTAGGTACGTGTATGGCCCTAATATAGCTCAGAAAGCAGAGGTTCTTCCTTCATCACTCATGCAGCTCTACAGAGGAATAATAGGCTGAATCATAGCTACGTCAATATAGTTTAAAATTTTTTCAGAAAATAAGCATAGGCTAAGTATGCAACAGCTTTTTTTTTGAAAGGCTAATAAGTATCCAACAGCTTTATAAGAACAATATCTTTATAAATGTGGGACAAGACGGTCCTTCGTAAAAGAACAAGCAATTCTTATACTTTGTATGTCTGTATACGTATACGCATAAAGTTGACGACTAATAAAGTTAGAGCACAAAATGTCAACTCAAGGCATCGAGTGCTGAATAAGCTGTTTTTACAAAATTGGAGATCCTAGCTAGACCACAAATGCGGAGGCGTGCAAGATCCCAATGACCTTTGCATATGATTTATCTATATATAATCCTAAGAAAGCATCTTTTGAATTAATTTGACCCTCCAATGATCATCAGATGGGATAGCTTCAGTTTGCATGACAGCAGAATCCTTTCCGGCTCCACATGCCCACATAATCTATTCCTTATGTTTCATATATATGTGTGTGTATATATATATATATATTAAAAAATAATTATACTCCTTGGTTTCATATAATATGCATATCTCTAAGATTCATGTTGGCTCCATATCTTAGAGATTCCTTTTGCTTTTTGGTAGTCACATGACCTACCTTAGGCATGACTACTTTTAAAGTATATATGGGGGGAAGAACGTTCCTTACCTGCTGCTTATATATCAAGATGCTTATGTAATGGGTATGCTGCCTTCTAATTAACAAAGGTTGTCTCATATGACTAATATACATGAACGCATACTCAAACACACACACACATAGAGTTATAAAAAGGGCTGGCAACCAATTATTTCATTCGGAATTCAATCATGAATTTGGTGAAGCTTATCACTGAAGCATGTAGGAACTCTGCAAATGTGTGAACTACATAAGGCAGAAATAATTCCATTTTCTGTAACCGACCCGAATGATTAAGGGGAATTAAAACCTCGTTTTTGAAAGGACTTGAGCAAATTTCAAACTTGGTTTTGGTGAGTAAATTTAAAACAACAAAGGCCTTACGGTCCTCGATTAAAATTAAACAAGTTTGACTAGACGAGCAGTTCGGGGTGGGTGCACCGTGAACGAGCGTTAGGCAAGCCACGTCATGAAATTAGATGATCATATTCTACTACCGAGTAGCTTAATCGAATCCGGGAATATCTGGTTTGTATCTGTTTTAAAATGCTTTCGTATGCCTACGTCGTCATTATTATAAATGATCCCAATCCCATAATTTGATTAATGATTGAATTATTAATGTTGCGAACCTGGTGTTTAAGCTAGGCAATGTTCCACATCGAAGCTATACTAAACGATTTTCATATTCAAATGATTTAGCGGCACGAAACTTTAGAGGATCAAAAGTAAACAAGATTATCGCAAATTTGCACTTGCCATGAATTCCGAGCTTAGCCCAAAATAAATATGATAAGAATCGGGAATCGTTTTTCAGAAACCTCGACCAGTGTGCAAAATTCCTTTATCTTTCACCGCAACAGAAAATTTTGGCTTTCCTAAAAACTAAAGAATACCTCAAATAAAAGTAGACATCTATATCTTACGGCTTTCAACTTTTAACTTAAATTTGCGTCAATAAAATACGTAACTATTTTTCCATAATGACCCATTATTCAAAACTATCTTAAATTAACTTGCTGGTCATATCTAGAAGTTTAGTCATATCTTGGTGCATTTTATGTTAAAAATTATGTAGAACTTGGAAATAAAATCACAACAATGGAACACTCATTTGCCCCTTAATTTTACTTAAGTTTCAGCAAATTAAAATTTTACATTTCTACTAATCTTATGCTACTTGCCACGCAGAGTATGGAATATAAATACTTAGTAATGTTAATATAAATCCAACCTTGATTCTCTTAAAGATCTCTGATGGATGATTCGTTCTAAAGAAACTAACAATTCAATAGCCTAATAGACAAAATGAATCAACCCATATAATCCAATGATTTAAGACCGAAATTATAGGATTTGAATTTATAATTTTCATATAATAAATTCTCATTTAGATTATTATTGATGAATAAAACAAAAGACACAAAATTTTATATATAATATGTTCTTCTTGTATTTTCCTTTTACAATTATTTTATTTATGAATTTTAATTCATATTCATCTCAAAGATGAACAATATTCTAAACCATAACAAATAGGTGATGATGGTCTCTTAATCTATTTAAAATTTTTAGAATATGATTTAAAATGTGCAATTGTGAGAAAATGTAGTTGTGAGTGGTTTAATAATTGAAGATTATTTAGTAAGAGTCGATTATCCTAGGCGTCTTATTCTCCTATATGTTCGCTGTATTTTTAGTAATGTTAATAATCATGCTTTCTTTTGGACCTACCAATCAATCAATAATTCCTTAGACTCTGACCTCTGTGTGTTATAATATATCTATTATGAATATGTTAAGAGATTCACATCATTAACAAATCAAATCATGCACTTCTTTTCAAAATGCATCTTTTTTGTTCATTCCTGATAATAGTGGCGACGAATTAGTGATTAGGACAAAACAATAATGATATATAAAGAACATAAAACATTTGTAAACCAAACTAGTGATCCTACTGCAGGATTTTTATTGTTTCTCTACAGGCTTAACAGGTGTGTTAAAAGTGAGTTTTAAGGCTTAACTTACAACAATGGTTTGGATCAAGTTAAGTTTTCTAACGTCAAACACAAGATTTATTAATTCTAACCTATTTCGTAGACTACTTCTTTTGAATATTCAATAATTCCATTTCATGTAATCTTTAGGAGTGGTTAAGGTAAATGTTAATATGGAGTTGAAGTTTGCTTCGTTTTTTTTTTTTGATACATCGGAAATGATTTTTTTTATTTTAAAAGGACTAAATTAAATATACTACATCTCATACATCTACAGTTTTTTTTGGTCTGATGCTTGTTTCTAGTTAGTCAACTATATATTTTTTTATAGTCAATTTAACTAACAAGTTTTTAGCACATAATAGTCTTGAGTTGATTTGGTTTATTTATGATAGTTTTGATTTTTAAAAAATATTTATTACTTAATATAAATTTACATATATCGAGTAATAGTGTACAAATAAATATAATAATTTTAAAATACTATTTTATTAATTGCAAAAGTAAATTTACTAATCCTATACAGTCATGAAATTAATTTTGTTTAATAGTAAAGTGGTAACTAGGTTTTCTAATCACTTTGTTTTATATTTAATCTCTACAAGTTGAACTTGCCTTAACTCGCTTAAGCTTAGCTTCATTTAGTTATTTAACTCTTTTTGTTCATAAATTGAACTTATATGGTCAAGATTAATTTTATTTATCATCATATAAATTTATTTATATTATATGAAACTAATTAGTTATTGTTAATGTAGGAATTATAATAAAAAAGACGACTTGGTCTATCATATGATAATTCTCATTAAGAAGAAAATATTAATCAGATAACTAAAGAAGTTGCACTATACTACATAGAACTAGAAAAAAAAAATCTAAAAATTCAATGCAATTGATATGGGAAAGAGTTTTCTCCTTAACCAACAATTTGTACTTTTTACTTACTTTGTCAATTGAAAAAAAATCCAATGAAAGAGTAGAATGATGTAAGACAATATATGATTAGAATTAAGGGGGTGCTTGTTTGGGGGGTATGTAAGAAAATTTTGATGGTATTGTTGCATTATAAGATATGAAACATGATTGTATTGAATTGCATAAGGTAACAAATATCATAATTGTTACCGGTAAGCTTCCTTTCACGTTTATTGAAATTGCATGCATTTAGATATATATGATCCTTACTTCTTGCTCAACATATCAACTAATTAGTAGGGTTACTAGCAAATGTGATATAGTGTCTTATGTCAATTAGGAAAGAGAAACAATAAAGAAAAAAGTTGTTGGAAGAATGAAATATCAAAAAACAATTATACTTCATTATGAATCATTCTATTGATAACAAGTGAAAGTTGCAAAAGGGATAATCCATTTCAAGGCATTAAAACCTCCTTTTGATGGATTATCACTTATGAATGAAGTAGCTCTTTACTTATATCAATGAAAGGCTGACAAAATAATTTTATCTAAACCTCCTTTTAATGGAGTATCACTGTAAATGAAGTAACTTTTTCCTTAAATCAACGGAAGGTTGATAAAATGTTTATATCAATCTCATTAGATAATGCTCCTTACAATGTCAATAAGTTTAAATTTCTCAAGTTTTGCCTTATTATAAATGGTTCACTATTTTATAATGAGCAATTTTTTAAAATTACATGTTTTTTTTTCATGTTTTGAATCTTATTGTTCAAGTAGGACTTACGATGATTGATGATTCTATTCCTAAAGTTGAAATAAACATAAGAATTTGAATAAGTCTATTCTAAAACATAAGAAAGTTCTTTAAGATGGTTTCCAAAGGTTTTCTTTTGATTGTGACGGAGAAACAAAGGATTGATTTGTAAGTAAGGCAGAATTCTACCTATATTATGATTGATGGTGCTTTGTATTGCAAACATGTTTTTATTTATTGGACTTAATTAGATAGTGATTTCTTTGATTTTTCATTTACTGAAGAAAAATGACATAAAGTGGAAGTTCCTTACAAGTTGTTGAAAGTGTTTATGATGTGACATTATTGTTTTCTAGCTAAAATATCCAACATTATATGTTTACCTTGAAGGTGAGTGAAAATTCAAATTTGAATGATACCATAGAAAACCCTTCTCCATTTGTAACTAGTATGATCTATGAGACATAAACTAAATTTGACAAGTATTGGTTAAAGTACTCTTTGTTGTTATTATATGTTGCTATTTTAAACCTTGCTATAAATTGGCTTATCTTCACTTTTGCTACTTTGTACTTTATGATAATTCAATAGTAGCTAAGTTTGTTGAACAAGTAAAGAAGAACTTACTCATAATGCTTGACTGTTGCAAAGTAATAGAGAAGACATCATGGGTGTTGCAAAAGTAATAGAGAAGATAATATCACTCAAAATATTGATTTTCTAATGTAAATAGTAGTAAAAGCAGTAGGGTTCTTAAGGATCTGATTACAAAGAGATTTAAAGTCAATATTCCATCTTAAAATTAGGTAATATAAATTATATTTTTATTTAAAAGAGTATAATATAGATCCAAATAGTGACATTGATATAACATAATATTGAAATGTGAATTGTAAAAGATTTTCTACTTTAGGTATATCAGCTATAGATCTTTTGGTTATTCAAATTTCTACAATGCCTTCAAAATTTTGCATTTAGTTTGGCTAAATAAATGATAAGTCCATCTTGTAGTTCAATCAAACCAAATATAATACAATCTCTTATTACATTCGAGAGTTAGATGAGTGCAAAAGGACTTGTGCCGAGTAAATAATTTTTAAAAAATATTTTTTGATTACTTCTTCTATTTTAGTTATTTGTCATATGGAAAGGTGATGATTCTTGTTCGATTGATAATGATAGAGAAAAAGATGATGAAATTGAAGAACTCAAATTTAATTAATGTTTAAATAAAAATTTCAGTATTTAAATCTTATAAAATTATTCATTTTTATATTTATTTACTTAACTTAATTTTTATTATAAATTTTGTATGAAAACATATTTTTAGTTTAGAATGAGCTTATGATTATTTTAATTTGATAAATGATTAAGTATTTTAATTAAAATTTAATAAATTTTATAATATATAACATAAATCAATATTAGTATGTCACAATTATATTTATTATGATTGTTCAAATTTTAAAAGATACGAACTTATAGATTGAATTCAGATTTTAAACTTTTGTAATAGGTTGAATTTAAGTTTGAAATTAAGCACATATCGTGGGTTAGTTTAGGTATGTAGATAAGAAATTTTAAAAATTTTGAGTTAAACTTTAGTTAAACCCAATCTATTCTAACGCATGTGTAGGTTTTATTTGACATTATTAAACTTTATTTGCTTTATATCATTGTTATATTATTATTAAAAGATACATGTATTTTTTGTGGTTTAATACTTTATAATTATAATAGTTATAAAATATGGAAACTCTTATGTAATCTATCAACTTGGATGTTCCATGGCTTGCCCAAATTGATATGTGGACTATGTCTCAAACTTATAAAATGTTAACCTAATTTGATAACATAAATAACTAAAATTTATATTAAAAAGAGATTAGGGTCTCTTTTTTATCAAACATGCACCAAGTTCCCCTAAATGTTATAATATAATCTCTTCATCTTTAGTATAATGAAATTGATGTTAAAGAGTGTCCAATTTCTTGGAGACTAAATTTGTAGATCATGAGCCAAAATTCTTATAAGCCAATATGAAATTTATAGAATATAATAATTAGTAAGTTTCAAAATGTGATTGATTGTAACTTCTTCTTCATATTAAAGTTTCTATAATGTTTTAATATCTACTTACTTTTATATAAAACAAATATTGTTTTAATTTACATGATGTTGGATATAGATTATTCTATTAAATTGTTTAATGTGGTAACCACTTGATGTTTAATGCTTTTTATTTCGTATTGTAAGGTTTTTGTATACTTAAGAGATTGTTTTGTTTTAATGGCTACAATATATTAGTGTATACTTCAAAGTCCAATAAGTTGATTGGTTTAATTAAAACACTTAAAGGTTGTTATAGATATACTAATGGAGTTCCAATTTGGGAATGGAGGCATATACATGTACTTACCAATAATAAGGAATATGAGGAGAAACATATTACTTTAGACTTGATTTATATTACTTGATCATGCTTCAGTTAATATCTATTGTAAGAGACTTGGATTGTGAAGAAGTGAAATACTTAGTGTACAGATGTTCTCATAAGACTCCTAAAGAAAGGTTAAGATGTTTGGTGAAGGAATACATATTAGGTTTGGAATATTTGATATTAAAACCCAATTACAAGATATTATAGGTGTTTATGAATAATGATTGACTACACATTACTAAAAATGATTGTTAAAACCAATGAAGTCTTTGAAAGTGTTATATAAGTTGAATCAAGACCTTTTGAAATTAATAAAGATGCAAAAGTTAGGGTTAATGATAAAGAGCAAAAAGCAAAACTTAAAACTACTAAAAAATGATGAATTTATTGAACCATATGGCATTGTCATTGATGGCAAATTGGTTATGAAAATAGGATTGATGGTGAGGAGGAAAACGAAGAAGATAAAAATACTGAAAAAGATGATGAAGATGTAAAATCACTTAGTGCTAGTGAAGATGCTTAAGGTAGGTTGATGCATCCAACAAAAAAGCACAAGTTGAACATGTTGAACGTGTTAATAAAGAAGAAATAAGTGTTGGAATTAGTGTTGATGAAGATGTTAAAGTTAGTGCTGCCTTATTTATACAGAAGCACACATTCAAATAGTTGACAATGTTTATAAAGATGAAATATTCTTAGGAATTAATGTTATTGAACATGCTAAATGCTAACCTATTCAACAACAAAATACAAATTAAAGCTGTTGAAAGATTTTATGAAGACGAGAAGTGTTAGATTTTTTACTAATGAGTATTCTAAACCTAAGATTGACACATTTAATAATGAACTAACTAAAGCCACTAAAAATTTAAAACTAGCATTGGTTTTAGTAGCGATGCTGAATTAAGGGGTGATTATGGGGGATATCCAATAACTAAATAGGTGTTGAATTTAGTGGAATGGGAGGAGATGAGTCCTAAAATATATTTTCTATATTCTTGAGATCATAAACAAGAAAAGAGGTGAATAGATATATCTATAGTGATTTTATTATAACAAGCCAAAGAAATATAAGACAAGAGTTTTACCAATCTACTATGATAGAGCAAGGGTAATAAAAGAGATTTGGATTTTGAACCACTACTGTAACAACCCTAGACTACTCGCTTACAGATATTGTCCACTTTTGGGCCTTGGCCCATAAAGCCCTCACGGTTTTGCTCTTCCCATGTTTTGGAAAAATGCGTTTGTGAGGGAGAGGTATCTATACCCTTATAAGGTGTACTTCGTTTCCCTCTCTAACCGATATGGGATCTTCACATTTCACCTCCTTTAGGACTCAATGTCTTCACTAACACACCAGTTCGAGTACTGACTTTGATACTATTATAATAGCCTTAGACCACTCACCCACAGATATTGTCCTCTTTTGGACCTTAGCCTAGTCAAGCCCTCACAGTTTTGCTCTTCCCACACCTTGGGAAGATGTGTCTGTAAGAGAGAGGTATCCATACCCTTATAAGGCATACTTCATTTCCATCTATAACCAATATGGGATCATCCCATTAAATACTTATATGACTCATTTGATGAGTATAAAGAGCCTTGGGGTTGGAATCTCAGTGGCTAAGGATGATGGAACACTATTAGCACGGTTTGAAGTTCGACTAACACTATTTGATGAGATCAAGAGATCATATGGCGATGATCTCGAGTTAAGGGTCATTCGAGAGAAATTACCATCCAAAGAGGATGAGGGGTTATGACTGAAAGAATAAGGGTTGTTAGTCTTCATAAACAGAGTCTGTGTACCAGATGACTAAGATCTCAGGCGAGCTATCTTGGAAGAAGCTCACAGTTCAACTTATGCTATGCATCTTGGTAGCACCAAGATGTATCGAACTCTTAGGGAGAGCTATTGGTGGCCAGGGATGAAAAGTGAGATAGTGAAATTTATGACCAGATGCCTTCCCTGTCAACGGATAAAGGTAGAGCATTAGAAGCCAACAGGTATATTATAGTCTTTACCCATTCTGAAATGAAAGTGGGAGGACGTGATAATGGATTTTGTAGTTAGACTACCTCGTACATCGAAGGGTCACGATGCTATTTGGGTTATAGTGGATAGATTGACGAAGTCTGCTCATTTTCTGCCTATCCACATAACTTACTCGTTGGAGAGGTTGGCAAAGCTGTATATTGATGAGATTGTGAAACTGCACAGGAGTGTTAGTTTCTATAATATCAAATAGGGATCTGAGATTCACCTCTCGATTTTGGCCAAAATTTCAGGAATCTTTGGGAACTAAATTGAAGTTTAGTACTGCTTTTCACCCCTAGACTAATGGTCAGTCAGAGAAGACTATTCAGACACTAGAGGACATGTTAAGGGCATGTGTAATGGAATTCCAAGGGAGTTGGGATCGACACTTGCCTTTGATAGAATTTGCTTATAACAATAGTTATCAGACAAGTATCGGGATACCACCATATGAAGCACTTTATAGGAGAAAGTACAGGACACCTCTATGTTGGGATGAGGTTGGTACAACTAAAGTCAAAGGAGCCGAATTGATAGAAATTACCACTCAAAAAGTAAAAGTCATCTCGGAGAAAATGAAAGCTACCTAAGATCGTCAAAAGAGTTAGGTGGACAAGAGACGACGGCTATTAGAATTTGTAGTTGGTGATATGGTTTTCCTTTAGATATCACCACAGAAAGGTATAAACATATTTCAGAGCTAAGGGAAGTTGAACCCTTAATATATTGAACTTTTTCGTATCCTGGAGTGCGTCGGGATTGTGGCATATCGATTGGAATTGCCACCTAATTTGGATAGGATCCATAATGTGTTCATGTCTTGGTGCTTAAGAAGTATATACTGGACCCATCTTATGTTTTGGAGACACCTCCAATGGAGCTGAGAGAAGGCCTAAGTTTTGAGGTGAAACCAGTCTAGATTCTGGATTGGCAGATAAAGAGATTACGCAGTAAGGAAGTTCCCACGGTCAAAGTTTTTTGGAAAAGGGACAGGGTCGAGGAAATGACATGGGAACCTAACGATGCTATGAGACGTCAGTATCCCCATTTATTTAAACCCTCGACTTAGGAGTTTCGAGGACGAAACTCTTTTGAGGGAGAGGACTGGTAATGCTAGACTCTTTGAGCCCCTTTTGTATTGGTCTGTACTTGGAGATACTATTATATATTGAACTATACATGGTTATATATGAGTTCAAAAATATATTTGAATCCTTTCGGTATTTATGTCAGTGATATAAAATACTAGATGCCCTTACATGAACTTAGAGTTCATCGGTATGCGAAATCTTGAAGATTTCTGACATATAAGCTTTTAAGTGTGTAAAATCGATTCCATTAGATGGATATGGCCATGGTGGCCGAGTTAAATATGTTCTAATGCCTTAGAGGTGATTAAACTATTCGAGTTATATAAATATGGTGCCCTGGAAAGCAAGTGTGTTTATTTATAACTTAAATTTCTTCCAGTTACTTTTGTAATGAAAATATTTATTATTAATAAAACAAAAGAGTTTGGTTTTTATGAGCATTATATATCTAGTCATAAGGTACCGAATTCTTTTGTAAGTAATATACATATACATAGAGATGTATGAGAAACATGTATATTATAAGAATCTAAAATAATGGATTCACAGTTGAATAATCAAGTTGGTCACTTGATTATGGTTTAGATTGTAGTGCTGCGATTTATCTCCGTGTAAGTAAAGAGTTTACTTCAAGGGAATGATGAGTTTCATATCATGATAGTAGATGACTATTGATAATGGCACTATTAAATGAATTTGGAATCAAGTATATTTATAAAGAATAAAGTGGACTGTTACTTTAATCTTAAAACATACAACTTAAGCATACGTTTATTATGGACCATAATCTTGATGAGTGGTAAACTCATATGTGTTTCATTATAATTCTTGATATGATTGGAATGGATTTTTAAAAAGTATTAATCTAGTGTCTGCATGTTGGAATTATTAATTGAAACATGTACCAGGGAACATTTGCTCAAATAAAGAGTTTATAGTGATATCATCACTTCTAGATGTTTTATGGAGATTGGTGATTAAATTGGCGCCTGTAGTTTGATGGACTAGCTACCCATCATGTCTTGACACCAAGATGAGATCTTGTGTGTTAATCATCATATAGAGTAAAACGGGAGATCTAGAAGGAAAGACCAACATAAGGGCAAAATGGTAATTTAACCCTTTATTGTGTGGATGGCTATAATATGGTTCACATTAGAGTTTGCAATTGGACATATTAAAACATATGTTCTCATAATATTTAGTAATTCAAGAGTTCAACTAATTGTCTTTAGTGAAATGACATTTAGTTAATAAGCTAGAATTAATTCTAATGAGATTGAATTAATTCTGGGCTTATTAGAGCTTTGATTTTCTAAGTCCAACAAGATTCCCCATTTGGCTTCAAGGAAGTTTATCAAGCTAAGTAAGAAATATAAACGGAGGTTTTAAAGCCCATGACTGAATATTGGGCTTGTACTAATTAATGGTTAATTAGAAGCCTAAATGAACATTTAGAAATGGGCTAGGCTTTGGTTTAATTTGATTAATTAGATTAATTAAATTAAAAAAAGTTTTAAAAGATAAATGGAGATGGAATTTCGGTTTTAATGGATAAATGTGCAGCTGCACGTTTAACATTAGTTTGCTATATTTAAGATGTTTTTTAACATGCTTTATCATCATTAAATGGAGTAATAACCTTATCATTAAATGGTTTAATGGTGGTCTTTTAATGATAGCATGTAACCTATTAGCATTCATTGGATTAAAGAAGAAAGAGGTACATTTGATGAACCATCTTCCTTCTTTCATCATCAAAAACCGAAATTGGTATGTCACATTTAGGTTAATAGTCTTTTCATATAGCCATCTTAAAGACAAATGAGAAGAGTCTCATTTATTGGCTTCTTTATGCTTGATTAAAAAAGAAGTGATGCATTTGATGCAAATTTGGTCTTTCCGTAAAGATTAATCGAAACTGAGAGGGTGTAAGAAAGGGTCTTGCATTGTTTTGACCCTCTCTCTCCTTTCTTGCATGGTGAGCCGAAAATTGCATGAGAGTGTCTCATTTTTTGGTTACTTTCTTCCAAGAAAAATCTACTCCAAAGTTTTCCTCTCCTTTCCCACCAAAGGATCTTATTAACCAAGTTGTCCAAGAAGAACAAGTGGTAGATCGGATTGGTTGAGGATACAATATCAAAAAGAGGATACAATAAGGTGAAGAGGATACATCACCTAGGAGAGGATACATTGCTAAGTATAGGATAACACAACGAGGAGTTAAAGCTGTAGTGAAGGAGTCGGTAATATTTTCCATCTTGTGATTATGCAAATATTTTTCCTTATACCGTATCATGTGTGGCTATGTATGTTGATTTGGATATATTGCTTCCACTGAAATTTTGATTTCTAAAAACTTTTGAAATCTACCGTTTCTTCCAAATCGATGCATGCTTTATTTTCCGATCCAACATAAACATGATTTATAGACTTATTAGACACTTAGAAAGCTTAATTTAAAAAGTTAATGTACTAAGGGACTTAAATGTAATTTTTAAATTCTTGGAGGACTAATATGTAATTTTATAAAGTTGGGGCTTAATTATAATTTGCAAAAGTCTGAGGACCAAAATGAAAATAAAAGTTTTGGTCATTCTCAAATTTTGGGCTTAATTGCAAATTTAGGAAAAGTTTAAAGGTAAATTTACCATGTTTGGTCAAAGAAGGGTCAAATTCTAGACCCTTCTTCATGGTGTAACCATGCACCCGTCATTAAACATTAAGAACACTTGGTTTTAATTTAAAGAAAGGAGAAGAAAGGAGAAGAGAGGAGGAGAAAAGGAAACATTTAGCCATTACCAATTTCCACTAAGTTTTTGATTTTGCAACCCAAACTAAGGTGTTCTAAGTTAATTTAGGGATATATCATTAGATTTGAGAAATTCTCAAAGGATTTGAAGATATCACCAAAGGAAAGATTAGGTAAATTTTGTATCATCTCTCTCTAGATTATGATTTTGAGTTTGGTGTTAAGATATTTTGTTCTCCATTTTTAAATGTACAAGAAACATGGTTTAGATGAATGAAATGAGTCATGGAGAAGTTTCTTTAAGCCAAAACCGAAATGGTCTCTCTTTAGTGAAAGTTGGTGAAATTGTGAAAATCTTTGGAAATTGATGGTTTAAATGAACTCTATGATGTTAATTATGTATGTATAATGTGAATTGTTGATGAAAAATGAGGAAGAAGTACATTATAAGTAGGCTTTCAAGTTTATGTCTTTAGGTGTGTTGGACCCCGATTTTTTTTTAGTAAGCATGAATTGAATGAATTTGGTGATCTTATGGTTAAATCATTTTTTTATTGGAGTTTAATTATTAAGTCAAGTTTAGGAGGACTTATTTCATATATTGATGGAAATTGGAAGAGTTAAATTGAAAAATTAAGAATGCATAAGGGTATTTGGGTAGATTACTAAGGTTAGAAGCAGGCATTAAAGGAAAGGCAAATTGGACTTTTAACACTCCTTAAGGGGTAGAATGGGAAGAGGAAAAATATTGTCTTGTAAATAAGAAGACAAAAACGTGAAGAAGAGAGAAAAAGAAAGAGAAATTTCGGTGGAGTTAAAAGAATAGAGCTTTAAACTAGGTCATGATTTCTCTTAGTCTTAAAATGAGAATATAAGCTTACTCAAGAAGGAAAAAAGAAAGAGGAAGAGAAGAGCCTTCTGTAGAGCTAAGAATCTCATTGTTTGGTGAAGATTCCAGGTATGTTGATGTTAAATCTTTTGGAGTTTTGAAGGGTTTTTGGTTTAAAGAGATTAAGAAATATATGGATTTAAGTATTTTAGGATCAATTTTAGCGAATGTACCTTATGGGTTTATTCAAGTCCGAATTTCTATTGAATGGGAGTTGTGCCTTTTATGAAGGAAATCAAGGAGAGATTCGAGAGAGACAAGAGGAACAAGAGGAAAAGACTTTTGTAAATCCAATACCTAAGCAAGTAAGGATTTCAAGGTGGGTTATAGTTTTATAATTAAGCAATAGGCCATTAAAGTTTTTTTTTCTTCATATGAAACATGAAAGATTTCATTTACTTAAAATGTAACACCCCACTCCCGCCGAACCCGAACCCGATATCGACAGTGATACCCGAATCCGTGCCCCGCGAGGGTGGCGT
>JANQBM010000008.1:17523622-17543102 GCA_025594535.1 Erythroxylum domingense
CATTACTTCTCTCATTGGTCTTCTCATAGACCCGTTTCCCTGATCCGACCCGTTAGGTGGGACCGGGATGTTACACTTAGACCAAGTACAACTCGTAGGACAAGATTGTAAGAAGTGATCAAGATGAAGTTTCAGGTTAAGGTTTGTCTTGGTGAGGGCACTCCACCTTTGTGTGATGCGCATCCAGATGTCACTTAGGACGTCGACCACGTGTCTCACAAGGGTCAGGGTCCCAACAAGGTGTTTGACAAAATGCCTAAGTGAACTTGACTTAGGATTTAAGGATTTTGATAGTTTGCATTGGAAAGAGGCTTTCATGTTTACTTAGAGTAAACTTGAATTGTTGCTTAGATTGATGAGTAGTGGCCTAATATGATTGGATTAAAATGTGCTCAATTATGCTTTGAAATGTGTAAGTATTAGATCAAGGCATTAAATGCCTTGGAAAATGCAAAAGAAAGCTTATGTAAATAATAAGGGAAGTAACCATGTGAGAAACTTAATGGCCGAATCCTATAGCTTAAAAAATACACTTATGTGATGGGGTATAAATATGAGTTATATGTTTGAGTAGTAGTAACTACATTACATTTGTATATATAAAGACTCGGGAGCTGTGGATCAAAAAGCATGTACAGAGGATTAATGAATTCAAAGGAGTGTACACCTTCTTTTTAGGTGAGTTGGGAAAAACATCTCTCTTAAATGGGACTAGGACAACTCCAGACATGCATAATGACTTATATGTGAATTTTAAACCTAGGTAAGGCATAGTAGAATTTATCCTCAAATAGATGGTAGTATACTTGTGTATTTAGTAAATAATATTGTTTTAAATAACTCTTTGCACCTAGAGTGCAACTGATGTTTTTATTACGTATTTTAAGAAATGATATTGTTTTCACCAAACATGCACTTGAAGTGTAAAGAACAATGTTTATTTTCTGAAAATACATTTTTGAATAACTTTGCATTTGGATTTCAAAAGATGACTTTCAGTACATAAAATATCATTTTGGAACTTACATATGCATAACCGAGTCATGTATGCCACATTTATGTGTTCTCTTTTGGCTTAGAGCCATGGCAAGGTTCCATTTATTGGTTGAACTGATAAATAAAGTCATAGTACCTTATTTGATTTTTGTATTTAATATTTGTATATGATTTTTTTGTGATTGGTGAGGAAATGATTGGCCAATCGTGTGTTGGGCACAACAAATTAAGCAACCCCCGTACCCTTGATATTGGTATATAAAAGTCAAGTCCTTTTAACGACACCATTTTACAGGACTTCCAGGTGATTGCACACTTAGAGGTCTGGTCACCAATGAGGTCATCACCTAGGGTCATGATGCTCTTTTCGACCATAATATGGAGTCACCATAGATGAAAGTCAAGTCAACACTCGGATCGGTTAGTATGCACACTAGTTTGGCCGACTAGTGAACACATAATTATTTTAGCTTATTATGAGATTCGGCTTCCTGACAAGATTTGATTTTTACTTGTGATGCTTTTCTGCTCATGTCTACTAGAACTGGAACCTATGTTCACTGAATGAGTGATTAATAGGCTAGGCCTATGTGGTTTCTAACCAGATGAATGAGTGAATAATAGGCTAGGCCTATGTGGTTCCTAACCAGTATCACATAGGTCTATGTATTTCTATGTCATACATATTCAATTCATAGGTGGTTATATGTATATTAGATGTGTATAACTATCCTTAGGTTATTTAGACCATTTTAGTGTGTACCAGGTTCTATTTGTGATATATGTCTTTTTCCCGCTCATTGAGTACATAGTGTACTCACCCCCTCTGCTTCCCAACCATGCAGGTTAATTTGGTAAGTTTGAAGTTCTGAGTGGATCGTGCGGTCTTTTGACATTTTCGGGATATTACCGCAAGTGGGTAGTCTCTGTTTGGTACTTTTATTATATAGTGGCTTATGAATTTGTTGATATGCTTTATCATTTTGTAAGTTAACTTTTGTTTATCTTGTGATTTGTAAATGATTTTATGTATGAACATTTTGTACTATTGTTGAGATTGCTCTTGAATGGGCTTCAAAGTCCAAAAGTTGTGGTAAAGTTTTAATATGAATATAGAAGTACGTTTAAAATTGATTTATAGGTGTTTTTTATTATGAGATTTTTATAATACAGCCATTGTGCAGCCGAAATGTTTTTTTTAAAGATATCCAATTAGCCTTGCATTGTCGGGTTAAGGGTACTATGAGTATCATTAGCCTAGGTATGCTACGGTTGTTATGTGCTCGATGTAGTTTTGGGTTGTGACAATTAAATTGGTATCAGACACATTTTTCCAGGGGTGGGAAAGAGCAAAACTGTGAGGGCTTGAATGGGCCAAGCACAAAGCAGACAATATCTGTGGGTGGGTGGTCTAGGGCTGTTACAATAGTATCAAAGAAAGTGCGCAAACCGATGTGTTAGCGAGGACGCTGAGCCCTAAAGGGGGTGGAATGTGAAGATCCCATATTGATTGGAGAGGAGAACGAATTTAGCCTTATAAGGGTATGAATACCTCTCCCTCAAAGACACATTTTTCCAAGGAGTGGGAAGAGCAAAATCCTGAGGGCTTGGCCGGGTTAAAGCCCAAAAGTGGACAATTTCTGTGGGTGAGTGGTCTAGGGCTGTTACACTAGTATCAGAAAAAGTACCCGAATCGATGTGTCTGTAAGGACACTGAGCCCTAAAGGGGGTGGAATGTGAGATCCCATATTAATTAGAGAGGGGAACGAAGTATAACTTATAAGGGTATGGATACCTCTCCCCAAAAGATGCGTTTTTTCAAAGTGTGGGAAAGAGCAAAACAATGAGGGCTTAGCAGGGTCAAGGCCCAAAGCGAACAATATTTGTGGGCGGGTGGTCTAAGGCTGTTACAATGGTATCAAAGCCAATACCCGAATTGGTGTGTCAGCGAGGACGCTGAGCCTTAGACCACCTACCCACAGATATTGTCCGCTTTGGGCCTTGACTTAGCCAAGCTCTCATTGTTTTACTCTTTCCCACCCCTAGGAAAATGTGTCTCTGAGGGAGAGGTATCTATACCCTTATAAGGCATACTTCGTTCCCCTCTCTAACCAATATGAGATCTCACATTCCACCCCTTTTTAGGGCTTAGCGTCCTCGCTGACACACCAGTTTGGGTACTGGGTCTGATACCATTGTACCAGCCCTATACCACCCGGCCACAAATATTGTCTGCTTTGGGTCTTGGCCTAACCAAACCCTCATGGTTTTACTCTTTCCTACCCTTGGGAAAGCGCGTCTGTGAGGAAAAGGTATCCATACCCTTATAAGGCATTCTTTGTTCTCCTCTACAACAGATATGTGATCTCACATTTTGTAACATCCCTAGACCATCCACCCACAGATATTGTCCTCTTTGGGCACTTTTCCATACCAAGCACTCACAATTTTGCTCTTCCCATATCTTGGAAATATGTGTCTGTGAGGAAGAGGTATCTATACCCTTATAAGGTGTACTTCGTTTCCCTCTCCAACTGATATGAGATCTCACATTCTACCACCTTTAGGGCTCAACGTCCTCACTGACACACCGATTTGGGTACTGGATTTGATACCATTGCAATAGCCCTAGACCACCCACCCACAAATATTGTCCACTTTGGGCCTTAGCCTAGCCAAGGCCTCACGGTTTTGTTCTTTCTTACCCTTGGGAAAATGCGTCTGTGAGGGAGAGGTATCCATACCCTTATAAAGTGTATTTCGTTCCCCTCTCCAACCGATATGGGATCTCACATTTTACCCCCCTTTAGGGCTCAACGTCCTCGCTAACACACCGGTTCGGGTACTGACTCTGATACCATGGTAACAGCCCTAGACCACCCACCCATAGACATCGTCCACTTTGGGCCTTGGCCTAGCGAAGCCCTTACGATTTTCCTCTTTCCTACCCATGGGAAAACACGTTTGTGAGGGAGAGATATCCATACCCTTATAAGGCGTACTTTGTTCTCCTCTCCAACTGATATAGGATCTCACATTCCACCCCCTTTAGGGCTCAACGTCCTCGCTGACACACTGGTTCGGGTAATGGCTCTGATACCATTGTAACAACCTTAGACCACTCGTCCATAGATATTGTCTGCTTTGGGCTTTGGCCCAGTCAAGCCCTCATAATTTTTCTCTTTCCCTCCCCTAGGAAAATGAATTTTTAGGGGAGAGGTATCCGTACCCTTATAAGGCTTACTTTGTTCCCTTCTCCAAACGATATGAGATCTCACATTCCACCCTTTTTAGGGCTCAGCGTCCTCACTGACACACTGGTTTAGGTACTGGCTCTAATACCATTGTAACAACCCTAAACCACCTGCCCACAGATATTGTCCGCTTTTGGGCCTTGGCCTGACAAAGCCCTTATGGTTTTGTTCTTCCCACACCTTGGGAAAATGCTTCTGTGAGGGAGAGATATCTGTACCTTTATAAGGCATACTTTGTTCTCCTCTCCAATCGAGATAGGATCTTCAAAACTATATTTTGACTTTAACATAGGAAAGTGAATGTAATAGTTTAAATAATAATTAGAAGAGGATGCTTATGCCTCTTGTTATACTTAGTGCCACTATTTTGTATTACCATAATGCTTTTTATTAGGACTTGTTCTTATGCTATCTCTTATTTTTAGTATTAGTTATTTGGTCAGTCTTTTTATACTAACCCCTGGATGTTGTTAAACTTTCTTTAAGCATTAATGCCTATAATTTCATTTATTCACCTTTAAAAAAAACTATAAGAGGGGGCCCAAGTTTCCTAAATTTGATGTGTGTATGGGCTTTAAAGATAAAATAAATTTTTATATATGGATAGTGTTTGATTATAAATATACATTCAAGAAACAATTAGTGCAATATGAATTTAAGTCAGGTTTTGATATGACTTTATCAAAAATGAGAAATTAAGGGTGACAACAATAAGTGTTGAATACATCTCCCCAAAACATAAATAAAGATAGTTTTCAAACCAAGGGTTACAATCCTAAACATGAATATAATAAGAAGTATCTAAATAAAAAGTATAGGTAAATTATTAGTTAAAGGACGCTCTCTTAAAAGAGTTCAAAAAATAGATAATTGATAAGAGGGAGTGCAAAACAAACTATATTACTTTAAACACGTTGATGGGTGAAGATGAGTGACAAATTTAAAAATTACGAAACTACAGTATAATATAATAGAGGGAGTTTATTCATAATTAAGTATCCTAATAAATTACTCGTATATGAGCTTGGATGCATGCAAAAATGTTTTATTATCTACTTATAGATGGATAACTTATGTAAATAGTTTCCATTTAAATTATGAGTATAGGGTAGTTGTACTTATAGGAAATAAGGAAACATGAGAGTGATTTATGGACTATTTAGAGCAAGATAATCAGAGTTATAAGAGAAACATTAAAATTTTTATGTATAAAGTATAAAAGTACTATTACCTTATTCTATGTTTTAAATACCTTTATAAGTATTATTAAAAATTCTATGGATGTTATTTCTAAGCATTGATATAAGTGTTGAATATTGACATTGAAAGTGTCAAACATAGGTTATACATCAAATAGATACTTGCGAACTTTTAGAGTCACAAAATAAACCCATTGACATTATTTAGAATGAAGTAGATGTATACATATATAATGAATATGATGTGAATATGAGGCAACTAGAGGCAAAACATAAGTCTTCTTATGAATGGATTAGACGAATACTAACTAGTAGAGACACATATAGTCCAAGATTAAAGTGTGGTGTGCAATTCAGTAAATATTGCAAGAGTTTCAATGCATATATTAAAAAAGCACTATATAAACCAATTTTAGCAATGATAAAGAAAATGTGGAAGGATATTATGAAGAGATCTAATAGAAATGTAAGAGGATCCAAATATATAATGAAATAAATGCTTAGAATTGTAGTAAAGTTAGAAAAGTCAAATAAGTAACAACTAATTGGATATATTGGTAGAAGAAGGCTATTGGGAATTGAAATATAAAATTTTGGATGCAGGTGGTTGAATGAAATATAAAAGTAACAACCAATCACTTTGCTTATAGTTTAATGAAAAAATATTTAAAGACATTCTTTATCTTGTATATTTTTAGATGTGTATGATTAAGTCCATGAGATAAATATACATTGCAAATGAAATTATGAAGAGATTATAATTATGAGATTTATAATGCATTTATTTGTTGTCTCTAAACTGTTCCTAGTTATTGGTCTATTAAGACTGGACATTAATAGAATATAAAAGACTAACACACATTATGTTTTTCCTTAGGAAGGAAGTATTAGATCTCATAAACTAAAGTGTGGAGATACTTAAACAAACATATGGGTGCTTGTTAGAGAATAAGTTCATTAAAATGACCTCATACGAGAAATCCATTTGGAACATTACTTGGATGTCTATGGAAATCCTCATCATGATGATTGTATAAGTGATCCTTTGACTTGAAGACTCTAAAGTTATCCCACTTATATAAGGATTACTATGTTTTGATACTACTTATGAGATATTCTAATAATAGGTAGTTCAGTCGATAGTCTTCGGATGTAGTATGAACTATATCGAGGTAGTTGAGTGATCAAAATAGGATTCATCACCTTAAATTAATTAGGGAGAATTTTTCATTGTTCTTGATTAGTATTGATTTAGGAAATCCTTGGCTAAGGTAGAATGACATTTTGTAAATAGTTTACAAATGTCATTAATTAAATTGATATCTAATGGTAGAGAACTAATACGATTATACTCAAAATAGAGTAGACATTAATTCCATACTCTATGTCTAATCGAAGGATTATACGATGTAATGATTTAATTATACATAAAAATCAAGCATAGAAAGGTTAGTTAAAACCAAATTGACATTCCTAAATATTTAGGTGGTTATGATGTGTTGCTAGACACCATATGATTATAAATTATCTAATTAGAGAATTAAAGATAAATTAAAAGGATTTTTAATTTATTTCATTCTAATTATCAATTAGAATTACAATTTATAATCATTACGAAGATATTTGGGATCCTAATGGGGCTCACATAAAGAATGGGTTGTTGAGAGCAAAGATATATTAATCAAGTTGGACTTGATTGTAAAGTTTGAGAAACTTTGTTATAAATAGACTTAAGCTCTAAAGGAGCTAGCACTTCTTATTTATCTGTACGAGTTATAGAGTTCTCTCAACCTATTCTGTTGATACCATTAGAGGTTAGATACTTATGCAGCTATGGTGTTTGAGATAGATCAATTTTGGAAATGGTTTGAGGGATATGACAAAAAAAGGATCAAGGTTTGGAATAAAGTACATATTAAGATTCATGCTTTATTATGATTTATGTGTTAATCATTTTTTGTAATTAAAGTGATCTTAGGTTTTAGGGAATTAAAATACAAAAAAGTTTCATAATTATTCTACTATGGTTGGGCTATGATCTCGTTCCAATTTTCCAACACAACATGTTTACATATAGGAAAATTAGCAATCATATCGATATGTGTATGTTGTAATTAGACTTAATATTACTAATGCACTATAATTATTCTAAAGCATTCTTGATGTAAATATGATAAAATAGAAAGTAAAAGTTCATCACTATCTAAATTAAAGAAAAGAAAGAAAAACTTAAAAGAAAAAAAAATTATGATGTCTAAATTGGATTTTGAATTTAGGAGTTTAATTAGAAAATAAGAAAGATGTAAGGTACCCTACTCTACCATTTATTTGATTATCTAAGTTTCATAGCTTTACATGGTTTACAGAAAATTTTAGACCATTTATTCAAAAGATTTTAGGAAACTAACTTAAAAAGAGAAAATAATTAAAAGAGAAGATATGTAATAAAGTGGATTGAATTTTAATTTGTGAATAATTATACAAGTAATGATTTAAGAGTTTGGATTGATTGACACTAAAGCTCAATTAATTAACATAGACTAGTACATGTCTTAAAATCAAAATAAATGTTATGAATTAATATATAAGAATTTGGGGATAAGTATTTGGATTTAAGGCTTAAACAATTAGTATAGATTTTTCTTATTTTAAAGCTTTAAGCTTACTCTATAAAAAAGTGCTCAAGAGTATGGATTTATCATGCACCTAAGACTTGAAAAGAAATAAAACTAAAAAGATGGATATAAGTATGACTTAGTATAAATCTAGCTTCTGAATGAGTCAAACTAGTATAAATCTAGTATCTAAATGAGTCATACTTGAATTTAATTTATGTATACAGAATTTGGTTTGTTATAGAGTTTTGCAACATTTTCTTTATCCTCAAGTGTTCATAGAAAGATTATCTATTTATTTTTAAAAATTATAAATATTAATTATCCTTGTTCATAAATAATTAATTTTTTTCTTTAGGTGTAACTTTGTAATTTTTGTACAAGTATATAGACTTATGTGAAGTATTGGTTAAGAATTAGCTTGCTTTATATGATAGATGTAAATTTACTTTTATAGTGCTACTTCATTTCCATATGAGAAAATTATTGTTACAACATCTAACGTCTTGTTGGGAGTTTTTGGATCCTTTGTGAGTTGTAGAAATTTTCCTTCCATGTGATTGGGAGCATCAACATAACTAGCTCTGATATTTCATTCCTCTTTGTTTACTAAAAATGTAAGTTCACTAATCACTACTACCAAAAACACTTCATAAAATCCTCCCCAAACAAGCAACACTTAAATGCTAGTACACTGAGTATTATAACCATTATGGTTAATTTCCACTTTGGTATTAAAAGAACTATCAAATTTTTTCATAGTGACTTGGTAATGTTCAGTAATAAATCAAGAATGTAGTGACATTTAAAAATATATAATATCAAATGATGCCCTAATCTCTAACCATTTACAAAAATTCTTATACATAAAATCACCAACAATAGTAAAGTAAATACTTATCATTCTAATACTACTTACTGGGAGTATAGAGAGAAATAAACTAGTAAAAATGTGAAGAGCTTTATCTATTAAAGCCATATTAATATGTATGATTTCTTTTAATGTATAAACTCCAGCAAAACAATATTTAGAGAGCATATTTTATTCATAAAAGAAGAATTTGACATTCAACTACCATATTATGATAAAGAAATAAGGATATGCTATCAATGCAAGTTGATTAACAAATGCTATATACTTGTGATGCAAGTCAACTTCCTAAACAAAAAAATTTAGGCTAAGTGAGGTTATTGGGAAATTGAGACACGATCTTATTGTGTGCATGATTGAAGAAAAATATTGATATGTGTTTGATTGTTGATACATTTAATCATTTAAACTTAGCGATTAATGATACGAAAATGCTTAAGATACTCACTTTAATTCATTTATGATTTTAGATACAATTTGAAAGCAAAGAAATTAAAGTGAGTAGAAATTACTAGATTTGGGCTGTTTTTAAAAAAATAATTTTCACTTGTCTTCATATAGCAAAAAGAAGAAAATTAAAAGGCAAGGAGAAAAAAAAAGGAGTGTGAATTTAATGTAGTGATAGCTGGATGATGAAAGGATGAGCAAGGACCCAAAATGGCAGCAACAACGAGTAGAAAACGACAGTATAGAGACAGAATAACTGGACAAGAAATGACAACATAGCAGCAGACGTTGGGCGTTTCATGTAATCAATGTGCGTTTCATGCAACCAAAATGACGTGCAGCAAAGGTGGACAAATAAGGAGAATAAAACACAGCACATAAGGCAAAAACAGCAGAAACACAGACATTTGGCCAAGGGAAGGGTTTTACGTGAATAGTAGCATGGTCCAAGCTTGTTAAAATCATCACATCAAATCTACAGTGAAACAGAAGAGAATTACGAGAGAGGAGTGAAGCGTGAATAGTAAGGTGGTCCAATATAGTAATTTATCAAATCAATGAATAGTGAGAGAAGAGAGCAGTAGCGTGAGAAGAGAAGAAGAGAAGCTTGAGGCAATAAAGAGAGCCGAAGGGGGTTTCAGTTAGGGGTAATTTTTAAGGGGATAAATATTGGGATAGACCCATGGAGCGCTAGAAGTTCCCAACGCTGATTCAGAGGTGACATCGACACTGACGACCCGTGTTAAGCTTTTTTATTATTTTGTTGCTTCTTTCTCTCATTAGAAGTTGATTATGTTATTTTGTGTTGATTGATTTGGTATCTGAATGATGATGATTTTAATGCTCTATTGAATCTTTTTTCATGAAAACCCATTGCTAGAATTGAATGCAATATGTAATCGTTGTATTCCCGATTCATGTTTAGCAATTAATGGTTCTGAATCATTAACGACAACATAACATAGGTTAAAAAATCCAAACTTGTGTGATTATTACCTAGATTGGTCTATTTTTCTGATTCATAAGGCAGTTGTTTGGATAAACTTAGAGAGCTTATTCTAGGTTTCTCAATAGCTAGGGTGAATTCACGAGCACTTCGTAATTAACTAGGATCTAAGGAAAAATAGGGATTACTAGAGCTTGTTGTTAATCTACAACCGATAATTGCTAAGAGAGATAAAAGAACAACAAATCAATGAATTATGCTTAATTAGGGTATAGGCCGAGATTGAACTAAAGAACTGGATCCCTACCGAATTCCCAACTTTTATAATTTTTCACATGTTTTCTTTAATTTGTTTTTATTATTTAGTTTCATTTTATTTTCTTATTCCGAAATCTAAACCCCCCCTTTTTTCCTAAACACCACTTAATTTCATTTCATAAGCTAACCTAACACTTCCTTTGGGATCGTCCTAGACTCACCACTTCTGCAGTAGCAATCTAGTTATTTTATTTTGACTAGCATCATGACACGCCTGTCAAATGTTTTATAATAATTTTCAAAAAACTAATTAAAAGATATTACTTAAATACATACCTCAGTCATTGATAAGACTTAAGCTCTTTTTGAATTCCTAATGACTCTATCGTTTATAATTTATTACTGTTTACCTTATCATGTGTATTAAAGATAGTCTTCATCCAAATAACTATTTTTTATGAATAAAAAATTTATTATGACACTATTAAAAATTTATGCTAAAATAATATCACTTAAAGTAAAATATACCTTAATTAAGACTTACTTTTGTTCCTTTTTTGGAAAATAAAAGAAATTTTGTTAACTTTACTAAAAGTTATTTCTACATTACAATGAGTTTCAACTGGAGGGAGAGCCTTTTAGCAACTGGTAAAGTTACTCCTTTGTAACCAAAAGGTCATAAGTTTGAGTCAAGGAAACAATATGTTCACTGGACTCTCTGATGCCCTTTTGTATTGGTCTGTTTGTTTATTGATATATACATGGTTGTATATGAGTTCAAAAATGTATTTGAATCCTTTTGATATATATAATGTTATATGCCCTTGTATGAACTTAGAGTTCATCGATATTCGAAATCTTAGAGATTTCTGACATATAAGCTTCTAAGTGTGTAAAACCGAGTCCACTGGATGGATATGGCCATGGTGGCTAGGTTCAATGTGTTCTAATGCCTTAGAGGTGATTAGACATGGTTTATAAACTTATTGGACACTTAGAAAGCTTAATTGGAAAAGTTGATGTACATAAGGAATTTAAAAGTAAATTTTCAATTCTTGGAGGACCAATATGTAGTTTTATAAAGTTAAGGGGCTTAATTATAATTTTCAAAAGTTCGGGGATCAAAATGAAAATAAAAGTTTTGGTCATTCTTAAATTTTTGGCTTAATTGCAAATTTAGGAAAAGTTTGAAGGGTATAATAGTAATTTCACATAAGCTAAGTGCAAAAAGGTAAATTCACCATGTTTGGTAAAAGAAGAGTCAATATTCTAGATCCTTCTTCCTTGTGTGTGGCCTTGCATCCCACCATTTATCATTAAAACACTTTGTTTTAATTAAAAGAAAGGAGAAGAAAGAAGGGAGGAGAAGAAGAACACTTTCGGCCACCACCCAATTTCCACCATTTGTTTTTGATTCTCCAACCCAAACTAAGGTGTTCTAAGTTAATTTTGGATCAAAGAACTCAAATATATCATTAGATTTGATAAATTCTCAAAGGATTTTAAGATATCGCTAAAGGAAAATTTAGGTAAATTTTGTCTCGTCTCTCTTTACATTATGATTTTGAGTTTGGTGTTAAGATATGTTGTTCTCCATGTTTGAATATGCATGAAACATGGTTTATATGAATGAAATGAGTCATGGGGAAGTCTCCATAAGCCAAAACTGAGATATGCTCTCTTTGGTGAAAGTTTGTAAAATTTTGAATATCTTTTGAAATTTATTGTTTAAATTAAGTCTTGAAAATATGACTTGAAAGTCATGCACATTAGGTGTTTGATAAAATGCCTAAGTGAAATTGGCTTAGGATTTAAGGATTGTAATGGTGAGCATTTGAAAGAGGTTTTCATGTTTACTTAAAGTAAACTTGAATTTTTGCATAGATTGATGAGTAGTGAACTAATGTTCTTGGAGAAAAATGTGCTTAATTATGCTTTGAAATGTGTAAGTATTGGATCAAAGGCATTAAATGCCTTGGAAAATGCAAAAGAAAGCATATGCGAATAATAAGGGAAGTAATCATGTGAGAAGCTTAATGGCCGAATCCTATAACTTAAAAATAGTGATATTGTGTTTTATACACTTATGTGATGGTGTATAAATATGAGATACATGTTTGAGTAGTAAATGCATTGTATATTGTATGTATAAAGGCTCAAGAATTGTGGATCAAGGAGCTCATACCAAGGATTGTTGAAGTCAAGAGAGTGTATGCCTTCTTTTGGGGTGAGTTACGGAAAACATATCTCTCAAATGGGGTTAGGACATCCTAAGACATGCATGATAACTTGTATGTGAATTTTGAACCTAGGTAATACATAGTAGAATTGAATCTCAAATAGATGCTAATATGTTTATGTATTTAACAAACGACATTGTTTTGAATAACTCTTTGCACTTGGAGTGAAATTGATGTTTTTAATTTTGTATTTTGAGGAATGATATCATTTTCAATAAACTTGCACTTGAAGTGCAAAGGATAATGTTTTATTTTTTGAAACTACATTTTTGAATAACTTTGAACTTGGAGTGAAAAAGATGACTTTCACTGTATGAAATAATGTTTTGAAACTTACATATGCATAACTGAGTCATGTATGCTGCATGTATGTATTCTCTTTTGACTTAGAGCCATGGAAATGTTCCATTTTATCGGTTGGATTGATAAACAAAAGCATGGTACCTTACTTGATTTTAGTACTAAATATTTGTATATGATTTTTTGTGATTGGTGAGGTAACGATTGGCTATTTATGTGCTAGGCACAACATATTAAGCGACCGCCGTACCCTTAATGCTGGTATATAAAAAATGAATCCTCGTATTGACGTCTTTTAACGAGACTTACAGGTGATTGCACACTTAGAGGTTTGGTCACCGGCGAGGTTATCACTTAAAGTCATGATGCTCTTATTGACCGTAGTTTGGACTCATCACAGATGAACACCGAGTCAACACTGGGAATTGGTAGGTGTGCACACTAGTTTGGCCGACTAGTGGCGACACACATAACTATTTTGGCCGACAAGTGGCGACACACATAACTATTTTGGTCTATTTTGAGATTTGGCTTCCTGACGAGATTTGATTTTACATATGTTGCTTTTTTGCTCTTGTGTACTAGAACTGGAATCTATGTTCACTAAATGATTGATTAATAGGCTAGGCCTATGTTGTTGGACCCCAAATTTTTCATAGAATTTATTCTATTAAATTAGCAAGCATGAGCAAAAATTATAATTTATTAAATTAGAATCTATTATAGTTTAGTCATGAATATTTGATTTACATGTGTTGGTATGAATTAAACAAAAATGTTAGAATTAAGTTAAGGAGTTAGAAGGCATTAGATTAAATATGGAAGGGTAAGCTTGGAAGATTAAAATTTGTCTTAAATTAACAAGAAAATAAGATGAAGAGAGTCGTGTAAAGTAAGAAAGAAAGAGAGAAAGTCATAGAAGGAACTAAAAGAAAAGGAGAAATCGAAGCATAGAAAGAAGAAGAAGGAAAAGGTTCAACTGAGTTTCTAGGTATTCTCTATCTTTTCTTCATGCTTTGGTAGAAGAAGAAACTAGTGAGAATGAGTTTTATGTTTTGAAAATGAAGGGAGAAAGGAGAGATGAACCCTATTCTTGATTTCCATGAATTTTCAACTGGATATTAGTTCTTTTAGCTTAGTTAAACCAAGAGTAGTTTAAGTCCAAGCTTAATGTTGATTTGTAAAGTTATATGGATTTTCTATTTGTATATAAGTTTGAATGAAAGTTTGGTTGTTTGAAGGAAACCAAGAAAATCGAAGGCAAGAGCAAGAGGAAAGACAAACTTGAGTTTGGATTTACAAGTAAATAGGTGGGTAATATGTTTATAGTTATTGTGATGATGGGCTAATTTATTTGTTTGTATGTATGTTTATTTGCTAGACTTTGAATCATTGTGAATGTGGGAAAAAAGAATTATGATTTGTTACCTTTTTATGTCCTGAAATATTTTACTGCATTTTGTATAAATGAAAAGAAGAAAAATCACAAGAAGCATGAAAGAATGATTATGTGATGAAATGTGTGAGCACTGAAAGTTTCTTGAGTGTGGGCAAGAGAGATACCATTTCGTTTGTCACGTGCATGTTGATTTAAAGCCTTCTCCAGGCTGCCCGCTCGTGGCCCATGATCTCCGAAAAATGGACTCATTTCATTTATGGTGTAAACTTCTGTTTCTCCATTTCGTTCTATGGGATTTTCTCAAGCCATTATATGTGTGCATTCACTTTGAATTGCTGAGCAAGTGATGCAATTAAATGCTAAATTTTGATGAATGAAAAATATATGATTTGATTTATGTGATTCCCTGTTTGTTTATAAGATTGAACTGTGGATAATCTTATTGTTAGATTCAAGTGTAATATAAAAATATGTTTATGCTTGGTTATATGTATGGTTTGTCACTAATGATTATAAACGTATTAGCTACTAAGCTTCGCAGCTTACCCCATTATTTCCACTCCTCAGGTGCAGAAAAAGCATATCATTGAACCTTGTAAACTTTGGCAATCTCCAAAAAACCTTTCTTTTGTAACTAAGTTAGTTTAGATACATTTGGTAGTTTTGCAAACATATCAAGCATGAGCATTCATATTGTATTTTTGGATTTTGCTATTGTTGAAATCTTTAATATGTACAAACTTTGTTTCATTGAGAAGTGAAAGTAAGAGTCGAAGAATTTCTCTTTTGTATATTTTCAAATTTTCTTCTCTGTTAAGATGTTTATTGTCGTTGGGAATAAAATTGTGAGTTGTTTGATGGATTTTGGATATATTATTCTTAAATAAATGGTTATGTTGGGAGTTTGTTATTTTAGTATTTTTGGATGTATGACTTGTGCTTGTTAGATTTGGGTCTTATGGTTTTCGTGAAAATGTATAATAGGCAATAGAGGAGAAAAAGGGGATAGAAAATTTTATCCTGATTTCCATGAAAATACTGTATTGATGTAGGTAGAATTAGACAAAGTCATCTATATAAAAGTTGTAGCCTATTCTCTTAGCTTTCCAATGACATAAAGTTTGAAAATTTTGGAGATCATTTTAGAGAGTTATGAGTTTTACAAGTTGGAGTGCACAGTCGGAGTGCACGATCGTGCATAACCCCCATTTTTAAGGGAGTGCATGATCATGCACATGTACGATAGTGCCCGAGCCCTTCCTACACAATCGTGCTTGTGCATGATTACGAGTGTCTTCCTCTCCCATTAAGACACACGGCCGTGACTTCTCTTAGTCACGACCGTGACTTTAATTTATTTTATTAGTCACGATTGTGACTCCTTTAATTCACGACCATGGCTCTTTCCTTTTTAGTATTATTAACACCCTTTATTAAGTCACCACCGTGATTTCATTTATTCTTTATTTATTTGTTTAACTCATAACTGTGACTTTTTATTTATCAGGTGAAATTTTCTTAGTCATAATCCATGACTTTTTGACTTCTTTTTGTTATTTTATTTTCTTTTTGATTTCTTTTCTCACTTGATCTTCACCCAATCCTTGCATTGTTTTACCACAAAATAAGTATCGAGACTCAGAACCAACATCTTTAGTATTAGAGCCCATAGTTTTTAAGGATTCCTATGCTTAGAATATGTTATACTATGAATTATTATGATGTGCGATATAATGTTTGCATTGCTGAATAAATTGTTTGCATTGTTCAATTGATTGATTGCATCGAGTGAGATGCATATCATGCATACATGTAGGAAATAAGATTAAAATTAACTGTAAGCTAATTATTAATATGTAAATTGAAGGAGTAAAATGCCACCTCATAGAAGGACACGATAAGTTTTGCAAGGATCTGCTATACCTGATCCTCCACCAAGAGAGAAGTGTACTGATAAGTCGAGAGCCCCAACGATTGCTGTGGCTACTGTAAGGCAGGATAGTGAGCCCTTTTGACCACAAATGCTTGAGTCATCTCTTTCTCAAGAGCAAGTGCCTAACCTTTTGATCTTAGACTGTTCCGAGCCTTTGTTCAGGCTTTTATCCAGGCTATGGGCCAGATGCCATCAACTTCTACCCCAGCTCCAGCTAAGAAAGGGAGACAATTTAACAAGCTGAGGAAGTATGGCCTAGTGGAATTTTATGGAACAACTGATCCAGAGGAAGCTGAAACATGGTTGAGAAAGACAGAAAGAATATTGGAACAGATGGACTATGAGGATGATGAAAGGGTAGCGTATGCTACAAGTCTGCTACAAGGAGATGCCTTGCATTGGTGGGAAAGTGTACCAGGAAGTCAGATAAAACCACCAGTGTTAACATGGAAGGATTTCCAAGCTGCTGATAACAAGAAATGTCTATCCAGTTGAAGCAGAGGGAATTTCTGAGTCTCACCCAGAGGGACATGACGGTGAGTAAATATGAGTGCAGATTTACACAATTGTCCCGATACGTAGCTAAGATGGTTATAAGTGAAGCAGCTAAGTACCAAAGGTTTGAAGTAGGATTGCATTTGGCCATCAAAGAAAAAGTGTTGGTGCAAAATTTTAGTGACTTGCAACAGCTAGTAGAAGTTGCTTTAAGGGTTGAGAATGTGGAAAATATAAAGAGTGTAGTGAACAGAAAGAGGAAAGGAAGAAAATAGTTCAGGAGAGGAGGTAATAGCAGTGCTTCTATGCCATAAAGGAGTACCAGGATCTTCCCCACATAGTCTGATGTTAGGAGCAGTGGTGCAAGCAAGCCCAAACTGATGAGAACTATTTCTCTTCAAGCCTAGACTGTTGGAGGCAGTAGAAGAGGAGAGGGAGAAAAGATGTCCTTTCCCAAATGTGATCATTATGGCAAATTCCATAAAGGGGAGTGATATAGACCGAATGACACTTGTTTTAACTGCGGAGAAAAAGAAAACATGGTTAGAGAGTGACTGCAATATGCCAGGCAGGAAGGAACTGAAAGGTAAGCTCCAAAAATCGTTGAGACTATAGGAGTCGAGTCTGCAACTGAAGTGGGCAATTCTAGTGCAGCCAAGAAAGTGAATCCTCCAGGAAGATCGAGGGGGCAAGCACTAACTAGGGTATTCACAGTGATGAGGGAGGAAGCATAAATAGCTTCAGAAGTTATGACTGGTATGGTTAAATTGTTTAATAATGATATTCTTGTTTTAATTAATCTGAGGTCTACCCACTCATTTATTTCGTCAAGATAGAAATTTGAGTCCATTAGATAGTCCTTTGATGGTTAGTACCCTAATTGGACAACATATCATTATTAGTCATGTTTATCGAGAGTGTGAAATATACACTAGTGAAGTAAAATTAGTGGTAGATTTAATGCCATTGAAGATGGAGGGATTGGATGTGATTTTGGGCATGGATACCTTAGAAAATATAATGCCAATTTGAATTGCAAACAGAAGACAGTAGAGTTTGAGTTGGACAAAGGTGAAAAGGTGGTGTTTGTAAGAGATAGGAAAGCAATCCCACCTAGACTTATTTCAGCTCTAACAGCAAAGAAAATGATGAAGAAAGGATGTGAAGCATTCTTGGAATATGTGGTAGACACGAAGGTAGATGGAGGAAAATTAGTAGATATTCCTGTGGTCAGGGAATTTTCAGATGCCTTTCTAGAGGAATTACTAGGACTACCACCACTTAGAGAGATCGAGTTCACCATAGAGCTTTTTCCAAGCACGGCACCAATATCAATTTTGCCTTATAGAATGGTTTCTGCATAATTGAAAAATTTTAAAGAGTAGTTAGAAGAGCTATTAGAGAAAGGTTATATGAGGCCTAGCTCTTCACCTTGAGGAGCTTCGGTTTTTTTCTAAAGAAAAAAGATGGATCCTTGAGGATGTGTGTGGACTATAGGAAGCTTAACTATGTCATCATCAAGAATATATATCCTCTTACATGCATAGATGATTTGTTTAATAAATTGCAAGGAGCCAAAGTCTTCTCTATGATAGACTTGAGATCGGGTTATCACCAACTAAGGACAAAGGAGTCTGATGAGTCAAAGACTGCCTTCAGAACACGATATGCGCATTTTGAATTCTTAGTTATGCCTTTTGGATGAACTAATTCCCCTGTAACCTTTATGGACTTAATGAATAAAGTCTTTAAGTCTTTCTTAGACTAATTTATCATAGTATTTATTGATGATATATTGGTTTATTCCAAGAGTGGCAAGGAGCATGAAGAGCACTTAAGGATTGCCTTGGAGATATTGAGGAAGAAAATGCAATATATCAAATTCAATAAATGTGAATTTTGGATAAAGGAAGGGGTATTTTTTGGACATCTAATTTCAAAAAAAGAAGTACATGTAGACCCAATAAAAATAGAAACTATAGTTAAATGGGAAGCACCTAAGAATGTAACAGAAGTGAGGAGTTTCTTAAGTTTAGCTGATTATTATAGAAGATTTGTAGAAGGCTTTTCCATGATAGCCGCCCACTCACCAAATTGACAAGGAAGAGTCAGAAGTTTGAGTTAACAGAAGAATGTAAGAAGAGCTTTGAGGAATTGAAAAATAGTCTCACAATTGCATCAATTATGACTTTGCCTTTTAGTAGTGATGGATACATAGTATATAGTGATGCCACAAGGAAAGTGTAACATCCCATTACCTATGGGAAGGTTAGAATGATAAATAGGAGTGTGCAGTGAGAGGCAAGAGATGCATTTTTATGTTCATGCAGAATATGACCTGCTCATGCAAATGAATAGTGGACTTTTCTACACATGAATTTAAGTGTACGTGCATTCATGAATAATTTCGGGTGTAATTGCATTGAATTGTGAATTTTTGAGAATTTTGAATATTTCTGCATTGGAAATATTATTGGTTAGTAGAATTGTGAGATTTATGAATTTTGGTGAATTTAGGATCTATTTT
>JANQBM010000008.1:17574077-17586448 GCA_025594535.1 Erythroxylum domingense
GATTGAATTAAGTTGTCGGGCTTTTATTATATAAGATATAATATGGGCCGAAACTTATTAGGCTTTCATAATCCTAACGGGTTTAGGATTATGATATAGTTATTCCTAATAGGAATAAGGATTAAGGTTTCTCTATAAATAGAGAACCTATGTCTTATTATAAGACATACAAAAAATCCTAGCCACCAGCTGTTCGTTTTCAGAGAAAAAAATTGTGCGGCATTCAAAAGGTGTTTTGGAATGTGCTAGCACACATTAACTGCTGCCCAGATCGTTCATCCTCGTGTGGATACCGGTAGAGGACGTTCGCAAATCGCAACATCTACAAATCTGAAAAACAAATACCAATCCGCGTCAAGAGGTAAATCCGTACTTGTTGTGTCTTTTTCGGTTATACTTTTGTTGTATAATATGGCCTATTCCGCTACGTATTATGAATACACCGGCCATAGGCGATCCAACATGTTTGTGTTGAGTTTTATGAAATGATATATTACAAGTGAATATTGCTACTATAACTTTATGCTTTAGCAATATATGAATTTTAGTTTGAAAGTTAAATTTTATATGATTTAAATTTACATTGAAAGTATGTTATTTGTTGATAAAAAGGAAATGAATTTTTAGCCGATGTTATACTTTGATGTTGTTATAGATTTACTAGTCAAAGTACCCTAAAATGTGTATGGCAGTGTCTGAGAGGCGTCAGTTACTAACAGCGGGTGGTGTATTGTGTCTGTTAGTAGTCCATTGCGTCACCCTCTGCACGTGTTGGGTATATATAGTGCTAGGCAAAATTATTACGGGTAAGTAATCTAGAACTAACTCCTTAACTACCAGTTTATAACAGCTAACCTCTTGTGGGTAAGCGATGTAGAACCAACTCCGTAACTAGCGGTTAACCAGTCGCAGGTAAGCTACGCAGAACCAACTCCGTGACTTTATGCCTAGGGCACCGTATGGTACCAATTCTAATGATTAAATTATTTTTAGTATAAAAGTTTTTAGAAAATTTATTACCACCACTGTTTATTGTTTAAGGAAAAAGGAAAAAAGGAAAATAGAAACTTTTATATTATGAGTTTAATTTCAAAAAAGCATTTCAAAATAGTATTTCATAAAAGTTGAAATTGTGTTTTACAAAATGTTATTTTATTACTAGATTTTATTATGCCTGAATGAAAATTTTAATGGCAATTATTTTACCATGAGCTTTAATATTGTATGGGAATATTTCAGTTATGTTATTATGAAAATTTTAATTTTAAGTAAAATAATTAGCACTCATTGAGCTCGTTTAGCTCACCTATATTTTTATGTTTTTAAATAAACCATTACAGGTACACGTACATGTGCTACAGTAGCTAGGATTCCACTGCTGGATTAGTTGTATCGTCAGGTGCTGTTGTGCTTGTGTCATTTTTTCTATGTATGTGTTTTCTTAAAATTAGCTTAATTACTTGTATATATGTTTTAAATTATTTTAGAAAGGGTTTAAGAGTGTGATCTTGTAAATATTCTTTGGATTGTAAATATATTTTACTTAATGAACTACAAGGGCTTTGATCCTCAATAGAAATGAGGTACGTAAACATTTGGGCAGAAATTCCAAACTCAAACCTAACCATTTTTAAGAAACATTGTATTTGTTTATGAAATTATATATGCTTTATTTATATTGTTCAATTAATGTTTATATATTATGTTTTAAAAATATTAAGAATCATATGTTTATGGTTGCTTGTGATGTAGACCTCAGGTCCTATTCCAAAAGTTGAAAAGGTATACGAAATACTAGGAGTGTTTTAAATCGTGTTATGCAGGTTTCTGAAATTTGAGAATCTTAAAAAAAAACAGTGGTTATGCTATTAGATTTGTAAAAAGTTTAAATAAAAAAAATTTCCACTATTTTTTGTGTTTTTAGCTTTTAAAGTATAAAAGGTTTTTAATAATTGAATAGCTTAGCTTTGTGGAACCCTTCAATTGAGTTAGATATCTATTGGAGGGCTACTATAGGGTTATCAAGAGGGCTCTACTCTTGTTTCAGAAAGGGAACTCTGAGATATTTAGGTTGTTATGATACGTTGCTAGACACCAATCTTGATATATGATTATAAATTGTCTAATTGGAGAAGTAAAGATAAATTAAAAGGAGTTTTAATATATCTATTTCTAATTGTGAATTAGAATTAGAACTAGAATCTATACTCATTGCCAACATAGTTGGGAATCTAATGGGTCTCACATAAAGAATGGGTTATAGAAAGTAAGTTATTTTAATCAAGTTAGACTTAACTGTAAAGCTTAAGAAAATTCATAATTAAATATGAAATATTTAATAAATAAGGACCAGTATGAGATATTGGACCTTATTTTGGCATAATTGGTATTTAATTAGAATTATTTGTAATCTAATCGAAGTTTAATTGAAATTAGAATTTAATTTCAATTAAATTACTAAAATGTCCAAAACATATTATAAATAGGCTTAAGCTCTATGGAGCAAGTACTTTTTGCTTAACCCTCTCTGTAAGAGTTACAGAGTTCTCTCAACCTATTACGTGGATATCATTAGCTGGACACTTGTATGGCTATGGAAGTTAGGACGGATTGGTTTTAGAAACAGTTCATGAGATACGATAAGAAAAAGATCAAGTTTCATAATAAGATACGAATAATGATCCATGCTTTGATATCGATTTATGCGTTAATCATTTTATAGATTTAAAGTAATCTTGGTTTTTAATAAATCAAAATATGAAAAAGTTTCGTAATTATTCTATTGTGGTTTGGATCAGATCTTGACCTGGTTTCCCTACAGTTGTATCAGAGTGGATTTTAATTATATAATTTGATTAAATTTGCTTGATTGTTATTGATTTGATTAAAAAAGGAAATTACGTCTTTAAGATTTTAATTAATGTTGGAACTGTTATTCAAATTTTAATTTATTCCGCAGTTATTCATTCTTTTCTTTTGCATCTACTTTTTTTTTACGATTGTTTTGCACTATTAATTACTTTTGCATCTGCCCATATTCATGTTTCTGACATCTAGATATTGATTTTTCTCTTTGCATGTTAATACGTTTTGTTCATGTATGTGTTGATACTAGAATATATTGCTCTTGCATGTGTTTTTCTTTTGTTGCCTACATTTATTCACCTACGTTTTTTATTCTGCTTGTGTGTTTAATGGCTAGTGAAGTCGTGGCGAATAGTGGGTTTTTTCACCCTCAACCCATGCGTGATGGAGTCGGAGAATAGTCGGTGATGCGCGCCATCAAAGAAATTTGAAAACAAGCAAGGATGAACGATTGGTGGCAGCAAGCGAGAGAGAAAAATATATTTATGGGAAAAAGTTAGGGCATGTTATGGGGAGAGTGTTTACTTCAGACACTGCTAGCATGTGTATTGCACTCGTCAGTCAAAAGTCTTTGTTGACTTAGGCGCCGTGTTGTCCATGTGCTAGAATGTTTCCACCTCTTTTTAATGACTTATTTTTTAAAAATCTTTAAATTCAATTAAATTAGTTTGAATCCCTAGTAAATTTAGAAAAGTGTTTTCTAATTGTTTTCAAAGGAATGGTTTTATTAGGAATGTTTTGGAATTTAGTTAAATTTTCAAGAGTTGAATTATTAAATTAAATTAAGTTTCACATCAATAATTGGAATCAAGCAAATATTAAAAGAGTTATCTCTCATAATTAGATTATGTTAGAAAACCAACATAATGAGATTATATTAATTAATATGAGATCTTAATTTCAAATTTTAAAGTAATTATTTTTCTTAATTTGATTAAGATTAACAATTATATTGATTTTTAATTAATTTTATAAAATTAGTTTCTAAAATTGGAATTAATTAGGTTAAAAGTAATTACTTAGAATAGTAGTTTCTAAAATTGGAATTAATTAGTTTCAATTAGATTTAAATTAATTAATTAGACTCCTTATTATTAAGAAAGTCTTTTCTTAAGTCATTAAGAAAGATGTTTCTTAATTTTATTTATTTATTTCAATTTGACTGAGATAAATTAAATTTATGATTTTAAATGTTTAGGGAATTATTATTCAATTTATTTATAAATTGTTTCTACATTTATGAATAATAAGTTTTTTGATTTATTGAAAAAGATATTTTCTTGATTAAAATTTGAAAAGTGTTTTCATTTATCAATTAAGAAAATGTGATTTCTTTAATATTTTGAAAATTTGTTTTCTAACTTATTAAAGAAAGATTTTCTAATTAATTAAAAAATCAATCTCTGAATAAATAATATAATGGACTTTCTTAATTAAATACGAAAGGTATTTTAGTTAATTTTGAAAGTTGTTTCCTTTTAATAATGGAAAATAGTTTCTAATTAAGGAAAAGTAGTTTCTAATGAGATTAGAAATATTTTTCTAATTGGATTAAAATGTGTTACTTATATAATTTTGAAAAAAGAGTTTTTCTAAATTATAATAAGTAAGAAGTACAATTTATTGAAAAAATTTCAATTAAGTTTTATTAAAGGAGTCAAGATAATTAGAAATAGTTTCCAATTGGATTTGAAAATTGTTTTCAAATTAAATCAAATTTATATTTGGTATAGGAATTTAAATCATTTACGAATCAATGGGTTTAATCTAATTTAATTTTTCCGAAGAGTTGGAAGCATTATTTTAGATTATGAAGATCAATAATTTGAACCAAACGAAGCTTGATGTTTTATACATATAATTTGATTATGAATGCATTAGTTGCATGCTTTATTTATATGTTTGATATTTACATTGGATGTGTGTTAAATTGTATATTTTATATGTATGTTCATGCAATTTTGTATTTGATGAGATGAACAAAAATAAATCTCTTGTTAAAATATTAAGTGCACGTTTAGAATGTGATTGTTACCTTTCATTGTTATAAGAATAAAGCAGAGTTTTGTTTATAGTTGACTTGTTAAGCAAACTCAGGGTCGCTTTAACTCAAATATGTTTAATCTTATGATAGTGGGTTCTACTTAACTAAATTTCTGTGATTTTGATAAGCAAACTCATAATCACATAAATTTAGAGGCAAGGTTTGGAATGACAATAAGCTATGTTTTGGCAAAAGTTGTCACTTAATAGATCTAGGAGTCATATAAGATGTGATTGATAAAGTTGTTATCTACCTCATTTAAGTTTAGTTGGTTTGTTGAACAAACTCAAGATCAACTATATTTGAATAGGATCCTAGTCCATTAGAAAGATTAAATTAATCTTTTTGAATAGTAGTGAGGGCTATTATTTTGAATAAAATGATGGGAGAAACAAAATACGTGATTAAAGTCTTAAATCTCATTTAGTAGTCATGGTATATAATTAATTACTTGTTTTTCTCTTACATTTACTTTTTTCTGAGTAGAATTTACCTTGTTTAGTATAGTTGATACTAAGTTAGTGAACCCAATTTCTTGGACATAGGTTATATTTGAGAAAAGTTCTCAAAGTTAGATAGAAAAATTTGTATAACCATTATGCAATTTTGCTATATTCCCTGCTAAGGAATTTGGTGAAAAAAGTTTTAGAGGTATGTCAAAATCATATAAATGACAAAGTGGATTGATATTTTGAGTTGATTAATGTCTTATAAACTTTGGTGACAACAAGCAAGATGTATGTCTTCACAATGATAGCAAGATGTAAGAGGTTGCATAAACTAGAGCTAAAAGTTATAGTACCGTGATGAAATTGTTTCACTTAATTTAGCATATTAAAAGCATAAGTATGAACTACGATTAAAGGCTTTGCTATAGTATAATAACAGTTGTCATAAGAAGAAAAATTATTACATGATTTTTCTTTCCTATATGAGATATGATAAAGATCATATGTATTTCTTGTTCATGCTTGTGAGTATTTGATACTAAATTTAGATTCAACATTATTACAATGCTCAAAGAATGATAAAAAATATAATGTTGAGTAAAAGTACCTGATCTAAGTTTAAATAAGTAGTTTGTATGTGTTGGATAATAGGAGACTTATGTTTAACATAAGAGGCAAGAATACAAAGTTGGATAACCAAGATTATCCTTTTATGCCATTTTGATTAAATCAACATAACAAGAATCATAAAGTTACATACAAGGGTATATGTATCCTTTTGATTATGAATCGTATAAAACTTATGAAACTTTTAAAGTTGAAGAATAACTAAATCAACTTTTGATGAAAGGCTGATGATGGTATTGAATTGTTACTTTATACATGTGACGTATTGGATGGAGTAACAATTATAAAAGAATAATTAGATTACTAATGACTTTATATGAATAGTTTACAAATGTTATTAATTGAATCAATAGCTAATAGTAGAGAACTAATATGATTGAACTTAAAATAAAATAGACATTAATTTTATACTCTATGTCTAATAGGAATATTGTACGATGAAATGATTGAATTATATGAAAAAATCATGCACAAAAAGGTGAGTCAAATCACTTTGACATTCTTAATTATTTGGGTGATTATGATGCGTTGCTAGATGCCAATCTTAATATATGATTATAAATTGTTTAATTGGAGAATTAAAGATAAATTAAAGGAGATTTAATTTCTCTAATTCTGATTATAAATTTAGAATTATAATTTATAATCATTGCCAACATATTTGGGAACCTAATAGGTCTCGTATAAAGAATAAGTTGTAGAGAGCAAAGTTATTTTAATTAAGTTGGACTTTATTGTAAAGTTTGAAAAAATTTATGATTAAATATGAGATATTTAATAAATAAGGATCAATATGAGATATTGGACCTTATTTAAAGTATTTAATTAGAATTATTTGTAATTATAATCAAATTTCAATTGAAATTAGAATTTAATTTCAATTGAAATTAGAAATGTCCAAAACCTATTATAAATAGGCTTAAGCTCTATAAAGGTAGCTTTTCTTGCGTAACACTCTCTGTAAGAGTTACACAGTTCTCTCAACCTATTATATCGATATCGTTAGAGGCTAAACATTTGTTTGGCTAATGTGTTTGAGACAAATTGGTTTCAGAAACAATCTGTGGGATACAACAAGAAAAAGATCAAGCTTCAGAATAAGGTACGAACTATGATTCATGCTTTGTTATTGATTTATGCGGTAATCATTTTATAAAATTAAAGTGATCTTAGTTTTCAGGAAACTAAAATATGAAAAAGTCTAGTAATTATTTCGCTGCAATCGAGATTGGATCCTTGCCCAATTTCCCCACAAGTAAGCCTTCCCATTTTTTTGTCTATAGCATCAACTCTTAGAGGCTATAAAAAACTGCTTTCGAGCAATCGTGCAACATACAGATGGCTGAACAAACTTTTCTATAAAATTAAAACCCCGAAATCGTTCCAAATACTTCTAGGACAAAAAAAACATCAAGGCCTTTGTTCCAACTAATCTTAGGTGTTTTATAAGCATTAAACTGATGGTCATAGTATGTTTACATAAGACCATGTAAAATTCAGTATATGCTTTACTAAATATAAAGTAGTGACGAAAAGTGGAGATACAAGCACTTCTATTAACATATACTATTGGCCATCGATCGAAGCTCACACATATTTCAATTTTTTCATTATATTCGATATAGCCTATCTAATGGTTTTAGAAGCATCACATTGTATAGAATAGTATATGTAAATCTTTTACTAGAGGATGTCAGGATGTTTTCGCCAAAAAATCTTTATGTATAGTATTGATAAGTGTGCAAAAAGAAGTTACAATTTTAATGTTAGACATAATACAAATCTTAGCAATCAACTCAATATCACTCGTGAACTTGCACAAACAAAGAAAATATAGAAAATTACTTATTTTCTTGTTCATTTCTTAATGAACAAGTTGCTAAATTTTTCATCAATTTGTAAGAAAGTCATTCAGCTTTTATATTATAACATCTTCCTGCACCTTTTCTAATGTACGAACTTTTAATGGGTCAAAAAATTTGTATGTTCATGAAATTAAGCAGACAGTAAGAGAATTTAGTATCTATTTATAGTGACTTTATTGGGTTTTCCCATCACAGGTCTAATAAATAACTAGTCCACATTAATAAGGACTCATTTTTTGACTAAACTTCAACCCATTTATTCAAATCCTTTATTAGGTTTCTTTATTATCTTTAACTCGAATCAAATTTGATTTTCTTAGCCTTAATTTTTATAAAAACATATAATTAATAATTTTCTACAAGGAAGTTAAACATTTTAACATTATCCCCCTCGATCAAATATTAATTACAACAGTTATAATATAAATAGAAGACATGAAAGTGGCTAAAAACTCAATGTCATAGTCAACCAATTTTAAAATATTTGATCCAAAGCTAATGAAAATCTATCATTTGGTCCCTAAAGCTTTCAACACTAGAAAATATCAAATATCTGTGTCATATTCGACATAAATCCAATACAATCACGTATATTTAAACATTGCTGATATGAACAAGAAAATCGTGCGTGGAAAACTACAATGATATATGTATAATTTGAAATATATCATTATTTTATTTTTCAGTCTCAATTTCTTTAAACTTTATGCTAAACTGCAATAGAGAAATTTATTTTCTCTCACTAAATGTTAAACTGCATTAGAGAAAACATATATGGAATTAAACAATTATATCCCCATATTTCTCATAAATCTATAGATTTATTAATGCATCTGTATGTGTCCTAGAAACATAGGATCAAGATTAGTTTGTATACATGTCTAATGATTAATAAAAAATGCTTAATATCGACACAAATCTTAAGACTTCCACTTGTATTATGACAATGTGTAATAAACTGGATGAATGAGAATAAAATAATGATCATCAATACATATACACGGAAAGATATCGTTATAATATATGAAATCAAAATAATTATATTAGAAGCAGAAGTACAATAATTCCCAATAGCATCTAAGGACTTCAACAAACTCATACTATAAACATGTTTCTTTAAAATAACTAGTGAAGTCCTTTAGTTAGCTAATCAGAAAACATATGCTCAATCTCTATATGTTTTGCTACAATGTCACCGTTTTGTACCAATTCCTTTATGGACAACTATTTAACCTCTAAATACTTAGACTATGTGATATTCTTATTGCTATTACTAAATAATATAGCAACAAGGTTATCACAATACAACCAAATGGGCCTAGTAACTAAATCAAGCACAAATAGCTTAGAAATCAAATTCTTAAGCCAAATTACTTGTAAAATAACCTCATAGCATGTTATAAATTAACATACATAGTTAAAGAAAGTGTGTAGTTGACACTTTTCCACGACATACCACCATTTGTTAACATGAAAATATATCCTAATGTGGACTTTCTATCATCTGGACATATAGAAAAATCTGAATCTATATAATCAACAAGGTCTAAACTTTTGACCTGTTTTAATATCAATGTATAACGCTTAGTTCCTTTAAGGCATCTCAAAACTTATTTAACTGTATTCTAGTAATTTATTCATGGTTGGCTAGATACTTACCCAATAATCTAACAAATGATGCAATGTACAGTCTAGTGCATATCTGAGTATATATCAAGCTACCTACTACACTAGAATAACGGACATTCGTCATGGCCTCTCTCTCAATATCATTCTTTGGAAACTATGTTAAATATAACCTCTCACTATGAGATATAGGTGCTACAATGGGTTTATAATTAACCATATTAAACCTTTACAATACACGTTTAATGTATGTACTTTGGGAGAGACCTAACAAGTTTTAAAATTTGTTCTCGTGAATCTAAATACTAAAGATGAAAGATGCCTCACCAAGCTACTTTATATCGAAATGAATGGCTAAAGAAATACTTACCTTATGCAATATGGTCAAGTCATTTAATGCATGCAACATATCATCTATATAGAAAAGTAGAAAGATAATCTTGCACCCTCTCACCTTATAATATAAGCATCTTTCAACCTTATTTTTTATGAAACAAAATGAGGTAACAACCTTATCAAACTTTAGGAACTAATATCTAGAAGCTTGTTTTAAACCATATGGACTTTCTTAATTTACATACTATAAAAATCTTATCATGGTCTTAAAATCCTTTAGGCTACTCCATATAGACCTTCTTATAAAGGTCTCTATTTAGAAAAGCTATCTTAATGTCTACCTGATGCAACTCCATATCATAATTAGCCACTATTGTCATGATCAAAGGTGACATTAAAGTCAATACCTTTTCTATAAGTGAACCCTATGGAAACTAACTGGGCCTTGAACTTATCAACCTTACCTTATTGTCCTTCTTTATCTTACAACCATGTGCAACTATAGGTTTTAAAGTTATGAGGTAAATTCACAAGGTCCCGCCCTGATTATGCTTTATGGATTGTATTTCATCCCTCATAACATCCCACCTCAAACTTACATAAGGTCCAAAAATAGCTTTTGTATAAGCTACCAGATCCACTTCATGTCCAGTATCATAATCTTATTCACCAAGATAGATTATGTAATTAGATGACATTGTAAGTCTCTTAACTTAAGTGGATTTTCTTAACTGAAGTGGTTAAGCCTAATCATGTACTTCAAAAACCTCAGTCTGTATATGCATGGATTCTTGGTCTTGTACTAATATGGTACTTAGACCTGGATCCACTTATCCTAGTTGTTTGAGTGATGGATAACATATAATAGTCATATTTACCCTTCTATCATGTCAAAGATAAGAGGGATTACCCTCATCACAAACATTGTGCTCCAAAAACTTAGCTATTTTTTATTCCACTATTTTAGATCCTCCTTCTCTATAGGAGAATATGTATCTCTTAAAGTGGTAAAGTTATCCTACAGAATAATATTGAATGGAATGAGATATATTTTGTCCTCATTATGATTATATAAGCATACCACTATAAGGTAACCTCATACATAAAGACGAGTGAGGCTAAATCTCCACTTCTTTTAGATTTTAAAAGGCATGATAGGTACTGATTTGCTTGGGACACTGTTAAGGATATTTACAGCAATCTTTATGGCTTTACCCTAAAGGTAGTTTGGTAGTTTATTCATTCTTTGCATTGATCTCTTCATATCCTTTAAGTTAAGATTTTGCCTTCTATCCATACCATTTTGCTTAGGATTACCTAGCATGGTAAACTAAGCTACTATTCCAAATGATTCCAAGTATTTGGAAAATGGACCTTTTCTTATTTAAAAACCTTATGTCCATCATAGTATTTTCCTCTATAATTAGTTCTAACAATTTTGATTGAATTTTCCAATTGGTTCTTAACCTCAATCTTATATATCCTGAATTTATCCAGAATTACAAACTTTTTTTAAGCGAGAACATATAACCGTAATGAGAATAGTCATCAAAAACCGTCAAAAAATATCTTGAGTTACATGTAATAACTGTATAGGGGTAACACATATCAGTATGTATGATCTCTGAAAGGACAAAAGTACAAGTTAACCCTTTTTCTTTTTTTAGTCAACTTTTACCTGTAGCAATCAACACATGTTTCCCGACCATCATAATCCAAAGTTGGAAGAATGTTATCCTTTATTAATCTCTCAACTTTTCTCATAAATGTAGCTCAATCTCTTATGCCACATGTATGATTTTTCCTTTATTAGGTGTTGTTTCCTAGTAACCTATTTGATAATATATGAAGAAGCCTTTATCTCACTAAAATTTGGCAAATTCTATATAAACCATATGATAAGAAGGTTGTTCTGATATGTCTTGCATTAGAAAATAAATATGCAACATAATTTTCAATACAAAACTATAAACCTTTTTATCCAAAATAGATAAAAAAATGAAATTATGCCTAAAAGTTGAATCTTATGTCAAAGTTCAGATAAACATCTCCCATTGAGACTACATATACTTCTTCTTTATTCCCTACCATCAGCTTCATCCTCTCTTTATTTGGCTCTCTCTTTAGTACGAATCCCTACATCATAAAAGCAACATAATTAGAGGCGACATTATCTACCTACCAAAACCTAAAGTGGTTATATCAATACTATATTCATGTATCATATAAGTAAAGGGGTTAGCTGAAAGCTCTGGCCTTTCTTTTTAGGTTCGTATTTTTGGCATTTTAACATTTTATGGCCCTTATTTTTATAGAATAAATATCGTATACTTATAGTCTTCACGTGTAACACCCCACTTCCGCTGAACCCAAACCCGATATCGACGGTGATATCCGAATCTGTGCTCCGCGAGGGTGGCGTGTCACATCACTTAACACTTAAAATACGGTACACATTTTTTTTAATACTCTTATCAATGAACATAAATGTGGGCCCACTTTTTCTTTTATACAAAACATTTTACGTCTTAGCAATGAAACATAAAGTACAGAAAGTCA
>JANQBM010000008.1:17590540-17624087 GCA_025594535.1 Erythroxylum domingense
TTTCCTAATTTCTCTGATTTACCTCACTTGGACCCGTTTCTCTGGTCCGACCCATTCTATGGAAACGGGATGTTACATCACGACTTCCATAAGACCCTTAATTATACTATACTGAGCGATATCTTTAGATAAAGGATATTTGGATTGCTTACCTTTGAACTTTTGAGAGTTAACCTTTACCTTCCCTTTGATCGCTATTAGTGTTGTTTTACTTGTATTTTTTAGCTTCTCTTCCTCAACAACACAATGGGTGATGAGGGAATTTATGTCTTAAGCTTTATCCGAGGAGTTATATATTTTAACCAGAATACCAAACTATAAAGTAAGAGTATTCAGAGCTTAGTGTACAATACAAGCATCGGGAATATAAATATTCAACGCCTTCAACTTATTTTAGAGGTGGACCATCCTAATAATATATTCCCCCACTCTCCCTACTCTATTTATCTCATAGAGTATAGTTCTTTCAAATAAGGGACCTACCTCAGTATTATAAAATGCCTTGTACTTGTTAACGAAATCTTTTTCTATATTAGTCTCTGAAAGTCCACTTAGTAGATGACCTAGGATCGATCTCTTTATGGTTAAATAACATATATCTGTTGACCCTTTTTAAACTACATAGGTTGCTCTTTAATCTTAGTACTAACAGATGTAGGTACTAGCAGTATATCTAAGACCATGGTCATACAGATGTTTGCCGTCTCCAATGCAAACTCCATATCCTATTTCCACTTTTTGGAGTTAAAATTAGTAATTTTTCAATAATGCCAATTTTATTATTTACATAAAAGGTAATTGCAAAAATAGATATTGAAAAATCATCATCATAAATAAAGAATAGCAGTGATATAAAATTGTATCTACAATGAGCATCTGATCATATATATCATGAAACATATGTGGATTGAATGCATAATAAATATAGATAAGACCTTAACATAAAAGTGATCAAGGTACGCATCATCAACTCTTGTGATTCTATCACATATGGGTGAATAAATCACTTAAACAATGGTTATCCACTGCCAAATTCCTTTATACATATCTCAAAATATCATATAAGGTCGACACTTGTAAGCAGAATAACCAAATATAAGATAAAAGACATCCCCTAATATGTAAGAAAAATAGTCTAAATACTAACTTGAAAAACCATTGTGGTGACTATATTCTCATTAATACCTCAACTATTTCACAAATACAAGGGATACACTTGTATCTTTTCCTTACCTTTACCTACATAGATATAAATATGTGACAACTTACCAATAATTAATGCAAAATCTCAATGCACATTCTCATTATCATATATTAGTGTTGGAAAACATTATCAATAAACCTTATTCCAGAATTCATCACAAAGAAAATCCCAATACATTGATAATCTTACAATGCACAATAATAAATAAACTATAAGAGGTAACAAACCAACATATATCTCCTATATTTCAAGTTAATTACATGAAAATTTACTTAATTAAGGCTTTGTATTTAAACTTTCCTAGAGTTAAAACTTTCATTTTTACCAATGTAATAAATCTTAGCAATTTAAAATTGCACTTTATAAATTCACAAGACCTAATAATCGACCCAAAATTACTTAAGGGACCATTTTGTGAATTCTGGAAATTTTGAATTTTTTTGGATTTGCAGTGCATTAATGTCACTCTGAGACCCCGAAGGGCACACAGTGAAAGGATACGTCCCAGATGTACCAGTATATCATAGACATACGTCAACACCATCCTTCAAATAACACATATTAGGAGATCATATGCTACTCCAAGGTGGATTGTAGACTACTGACTCTTGTAAGTTCTAGGTATGATGGTTGAGACATAATGCCCTTTTCTCCTCATGGGCTTAAACTCTTAAGGCTTTCCTCTTAGGAACCTTACACACATAGTATCTACTCTCTTTCCCAATTAGTTCTAATCTCATACAGTGGAATTGTTTGGAAGGCACAGTTATAGACTATTTGAGAATTTCTTATACACAAGATCCTTATAAGAGGCGAGTGTAGAGCATACTTATCTCTATATTAAAACTAGTAGTAACATTCACTCAAGACTTAAGCTTTCAGGAGAGGGAGAACTTAGAGATAAACACTCAAACTCATATTCATATTATCCAACTAGATTTCAACGTGCTTACAAATGAAGAAAAGCCTTGCTTTTATAGGTGAACCAAGGGGTACAAAGGTAAAACTACCTAAAGACACACTCATGACAACTTTAGAAAAGAAGAATACAATCATTACACTTTATCAAAGCTACTTTAAAAAGGAATCTACTTTTCTAAAAGCAAACAATAACATGATAAGAAGGAATCTTGAATAGTGGGTGTGGGTCACAAAGATTCTCCTTTATAAAAACACTCCAAATGAAAAAGCAAACTTCTAAAAACGAATCTCATAATGGAGGCATCCAATGTGTTAGCTGTCACGGAGAGTCTGGATCACATGAACTATCAGAAGGTTGTTGATATCGTACAAATTTAGGTAGTGTCATTAGCCAAAATAGAGGAATAAAATGATGCAATAAGGTTGAAAGAAATATTATAGGTTTAGTAGGCCGAGAAAGAAAATCAGCAAGTGTATTACGATGACCTTTGATATGGCGGTGGATGGAAAATTTATAGCAAGAAAACCATTCCTGCCAATGAAGCAATTGAGTGTTGGGAAGATATTTCTTAGGTTGGTCAAGAATCTTAGGCAAGGAAGTGTTATCTATTTCAATGAAAAAATCATAAGGTTTTCTTGTGGTTTCGATGCCTTTTTTAACTACTAAGATTTCTTTAAAACTGATGTGATAATGGAAATCAGAGGATCGAAATTTTCCACTTGCATGGCCATAATAATGAAAATTGTCATTGATTTCTTCAAGAAGCACAGCACCCCAAAAATTATCACTAGCATTTGTCTATAAAATGAGTTGTCCCTTATCAGGAATCTTCAAAGGTAGAGGGTTTTGAGAGAGATGCTTTAGATGCCGAATAGTTTTTATTTGTTCTTCTATCCAAGGTGGTGGATTCTTTTTCAGTAACTTAGATAAACAAGAAATATAAGCTACCACGTGTGGTATGAACTCACGAATATAGTTAAAAATCCCAAGGAATTGTTGCATCTGTTTTCCAATGAGATATTCATCAAGAAAATGTAACAGTTCTTGTGCCATATGTGGGCCAGGATGATAGAATTCATCTTTGAAATGCATACCTAAAAATTCAATTTCATTGGTACTAATGATGTTCTTTGAGGCTGAAAGCATGATGCCGTACTGATGAGTAAGATCTAAGAATTGTTGAAGTAAAGTATGATGTTCCTCATTGGTCTTTGAGAACAGAAGAATATCATAAATGTAAATTATTGCACTGTTGAGGATCGGCTCATAAATCTTGGTCATGATTTGTTGAAACAGTGATGGGGCGATTTTAAGCCTCAATGGCATAACAGTCCATTGATATTGTGCATTGGGAATGTAGAATGTTGTTTTGTATCTCTCAGTAGGTGAACAATTGCCAAAATCCTGCTTTAAGATCAAACTTAGAAAAGATGACAGTTTTTTTAGAAATAGTACCTACGTACTGATTTTTGGAAAAGGAAACTTGTCATCTTAAAGGAATGCATTCGGAGGATTATATTCAATGACTAATCTCTTTTTACCGCGCATTTGCTCTAAACATTTGTTGACATAAAAGGCCTGGCAAGCCCAATTTGACTTTGTGGGCTCAATAAGTCCTTGCTTTAAAAGGACAGCACACTCATCTTGTGCGGGCTTGAGATCATTAGGGTTCATTCTTGGATGTGTGGCTTTTGTAGGGTTGATATCCTCATTCTTTTTAAAAGGTAGACTTATGAAAAAGTTAACATTTTTCCAAAGAGGATATGGGTGAGTAAACTGTGCATGTGATTTAGGACAATACTCCAAAAGTTTATCTCACGATGATGCATACGATGTAGGAATTTGAGAAAGTTCAAACACAATTTTTATGTCAATGTATGGACTAAAAAAGATTGATAGTTGAGGCCTATGGTAGGATCTGTAAAGGTGAGTCTTTACTGCATACATTCATGCCAATGAGAATATCTAGGCGGGGTAGATTGCTTCCAAGCACTTTATTCCAAACTGTACACTGTGGAAAGAATCAAATTATGATATTTCTCTTTGTAATAAACCTGATCTTAAATGAATTACCATCTGCATCTGTGAAGTATTCATTATGAGAAGTCCATGACTCAGAAGATAATATATTGGGCTTCATGATTATACAACTGGATCCAGTATCCATAAACCCAATAGATTTGATGGGTCTATCAAATTTATCATGTTGAAAGAGTTGGATCTTGACGTATGGTCATTGAACTATTGTATGATCCAATTTCATACAGGTCTGTTGCTGTAGCATGTATACAGAATCATATGATGAGTCTTCTTCATAGGTTGTAACAGAGACAACAAACTTTGTTTCTTCATCTTCAGTAAACTGTTCCTCAATAAGATCTTCAAAGTTATTGGAAGCATGAATAGCAAAATGGATTGAATTTGCTTCAATAATTTGAAATCTTTTTTTCTTTTGTGAGGACATGTGCATGTAAAGTGACCTAGTTGTTCACAGAAAAAAATCAGTCAGGTTATGGAGAAGGATGGGATCTTTTCTTGAAGAAACGAACAAAACATATTTTCCTTCCATCTTTTCTCACATATGTTTAGCCTTCCATCTGCCTGTGGAACATTCTGTGATGATAAACTTGTCTTTAGTGCTCTGTTTTCTTAGTACTACAGTCACATTTCTTCTTATCTTTGCACTTAATCTGAAGATAAGGCTTCTTGCAAGCCTGTTTGAGAATAGGACCACCTTTAATGATATACTTGAATAAGGTATGTTGGTCATACAACTTATCAAGAGACGCGAGAGCAAGCTGGTATATTTCTTCAAGAGATATATTTCCCATATCTCTTTGCAACGAAGTTATGGTCCTTTGTAACTTTGATTGTAATTGATCTGGAAAGGATGAGATAAAAGTATATCGAAAATTAACATCATTTCATCCATTCAAAAGATATTACCTTTCCGTCATACATTTGTAATGCGTCTGGATATCATGCTTATCAAGTGAACAACATTTTATTGCAAAATACTCCTAACGGATCTGTTTATCAATCAGCTAAAAGTCACTAATGAATTCCTTATGAATAATTCTAAGAAGAGCTCCGACTGTAGTGACTTGGATATACTGCATGCATTGGTATTCAAAAATACTTTGCCACCATTCTCGCAAAGTACCAGTGAAACGAGAGGTGAATTGAAACAAAATATTCGGCAAAGGATTATTAGGTCTGTTCATTTGTAGATCTATCCACGTACCGAATTCATGCAGTTTATCTCTCCATTTCTTTTGTGGAAGATCATCAAAAGTAAACCAAGATCCAGAAGATGGCTTGGTCTATGTAGCCTGTGCAACTGGCTAAGCTTGTGGTGCTCGTGCAGGTCTGAAAGGTTCAATACCTATAGATTCCACTTCACTAATCTCAGGTTTAATATCAACTTCAGTTGGTTCAGGCATAGTCATCAGAACTTGTGCTAAGTCTGATAGATTAGCTAGCTGGGCTGAAGAATCAGAGGACGGTTCAAAGATCTGTTCAGATGATGACTCAAAAATTATTGCAGTTGTAGAGACTTCAGAGGTAGGTGCAGAAACTTCAGAACTAGCTTCTGAGTTATTTATTTGGGATGCTGAATCCTCTGTAGTATGTAATGGAGCCAGAGTTGCAATGAACTCCATGAGAGGCTCTTGGAGCACTTTATTCTTCTTTTGTTCTACTGCATTCATAGTCTCAAGAGTTGCGATGAACTCTATCATGGGCTCTTTGTCCTTCCCAATAAAGGTAGAAGGATGAGACTTCGGTGGAGATTCTAGAGGTGTACGTATCTGTACAGATCTACTCCACTAGTTAACTAGTTTAAGTTTTTAGTATGAAGGTGATAGCTCAGGAACCTTTTCAGACTTATACTTAGATTTTGACCTTTTTGGCTTTACTTGAGCTGTCTTTTTTGCTTGAGTTATCTGAGGATGTATATACTTCCTAATCAAAGGACAATTGAACTTAAATACCTTTGAATAGTCAATTTCCTCTGGATACTTCTGATACATAGGAGAAGTATATACTGGCTGAGTATTTGGAAAAACTGAAGAGGATGAGCCATATACAGCTTTAGACTATGCAGATTGCATATCAGCTTCCATTCATCACACAATTCCTTGTATCTTCTTGATTTCTCTACATTTCTTGTCAAAGTCGGGACCCATATAATGTATGTCAATGTAGTGCCGAAGTTCAACATCAAGTTGTTTGATCTGAGCTTTGTAAGATTGATACATTTGTTGGATCTGCTTAGAGACTACGTCAACTTTTTGATGAGTAGCATGTGTCTATTAACTGATTCCTTCAAGCTTAGAATCAATCCTTTGTAGAACTTTATTTTGTGCTACTGCATTCTGCCAGTTCAAGACTCCATCTGATGAATTGGAGATAAGTGTACCTTGTGAAGTTATTCCTAAGGCTCAGATGTATGGGCTAGAGATATCCCTTGTTGATTCATTAGTACTCCTATATAATGAAGGAAAGTCTTCCTCATATGGTGATACCATCATACTCAGAATAGGAGTAGGACTAATAACAAGAATTGCTAGTTTTGTATATCATGAAGACGATTTCAGCATCTTTCGTAGAGATCTAGGTCTGTATCTTTTAGTAGATAAACCAATAGATGAGCTAGAATCGTCTGGATCTGGATCATCCTTGTGTGGATGATACTATGGAGAAGGCTTACAATGATTTGTAGACTTTTTCTTTTTCCTTCATCTTCGATAACAATCATCATCATCGTCACTATCTGACTCAGGGTTGAGACAGACTTTATAATCAAGTTCGCACTTAGATGGGTCAACATCCCATACAAAATGTCCACGATGATGGCTAACATAAGCTGGATCTCTATTAGATTTGAAATAATGGATTGAAGGACCAATTTTACCTTTCTCATATGAAAATACAGGCTAGACCATAAATATACCCCTTGGGGTAGAAGAACTTGCTGAATCTTCACTGGGCTTTATGTAGATGGACTTAATAGTTCCATCATTTAATGTCTTCAGAATCGGAGGAGTTGTTGTATGAAAAGAGTGTCGATGAGGCCCGTGGAACACCTTTGGTAGTTGGTGATCCATTCAATAGGCATCAACTTTTCAAGCTCCACTACTGGTAGTTGCTTCGGGATCTGGATGATAGTAATCTAATCATTAAAACAATCAGCAACCATGTAAAGAGCAACCGAAGTAGATTTGGAAAATTAAGGTCCATTGCATGATTCTACAGACGATAGATCATCTGGTGGTGTAAGGTAGTCATGATGGATGTTGGATCTTGATCTGCTCCAGTGATCTGGATCTAAACTTGTAGTCATTCAGACAAAGTGGGATCCTCCAACCTGATGTTGAAATCAGGTGCTATCGTCAGTATGACACTTCCATTGTTGAGAGTTATCAGTAGGGTACCAATCAAGGCATTTTGGTATGTTGTGTAGGTAGTGTCAAGAAGAGATATCCTAGTTATAGCAAGTATTCCATTTCTTCCATGAAGTGTGAGAACAAGGTGTATAGCCCCTATATGAAGATGTGTATAGTTGTGCTCTCTCCAAAGAGAGATCAGCTTCTTTGGTATTTCAAGCTTCACGTATTGTTCTCTTGTTATAAATCTGAGACCACAGTGTTCCAATTTGGAACTCTGGATGATTTCCTTGACTTAGGACATGAGGTAGACAAGATGGTACGAATACTCCTTATCCAAGAACGATCACGAGAATATATACTGTACGAACTCAACAAAGGTAAAGAAGACTCACAAACACGATTTTCTACAGAAACATGGGTAATTTCTACTAGGTTTTCCATTTTATTTGATAACATTTGCTTAACACTAGAAGGTAAACTAGACATAGACAAACTAGAAGATAAATGAAGAGGGTCGTGAGACAGTGTTTCCATATCTTATGGTTCTCTCCCTACTCACCAAGTCTTTATTGAGATACAATGTTACTATCTGTCAAGATACGAAGACGGTTGTAACACCACCATGCAATATGACGTCTCACTGCCGGCAAAGAGTCGACGATGGCTCTATGATACCATACTAGGAAACAACGACCGATAGCTCTAATACCACTCCTTCATGACGCGCATTTCATATGCATCTAACTCACCTAGATGCATGATCATCTTTATGACGCATATGGTACATATGCTCTTGTGCATTTGATGAGCCCTCCAACTCATTCCGCATATGGCACACACACCAAACGTGCAAACATGCCCATCAAATCCTCTATTCTAGTTACTCTGTTCTAACTCTGTTATATTAAATCTCCTCCATATATTTATGTGAGGTCCACGTAAATGTGTATATGAGATTTAATAGAACATGATAAGAACACCATAACCGGTACAGGAGATCTGATCCCGCAAACGTGCCTATTGCTTAAAGCACATGCACACAAGCGTCCAACATTGGGAAGCTGCATGCACCAACTATTTGGCATACATGTAGCACACACCCCAAATGCTAGCACATCCTAGTGAAACAACTCACTCATGAAATAAGCGATTTTTAACAACAGTTTCTCATGATTTTTGTTAGATTTTGAAGAATTTTTGTATAAAAAAAACCCAGAACTTCATTTTTGTGCCTATGTTTTGATAGGTCCCAACTCATAAAATTACGAAAGTAAATAAACAAGTTCTCTTCAGGTGAGAAAGTACCGCAAGGTTTAAATGGCAAATGATTTTTTCGTACCCTTCATTAATAACTGTGACTACTTTAAATATGTAAAGCCTGGCACAATAAATCTGAAATACAAGCAAACTAGTAGCTAACTGAAACATACGTAAAACACGTAAAAGCAGATCATGCGAACTCACGTAAAATAAAATAAACTAACAGAAATACATAAACCATATAAAACGCGCAACTACAAGTAACCTAGTCTACTGACCCAGTCCACCCTATTAAAACATGTTCCTTCTTCACGTGCCAACCAATCCTTCTCTATTTATCACGTCCCACCTTTCTGTATGCCACATGCAATGACAATTTACGTTCCAATTTTATCCCAAGTATTTGGGATTTGGTCGAAGAGCCCTTATTGACCTTCGTGGCCTAAACACCCCCCCCCCATTAAGTGGACCCTTGTACTCAAGGTCCACGCCTGAGTACTTCTCCAACAGGTGTTCGGTGGTTTCCCAAGTGGCCTCTTCTATCGGTAGATGTTTCCAATGCACCAAACTTTCTTCGATGATTTAAGCCCCCTGTTTGACCCAGCGGTGATCTATAATTGCTTGTGGTTCCAATAGTACAATGTAGTCATCAGTGAATGGTGGTAATTCAGTGTTGTGCTTCAATTCATTCCTGTCCTTAGTATTGTAGCGTTTGAGTAACGAGATATGGAAGACAGGATGGACGCGTGACCGGTCTGGTAATTGGAGCTTGTATACAACCGAGTCGATTTTCTCAAGGATTTTATAGGGTTTAAAGAAGCAGTTAGCCAATTTCTAGTGGACTCGTTTGAAGACTCTTTGTTGTCGGTAAGGATGGAGCTTCAAAAGCACAAGCTCGCCAACTTCAAACGATGCATCTCTTCTCTTCTGCTTTGCTAATTGCTTCATGCGATTAACCGAGCGAGCCAGGTTGGTTTTAAATTATTGGAGTAATTCGTCTCGGTTCATCAGTTTCTGATCAACTTCATGCACAGGTGAGAGGCCTTCGTGATATGCTAGAATGGTTGGGGGTAGTCATCCATATAGTGCTTGAAAGGCGGTCATTCCCGTGGAGATGTGGTCGATGGTATTATACCAGTATTCTACCCAGGGTAAATAAAAGCTCCATTTGCATGGCCATTGATGGACAAAGCATTTGAGGTATTGTTCGACGCAACAATTGACAACTTCCGTCTGGCCATCCATCTGCGGATGGTACGCAAAACTGAGCTGCAGTTTAGTGCCCGACATCTTGAAGAACTCTTGCCAAAAGTTGCTCACAAAAATGGGATCGCGATCACTAAAAATTGATCTGGGCATTCCGTGCAGCTTAATAATCCCATCCACAAACTTTTCTGCAACACCCTTAGCTGTAAAGGGATGGGTTAGAGTAAGAAAATAGGATGATTTACTAAGCCTATCAACCACTACCATGATGGTGCCCTTACCTTGCGAGGTTGGTAAACCTTCAATAAAATCCATTGTAATGTCGTCCCATACTTGGCATGGAATTGGTAACGGTTGTAAAAGTCCTGCCGGCACCAAAGTTTCAGCTTTTATTTTCTGACACACCATGCATCATTTGATATACTCTTGGACTGATTTGAGCATCCCTAGCCAATGAAATTGTTGCTTTAATTTCTTGTATGTGCGCAGGATGTCGGAGTGTCCACCCACTTTGGTGTCATGCATCTCGTGTAGCAGCTTGGTCCGTAAGGTAGAATCAGCTGGTACGATCACCCTGTCCTTATAACGTAGTACGCCATCACACTTCCTATAAGGGTCATCAGGTTGGTCTATAGCTACACGACTCATGGACTGGATATACAGGTCTTCTTTTGCAGCTTGTTTTATTTCCTCCCATAAGCTAACTTGAGAAATAAACACATTATGGAGCATGGGGCTACCTCGTTTTCGGGAGAGGGCATCGGCAACAGAATTTTCCCGTCTTGGGCGATATGTGATCTCATAATCATAGCCTAAGAGTTTGGCTACCCATTTATGTTGCTCCGATGTGGCGATACGTTGCTTTAGAAAGTACTTGAGGCTTTTTTGATCAGTTTGAATATAGAATTTCCGCCCAAGGAGATACGGTCGCCAAAGGCGTATTGCTTCTACAATTGCCAACATTTCCTTGGCATAGGTGGACCACTACTTTTTTGCCACTCCCAGTGCTCGACTCATGAAGGCCACGGGTTTGCCTTGCTGCGATAATGCTGCTCCAATTCAGTCGCTCAATGCATCAGTTTCTATAGATCGTTGAAATTGGGCATTGCCAATGTGGGGGTGGTAGTCGTAGCTGTTTTAAAAGTAATAAACGCAGACTCTGCTTCCTCGTGCCACCTGAATTGGCCCTTCTTAAGGAGATTGGTGAGGACCCATGCAATAATGCCATAATTTTTGACAAATTTCCTGCAATAACCTGTCAACCCCAAAAACCCTCGTAACTCATAAATGTTAGCAGGTCTTGGCCATGCCACCATTGCTGCAATTTTACTGTCATTGACTTTTACTCCATGATTGGTAACAGTATGCCCCAAATACTCCAACTCTTGTTGTCCAAAAGCGTATTTGCTAACTTTGACAAAAAACTGTTGCTGCTTCAATATCACCAGAGTCTGTTTAACATGTAACAGATGCTTATCCCAAGTAGGACTATAAACTAATATATCATCAAAGAAAACTATTATGAATTTTCTAAGATGAGGGCGAAATATAGAGTTCATGATAGCTTGAAATGTTGAAGGTGCATTACACAAATCGAAAGGCATAACCAAATATTCGTAATGTCCGTTATAAGTGCAGAAAGCAGTTTTATAAATATCCAAGGGATTCACTCGTACTTGATGGTACCCAGCCCTTAGATCTAATTTGGTGAAATATGACGCCCCATAGAGTTCGTCTAACATATCGTCCACTGTGGGAATGGGAAAGCGGTCTTTCATGGTGGCAATGTTAAGTGCAGGGTAGTCGATGCAAAAACACTAGTTCCCATCTTTCTTTTTCACTAATAAAACCGTTGATGAGAAGGGGCTTGTATTAGGTCGAATGAGGCCTGAGTTTAACATATCTTGGACTTGTTTTTCAATCTCCTCTTTTTGATAATATGCATATCAGTATGGTCAGATATTAATGTGTTCAATTCCTTCTTTGAGCGAAATGCAATGGTCGACTTCTCTGATGGACGGCAGACTTGAAGGCTCTTTAAATAATTCTAAGAACTCTTGTATTAATTCTTGCATGTCAGGATGTATTTCTTCGTGTGGTTCTCGCATACTGACTTATAGGCACACGGCAAAAATAGTATGGTTCTGACGTGCCTCTTTAGACAGCTCCTTTAGTGATGCGCCCTGAATAGCTTCATCGTCAGTCCCTTTCAACCGCCTGATTTGGTTCTTCCAAAGAAATTCCATAGTTAACTGCTTCCAGTTGCAAACCACGGAACCTAGCATTTCAAGCCATTGGATTCCTAAGACTAGATCCAGCCCTGTAAGAGGAAGGGAATAGAAAGTTAAGGAGAAAATAGTGCCTTGCAAGTCTACCCATACCTCTTTAAAATGCCTTTGGCACTTCAGTTTATCGCTGTTAGCTATTTTCACGGTGAAAGTCTCAGTTGGCACCACTGGTAGTCGTAACCCGTTGGCCATTCACTCGCTAATGAAATTGTGAGTTGACCCGCTGTTTATTAATACAATAACGTTATGGAAACCGATCCTATTAGCTATCCGCATGGTCTTGGGGGCTGAACAACCCGTTAATTCATGCAACGTAATCTCGGGTTCGAGATTCTCCTCCTATTTTACTCCTACATTTTGTCCTTCATTTACGTCGTCGCAGATAACATCATTACCTTCCTCGTATCCCTCCAACATGAGCAACTGAGGCCCTGGACATTTATGACCTGCGGTAAAACGCTCATTACAATTGAAACATAAACCTTGAAGACATTGTCGCTGCATTTCCTCCCAACTCAGTTGCAGAACTGGAGCGACAGGTGCTACTGGTGCTGCCCGATTTACTGATGGAAGAGCTAGGAGAACTCGTACTGGTGGGGCAGGTTGTAAGAACCTTCTTTGTCTTACGAGTTGGTCATCTCTCATCCTTGCTAAATGTATAGCCTCTTTCAGAATCTGTGGTTTAAACATACGGATTCCATCCGAAATTTCTGTCTTCAAACCAACCATGAAGGTGCCCACAAGAGCCTTCTATATCTAACCTTTGACCCGATTGCCTAATTGTTCAAATTCCCGTTGGTAATCATGCAAGGAATCTGTCTGCCGAATTCGAAACAAAGCTTCGTCAAAGTCTTCGCAATCCGAAGGCCCAAAGTGTGCCTATAGTTCCTCTTCAAAATCGATCCATGAAAAAACTTGACCTTCCTCTTGAAAAGTCCTGTGAATCCATTGCCACCACTGGTTGGCTTCTCCTTCCAAATGGTAAGATGGTAAAGAAACCTTTTGGTTGTCGAGAGTGTTTTGGAACTCAAAGAATTGGTTCACACGGTTGAACCACTCCGTCGAAGCATCTCCTAAAAATCGAGGAAATTCTAATTTTGCCGTTTTAGGGGATATAACAAGCCGTCCCCCATTATGACCTTCATGGTATTGAATACCATGGTTTGGAGGTTCTTGGTCGACAAGACGCACATCAGATAAACAGTTAAGCGTCTCTTATGCCCAGCTCCATCCGGTGTAACCCCTCTTGAATTTCACCGAGCTCAACCTCCAAATGATCAATTTGCTCTTTATTGTTTCCCATTTCAACCTGCTTGGCTCTAATACTAATGATAGGTTCCAACCCAAAAAATTACGAAAGTAAATAAACAAGTTCTCTTCGGGTGAGAAAGTACTGCAAGGTTTAAATGACAAATGATTTTTCCGTACGCTTCATTGATAACTGCGTCTACTTTAAATATGTAAAGCCTGACACAATAAATCTGAAATACAAGCAAACTAGTAGCTATCTGAAACACACGTAAAACACGTAAAAGCAAATCATGCGAACTTACGTAAAATAAAACAAACCAACAGAAATACATAAACCACGTAAAACGCGCAACTGCAAGTAACCCAGTCTACTGACCCAATCCACCTTATTGCAACTTGTTCCTTCTTCACGTGCCAACCAATCCTTCTTTATTTATCATGTCTCACCTTTATACATGCCACATGCAACTACAGTTTACATTCCACTTTTATCCCAGGTATTTGAGATTTGGACGAAGAGCTCTTGCTGACCTTCGTGGCCTTTCATGTTTCCATGTAATAATTGTATAAAACAAATCCAAATAACCAATATGCAATTTATACAAGAAAAACATATTAATTTCTTCAATTACCTTACGGAGAAATTTGAAAATTTTTCATTTAAATTCGTATAATCATAAAACCACTTTGATACCATGTGTCAGACATAACCCGAATCTCAATGATCGGATTACAATCACCTATAAACTTGTACAAACAAAGTGCAAAAAATTGCCTATTTAAAACGTATGAATAAATTGCTAAAACTTTTAATCAATCTTTATAAAAATACCATAACATTATGATGTCAACATTTTTTTGCGCCTTAATGCGTGACTGGTTAACAAGTTAGATAATCTATACCTATACAAACTTACCTAAGGAGGCATAAGAAAACCTTAATAACCATTTATTGTAACCTTATTCTAATATAATAATTTGGGCCATTCTTATGATGCAACAAATTCATTGCTCAGATATTCCATTTTGCCGTGAGCAATGTTCCAATTGCCTCAAATCATGTGCAACAATCGCATCATTACATTGTTTTTGAAAAAAAAAAGGGACGGCGGAAAACCTGCTGTAATAAGTGTAAGAGCTAGAAAGTGGAAACTAAAATGTTAGTGCTAGGGAAGATGTAAATTAGCGAAATAGAATAAATGCCAAAGTATGCTGCACAATGAAGCACATCTCCAATAGCCACTTCATAATCTGACTTCCAAGACTTTGTAGAAACTTTAACAACCAATGTTATATAACTAAACTAGTTTCTTCTTTGCTATTCTTCCAAAAAAGACTTGACCTTTTCACACCAATGGAGCAGTTCAACTCTATTCTTGTTCATCATATACTCGTGCAAGAATACAGAAAGCTCATTGTTTATTCCCCTTGCCTCCAAGAACTCACGAAGTCTCTTCTGGAGCTCGATACTCAATTTCCTAAAATCGTAATCATAAGAAAACAAACCTCAGAATCCGAGAAACAGCATCAGGTGGCAAATTCACTAGAGAAATGTCAAATCTTACCTAAAATCAGGCCCCATGTAACGCCGATCAAGCACCTTCTGATTCTTAAGTAAGTAAACTTTCTGAATCTCCAAAGAATCAGGCCAAGCCGAGCAAGCGAACTCCAATGCATCATCGTCAGTCCCCTTAGTGATATCAACAAGCAGGGTGATGTGAAGCCTCACATCTTGCACTGAGCTATCACCCCCACCTGCAATTGGACCAATTCCATACCCATCAAACATTGTCACCTCCATGTCAATATCTTCTACATCGTCAAATCTTCCCTTGAGTCTGATCCACTGCTGACCGGGTTGATCTTGCACAATGAATGAACTGAATTTGGTGGCAGGCTTGAATTGGAGAAGATCAAATTTTTACCATTAGCTTCATGCTCAAAATACCTAAAGGCACGAAAATTGACATCACGTCTAATATAAAATGAGTAGGCTACAAAAGAAGAACAACAAAAGAGGGTATAGGTGAAACCTGATTGGGAGGGGCGACGTAGGAGAAGTGTTCAATCTTGTTGTGGATGATTCTTAGAATGTTAGCGTCAAATGGCGATCGCACAGTTGAACAAGGCCTTGATGAGTACATGAAATTTCCAAGTTGAGTTGAGAAATTGGAAGCTGGGTTTACATAAGAATAAGAAATTTGAGAGTAAGAGAAAGGGAAGCTATATCTCCTAGCAATTCCAAAGAGACGATTCATGTTTCTACTTTCTCCAAGCGGGGTTTAGGGTTTTTCCAAAAATCACAGAAGAAAGTTAAACACCTCGATTAACGATGTCGTTTCTTACTTGTCGGATCTGGCCCGTGCCATTGTACCATTCAACTTGAGCCCATTTCTTGGAAGTTTATATATAACATACAAAAACCAATAGGGATGGCAAGGGGGGCGTCCCGGGCCTGGCCACTTTCATGATGAGCTTGCCTGTTGCTCAGCTCACCAACAGTCCTACTTACGGGAGGACAGGGCCAGGCCAGCCCATATATTTTTTTAAAATAAAAAATATACAAAAATAGTTTTATCTAAAATAGGCAGGTTGCGGTCCGATCCGAGCAGACTATGATCAATCCGTGACTTGCTTAATTTGAGTCAAAAATTGAATAAATCGGGCCAAAATTGTCATATCTAAAAATCATCCTAAATTTTTCTTATGACTTAAATACTAATCTTAGTGGAATATAAAATGTTTTATATAGACACATACTAAAACCATCCTAAAATTTTCTTTATGACGTAAATACTAATCTTAGTACAATACAAAATGATTGCAGTGTTACATAAATCATTCACGTTAAACTCTTTATCCGACGAAACCTTAAAATTTTGTTCGCAAAATACATTTAACATTAATTATTTTAAAGGTGAGGTCACATTACCAGTTGGGTATCGTCAAAGTTACAATTTCTGGCAAACATCTCTAAAAATATATCCGGTTACTTAATCATCCATGGGCTATTATTACCTATTTAAAACCACTTCACTTTATAATATCTTCCTTTTACATTAACAATCTCTTTGGTTATCTAGCTCCCTTCATTTGTAGCCTTCCAAAATTTAAAACATGCTGGGAAACCGAGTCAAGATTAAATCTTGACCGCAGCAAAATAATTACAAAAATTTTTCATAACTTTTGATTTTTCAAAAATCAAGATCTCTTTAATTCTATAAAATGATTAACACAAATCAGAATAAAGCATAATCTTAATTCATACCTTATTCTAAAGCTTGATTATTATCTTCTTAAATCTCGAACTATTTTCGAAATATATATGTCTCAACCACTGTAGCCGCACAAGTTCCTGACCTTTAATGGTATCCACAGTACTAGTTGAAATAACTCTGTAATACTTACAGAGAGAGTTAAGTAAGAAATATTAGCTCTATAGAGCTTAAGCCTATTTATAATAGACTTTAGACATTTTAGTAATTTAATTGAAATTAAATTCTAATTTTAATTATACTTTAATTAGAATTACAAATAATTCTAATTAAATACCAATTATGTCCAAATAAAATCCAATATCTCATATTGATCCTTATTTATTAAATATCTTATATTTAATTATAAAGTTTCTCAAATTTTACAATTAAGTTCAATTTGATTAAATTAACTTTGCTCTATTCAACTTATTCTATATGTGAGATCTATTAGGTTTTCAAATATGTTGGCAATGATTATAAATTATAATTCTAATTCATAATTAGAATTAGATAAATTAAAACTCCTTTTAATTTATCTTTAATTCTCTAATTAAAAAAATTATAATAATAGATCAAGATTGGCGTCTAGCAACGTATCATGTTCACCCAAATATTTACGAATGTCAAAGTGGTTTTGACTAATCTTTTCGTGTATGATTTTTCCCTATAATTTAATCATTTCATCATACAATGTTTCGATTAGACATAGAACATAAAATTAATGTCTACTATATTTTAAGTCCAATCATATTAGTTCTCTCCCATTAGCTATTGATTCAATTAGACATAAAGCATAGAATTAATGTTTACTATATTTTAAGTCCAATCATATTAGTTATCTCCCATTAGCTATTGATTCAATTATTCACATTTGTAAACTATTTACAAAGTGTCAATCCACCTTGGCCAAGGATTTCCAGAATCAATACTAATTGAGAACAACAGAACATTTTCCCTAATTACTTTAGGTTAATGAATCATATCTTAATCACTCAACTACCTCCATATAGTTCATGCTACATCCAATGACTACCAATTAAATAACACATGATTAAATCGGTCATAAGTGATATCAAAACATACCAATTACTATACAAAATAACTTTGGTGACTTCAAGTCAAATTATCACTTATATAATCATCACAATGAGAATTTCTATAGATATACAAGTAATGTTCCAAATGGATTTTTCATATCGAGCATGTTCAGTGAACTTGTTCTCTATCAAGCACCCACACATTTGTTTAAGTATCTCTATAATTTAGCCTATGAGATTGATTACTTCCTTCATAAAGAAAAGCATAACATGTGCTAGTCTTTTTACATTCTATTAATGTTCAATTTTAATATAACAATGACTAAGAACAATTCAGAGATAATGCATAAATACAATATGAATCTCATAATTATAATTTCATTTGCAATGTACAATTATTTTATAGACTTTATCATACACACCTAAACATGTACAAGATAAAAAATGCCTTTAAATAATTTGTCACTAAACTACAACCAAAGTGATTGACTGTAAGGCATAAACCAACAATCTCCCACTTGCACTAAGTCAATCATTTAAGTATCTCATACCATATCACCATATGAGGATTATTCTACTGCTGGGATAGTAGCTTAATGAGAGAATTCTATAAGATTCTCTATAGTGAGAGCACTTGCTTAAATCTTACAATTCCCATCTTAATTATAATCATAATTAATGAAAATTGTCTAAATACATTCTTAGATCTTTGATGAGACATTACTCCTTATGCATACCCAATGGCTCTAATGTTTCATAGTACGTTACTATCTTGAACAATGCAATGAACTATATCAAGTTCGCCAATGAACTTATTAATCCAAGTAATCATTTCCATTAAATGAAAATTGTATTATAGCTTAATTAGCAACCATTGCTACATTGGAACTTTTCCAATCTTAAAATGATATTGTTTTAAATAAAATAAACTTTAATTAGGATTTACTTCTAAAGTTATATCTTTATCACCTTGAACTCAAATATCAACTCATACACAGAATAATAGATATCTTTAATACTTAACAAGTATCAGATATATTTTAAATAATAAATATATTTAGTACATTATCTATGTACTTCGACTTAGAATAGGTTAACTTCCAATCTATCTCTATAGACCTAATTCCCATAATTTAGCTATTACCTTTTTCATATCCAACAAAAGTGGTTCTTGGACAATTATATTTTCAACAATTAAAAGTTATAATTGTTTTTCTCTATGAGAAGTATGTCTCCATATACTCCCATCATAGCGGATAACTATACTCCCACTAATCTTCTTGTAGATATAATAAATTAATAATCATCTTTAAAATAAACTCTTTGAATTCATCATGAAAGTGAATGTTTCAACGTCTCATAACCTTTCAACTATACATTAAATATATGAATAAAGGCAATAGCTCCAAATGGATGTATTGTCATGAGATTTGAACTTTTTAAATTCCATCTTACTCCCACTACTTATCTTGAGAACCATTTTCCCATAAGTATACATTGAAACAATGAGATTTGAACTTTTTAAATTCCATCTTACTCCTACTACTTATCTTGAGAACCAATTTTCCATAAGTATACATTGAAACAAACAATTTGTTGAATAGGTCTGTAAGACTATATTCAATTGAATATCTCATAATCTTTTATTATCTATTTTAGTTTTAAACTTTAATGGATAATATATCTTTTAACTAAGCATTACATCATTGAATCATTAACTTTGACTCTTTCAAAGATTTGGTATTTCATATCTAATATGAAATCTTGCTAATTGATTCAACTGGAACTATTGAAGGTAAGTCATTGCATTAAGCATAGCTATAGGAGAAATAATATTGCATTATACAATATCTGATATTGTATTTTACTCCTTCCATAAATCTATACTCTTATGAATTTAGTTATGAGATATTCACTAAAGAATTTCATTCCTTATAGATAACCAAAAATTTAAAACTCACCAAATCGATCTCATCGAAATGCTTCAGCATTCTCAATGCTTAATTTCTACTTAGATTTAAACATTTAAACCTTTCAAAATTTTAAATCATTATTTTATTTAATACATATGACTATATCACATAAAGTCATTAGTAATATAATGAAATATAATATTATCTTTTTATGAATTGTTAATTCATCCGATAAATCACATGTATAAGATTTAACAATTCAATACCATCATCATCCTTTCACCAAAGGTTAATTTTGTTATTCTTCAACTATACAAGTTTCACAAGTTCCATACGATCCGTAATCAAAAGGATATATATATCCTAGTATATAACTTTATGATTCTCGTTATGTTGATTTAACTAATATGATATAAAAGGATAATCTCGGTTATCCAACTTTTAATTTTAGCCACTTACGTTAAGCATAAGTCTCCTTTGATCCAACACATACAAACTCTTTGTATAAAATTGGATCAACTACTTTTACTTAACAATCTATTTCTAACCTACATTGAACATTACAATAATGTTGAATCTAAATTCAATATCAAATACTCTTAAGCATGAATTAGAAATACATATGATCTTTATCATATCACACATAGGTAAGAAAAGTCATGCATTCATTTTCTTTTTATGAAAACTATTATCATACTATAGCAAAGCCTTTAATTGTAGTCCATAATTATGCTTTTAATAGGTTAAATTAAGTGGGATAATTCCAATAAGGTACTATACCTTTCAGCTCTACTCTATGCAACCTCTTGCATCTTACTATCATAGTGTTGACATACATCTTACTTGTTGTCATCAAAGTTTATGAGACATTAGTCAACTAAAAATGTCATTAAATTTTTTCATTTATATGACTTTGACATATCTTTAAGACTTTGTCACTCAATCCTCAACAAGGATTATAGCAACATTGCGTAATAGGTGTACAAGTTTCTATTCTAACTTTGAGAACTCTTCTCAAACATATCATATGTCCAAGAACTTGGGTTCACTAACTTAGTATCAACTATACTAAATAAGGTAAATTCCACTAAGAACAAAACATAAGTATAAGAGAAACAAGTAATCAATTATATGTCATGACTACCAAATAAGATTAGGACTTTAATCATGCATTTAGTTACTCCCACTATTTTATTTGAAATAATAGACCTTACTTCTATTTAGAAAGATTACTCTAATCTTTCTAGTAGGATAGGATCTCATTCAAATATAGCTGATATTGAGTTTGCTTAATAAACCAACTAGACCTAAATTAGGTAAAAAAACAACTTTATCAATTACATCTCATGTGACTCTTAGATCTGTTAGGTGATAACTCTTGCCAAAATATATCTAATATGTTATTCCTAAACCTGCCTCTAAATTCATGTGATCATAAATTTGCTCATCCAAATCACACAAATTTAGTTAAGTAGAACCCACTATTATAATACTAAACATGTTTAGGTTAAAGCGGCCTGAAGTTTGCTCAACAAGTCTGCAATAAACAGAATTTAGGTTTTTTCTTATAACAATGAAAGATATCAATTACGTTCTCAACATGTACTTAATATTTTAACGAGGGATTTTAACTTCATATGTCTCATCAAACAGAAAATTGCATGTAAAATATCACATATATAAAACATACAGTTTAACTTGCATTCAATATATATATCGGTTATATAAATAAAGTATGCATCTTATGCGTTCATAATCAAATTATATGCATAAAATATCAAGCTTCATCGACTATAGTTATCGATCTTCATAATCTAAAATAATATTTCCAACTCTTTGAAAAAATTAAATTAAATTAAACTCATTGATTCCTAAATAAACTAAATTCCTATTCCAAATGAATTTTATTTTGATTTGAAAACAATTTTCAAATTCAATTGGAAACTATTTCCAATTATCTTGACTCCTTAAATAAAATTTAATTCAAAAGAATTTTCAATAAATTATTCTACTTATTATAATTTAGACCAACTCCTTTTTCAAAATTATATAAGTAGCACATCTAATCCAACTAGAAAACTATCTATAATCTAATTGGAAATTGTTTTTCCTTAATTAGAAAAATAAAATGCTTTTAAATTTAATTAAAAAAAGCCCTTCATAATATTTATTTAAAGATTGATTTCTTAATAAATTAGAAAAAATTTCTGTAATAAATTAGAAAACTATTTTCAAAAATATGAAAGAAAGCTCCTTTTCTTGATAAATAAATGAAAACACTTTTCAAATTTTAATCAAAATAATATCCTTTCTAATAAATAAAAAAACTTTTATTTATAAATAAAGAAACAATTTCGAAATAAATAAAATAAAAATTATCTAAACAAATAAAATTATAAATTTAATTTATCTCAATCAAATTGAAATAAATAAATTTAATCAAGAAAAACCTTTCCTAATTACTTAAGAAAATACTTTTTTTAATTTTAAGGAGTCAAATTGACTAATTTCAATCTAATTGAAAATAATTAATTTTAATTTTAGAAAGTATTTTTGTAATTAATTAATTTCAATTTAATTGAAACTAATTAATTCTAATTTTAGAAACTATTTTTCTAATTAATTAATTTCAATTAGATTGAAATTAATTAATTTGAATTTTTGAAACTACTTTCCTAAAATTAATTAGGAATCAATATAATTATTAATCTTAATCAAATTATGAAAATAATTATCTTAATTTTGGAATTGAATTGATAACTAATTTAATTTAGTAATTCAATTCTTTGAAAATTAAACTAAATTCTAAAACATTCCTAATAAAATCAACCATTTGAAAACAATTTCAAATAATTAGAAAAGAACTATCAAAATTTAATAGGAATTTCATCCTACTCAATTTCAATTAACCGGATTTAATCAGAAAGAAAGCATAAAATTATAAAAATTAAATAGAAAGTGGGTGGACTGTCTAGCCCTGTGCTGCAGGCGCCTAGTCAACAAGATAGTTTTACTGGCGCATGCACTGCAACTAATGACCGACGCTGTTATTGCTTGAGGGGCGCGTGTAAGCATTCTCCAGATCTAGGGTTGCTAGAGTTATTCGCGTCGCCGCCTCTAAGCCCCAGACGCCTCTCCAGCGGGAGATATCGCCTGCTCGCGTTGCTCACAGTTACACGTCCAGAAAAGTTTCTAGAGTTCGGTGCCGTAACCGCCATGGAAAACGCAGTATCCAGCGAGAGTCACCAGTCTCCGGCGACTGCTGCAGTCCACCACCGTAAAAATAGCCAACCATGGTCTTCTCTAACGTGTGTCAACGCACCAACGCACCAACGCCCAAACCTCAACCATCCGACAACCAAACGTCTTTCACAGAACCAGACCAGAAACAATTTCAATGTCTCCATTCAACACACAATTCTCAAGACCAGAAATCACAATTGCATAGTATTTTGGGTCTTTTAGGCGGTTAATCCATTCGGCGGCCACAAAAACAGAATGTTCAATTAATATGGGTTTCGGAAACCCACGTTATGAGAATGGTTATGGGTTGAAGTTCTACAATTTACCGCCAGAGAGTGTTCGTGGAAGTTATAGGTTTCAAAAACCCATTCATAGGACAAGTTCTATTTCCTTAAAACTCTAGCAGTCATAAGCGAACCACTACACAAACATAATAAAATCCATTCTAGAAATCACACCAAATTTGCAGAACCCATATTACAAACACATAGGAAAAATAAGGAGAACGTGGGATGCGTTTTTCTGAGCAAATATAACCAAAATGGCAACAATCACAAACACCAACGTTTTCCAGAATAAACGCAGATTCAATTTTCAGAACCCGCAACAATTGAATTCCACGTTCAAATCACATAACCAAAGGGAACAGGAACATCTCATTTTGATTTCATACAACCAGAACCAGAAAACGAACCGCCATAAAACGCAAATCAACAACACATTTGCAGAAAAGCAGAACATACAATGTGTTTTGTAGAATGCACAAAATCAATAAACAAACTCAATCGTTGGGCATCTATATGCCTCACTTATTCCAGATAATCATACAACTTCTTTGGCAATATCCAGAAAACAAGCGACAAATGCATACCAGAATTCCTGATTCTTAATCAATTGGCTTTAGGGTTTATACGGTATTAATCTAAGACACTTTTTCAAATGTAAGTCACAAACCTTTTGTAATTCAATTCTAAAATTATAATCAATAACAATCACTCAAATTTAGTCGAATAAAAGAGTTAAAGATTGCTCTAATACCAATATTGGAAAACCGGGACGAGATCAAGTCCCGAACAGAATAATTACAATTTTTGATTTCCCGAAAATTAAGATCTCTTTAATTCTATAAAATAATTAATACAAATCATAGTAAAGTGGAATTTTAATTCGTACCTTATTCTGAAGCTTGATCCTTATCTTGTTAAATCTCCAACCATTTCTGAAATGGATATTTCTCAATCACTATAGCTGTACAAGTTTTCGGCTTCTAATGATATCCACAAAATGAGTTGAGAAAACTCTGTCACACTTATAGAAAGGGTTAAGTAAGAAATACTAACTCTATAAAGCTTAAGCCTATTTATAATAAGCTTTGGACGTTTTAGTAATTTAATTGAATCCAATATCTTATATTAATCCTTATTTATTAAATATCTTATATTTAATCATAAAGTTTCTCAAAATTTACAATCAAGTCTAACTTGATTAAATTAACTTTGCTTTCTTCAACTCATTTTATATGTGAGACTCATTAGGTTTCCAAATATGTTGGCAATAATTATAAATTATAATTCTAATTCATAATTAGAATTACATAAACGAAAAGTCCTTTTAATTTATCTTTAATTCTCTAATTAAACAATTTATAATCATAAATAAAGATTAGAGTCTAGTAATGCATCATGTTCACCCAGATATTTAGGAATGTCAAAGTGATTTTGATTAACCTTTCCATGTAGGATTTTTTCGTATAATTTAATTCTTTCATTATACAATGTTCCGATTAGAAATAGAGCATAGAATTAATGTCTACTCTATTTTGAGTCCAATCATGTTAGTTCTCTGTCATTAGCTATTGATTCAATTATAGACATTTGTAAACTACTTACAAAGTGTTATTCCACCTTGGCCAAAGATTTTCAGAATCAATATTAATTGAGAATAACATAACATTCTCCATAATTACTTTAGGATGATGAATCTCATCTTGATCACTCAACTACCTCCATATAGTTCACGTTACATCCAATGACTACTGATTAAAAGACCTATAATTAAATCAGTCATAAGTAGTATCAAAACATACCAATTCCTATACATGATAACTTTAGTGACCTCAAGTCAAATGATCACTTATATAACATCACAATGAGAATTTCCATAGACATATAAGTAATGTTCCAAATGGATTTCTCATATCGAGTATGTTTAGTGAACTTATTCTCTAACAAGCACCTACACGTTTGTTTAAGTATCTCTATACTTTAACCTATGAGATTGACTATTTTCTTCATAAGGAAAAACATAACGTGTGCTAGTCTTTTGCATTCTATTAATGTCCAATTTTAATCGAACAATAACTAGGAATAATTCAGGAATAATACATAAATGCAATATGAATCTCATAATTATAATCTCATTGTAATTTCATTTGCAATATACAATTATCCCATGAATTTTATCATATACATCTAAATATATACAAGATAAAGAATGTCTTTAAATAATTTGTCACTAAACTACAATTAAAGTGATTGGTTGTACGGCATAAACCTAGAAAACCTTAATCTTTTCAAAAAAATTTTGGTTTTTTAGTAGATGGTTTGGTTATAGACGTATAGTGGAAGAACAAGGATTATTCTTAGGTATGATGGAGAGTGACTCATTACCAGATGAAAAAGATGATGGCATAATTTAATATATTAAATGACATAAAACACAATAACTATAACAACCAACATGGATCCTTATTCCACATTAACGATCAACTCAATTTAAGCTTTCGGAGATAATTTACAATTTTTAGTTTTGCCTGCAATAAATGATATTATTATTTGTTTGACATTTTTTTGTCTGCTTTTTATTGATTCTTCTATATTTCTCTATGGAATCAAAAGCATGCTCCCTTCTAAATTTTTTTTAATTCACAAGATATGATACTTACAAAATCTCAAAACTTGGATAACTCGCTCCACACATTTTTCACTTATTTCAATATTTCTTATTTTAAGTCTTCATCTTTCTAGTAAATCATATCTTATATATGATTTTCTAACAGTTGTGACGTTTACAAGTATAATATTTCATATTATTAACTTATTATGTGTGCTTATCAATTATCTCCCACTTATACATAATAAAGTTAATTGACCAAAAGAAAATGATTCTACATTACTCATACTTGTCTAATATCTTGTGTGACCAGTATACTACGAGAGCATATTGTCATATGTATCTGTTAGGAATATATGACTTCTTGACTAATGAATCAATCCTTAAATAGATTAAGTATGATATACCCTAGATCATGCATTAATTATCATCTCATTCTTATTATATAAATATTTTGTATTCGTATTGCCTTCTATATAGAAGTTAGGCCCTTCTGAATACATAGTGATGTAAACTTAGAATTAAAGTGATCTTCCTCGCTTCTCAATCATTTGAATCAAATTAACTCACTTTTCAAGAATGTCTCATTATATTAAACCATTCATGATTTTCTAGTAACATTCTATGATAGCAAACATTAATTCAATTCTTTGGAATTAGAACTTGAATAAAATGGGTACTTTAAATTTGAGATTCACATAGCATCAAAGGATCCTCACTCAATATAAGTTGAGAATATGACTTATATTATTCTTATTTGTAAAAAATGCACACATAGTATGATTTATGTGTTACAAAATTGACTTTCTTTTACTATAGCATATGTTTTTCCTCAAATATTGTATAAATGATAGTTTAGCCATATCTAATACTTAACTTTAGTTCACTTGCTTATTTATTTAATCCACCATTTAGAACTCACATTTGACATATTAAGATAGATTGGGCAAACATAGCATTCTTTTGGTTATGTCATTTCTGATCAACTTTTACACCATTTAATGTACTACATATTGACATTTGTGTTTTAAGCATTAACCTCTCATTTATAACCTAGAAAAGTGGCTTAAAACTTATCTTATCTTCATTCATACAAGAAAATGGAAGCGATCACCCATATGGGAAGGCATCTCATATATATCCAGTATACTTCTTATATCTAGTACTGAATGTTCAACTCTTATTTAACATTCATTCTAAAGTACAAAGCTTAATTTAAGATCAATCATTCTCATATTTCTAAATTTGAATTTTCATTTAAAATCCATTCTAGAAAATGGTGTTTTATTCTTAATTAAACATATATTGCATCAATATTTGACGATGAAAAAGTATTATGAATAGTTATTGGACATTTCTCTTTGTACTACTATATCTTTGATATAGTTACTTAATATCCATGTGTTTGATTTAAGATTAAGCTTTGAGTTCTCTAGTACTTGTCTTTCAATATACCTTTTTATACAAAACATTATGTGCATGAGACTACTGATTTCTACAAAATAAAGAACTATCTTTATCTCTTATTCTTCTTGTGGTATCCGTCAATACTACGTATTACTTAGGTGCTCACCTTTAGCAACTAGAATCACAAAAATGCTTTACTATCTTGGATACAAAACTGTTCAAGTGTTATGTTGATATATATGTAGCTAATAGTAGTAAGAAAACTCATCTTGAATGACACTTAGAGATAACTACAAAGGTGTATGTAGCCTTAACCAAATTATTTATTTTGATCATGCTTAATAGCCAATGTTTTTATTCACTTAACAAGCTACTTTTGTCACTAACTATTAACAAGTATCATCGACATGAAACGATAAAATTACACATTTATCATTAGATATTTTTACATGTACCAAATGATATTTTCTAATCATATTAAAATCATATGTTATGATTATAGTACTAATTTAATATACCACTTACTTCGAGATTATGTTAGACCATATAGTAACTTTAAAAATCTGATCTTGTAATACTCTTAGCCCTTCTAAATTAAACCTAGTTATTGTACTATAAAGATTCCTTCTTCTAGTTCTTCATTTAAGAACATAATCTTTACATCCGTTTGATATATTTTAAGATCCATCCCTACTATCAAGGCTAAAATCGATCAAGCTGATGTACACCTTACAAAAAATGAGAATTTCTTCTCATAATCAATCTTTTTGATTATATCTATCCTTTTGCTACTGGACATGCTTTGTATCAATCAAAGTTACTATCTATCTTTTACTTAACATATAAAGAACACATTTATGCTTAATGGCTATACGTCTTCTCAAAAGATTATCCAAGTCTTATACTTAAATCAAACTCAATAAAGTTCCTTCTTCTTTTATTACTACAACTCATTCATTCTTAGTAAAACTATATAGAGCCATTTCATATTCATCAGCTTAGTACTTTCTTTTGGAATTACCACAAAGTTATTCCTTTCAACGTTAAAATTGTCTGAGGAATAATTCACTTTAAATATGGTATAATGAAAATTTGAGAAATGAATCTCTCCGCATTCATATTGCTCTTACTTAAATTAGATATTGGTAAAGAGCACCCACAGGGTTGCAATTGCCATTAATCAGAAACCAATTCATCATTTCCTAAAATGCTCCTACTTGGATGAATACCACTCGATTGATCTTGTCTTACAAGATCATTCTCATATAGAGATAAATTTTGAATTATCTTTTCTTACTTTAGAAAATCATTCTCTAATAATGAGATATTTTGTAACACAAATTTTATACTTGTTTATAACCTTGTTTACTATTGAGCATATACCTTTTGGAATATTCATTAATATCTTTTAAAGATACTCTTCTTCCTTTTGGAGCTAACTTTCCCATACGTATAAAAAGGACTGTGAATATAGGTAATAAACACATTCTTAAGAAATCATATATGGTTAATCAGGTTTATTACCTATCCATATCTCATATGGGATTTTATGATATGATTTAATAAGCATCGTTTCAATTATATATCTGATCATCAATGACATATCACCCAAATAGGTGATAGGCAAATTTTCCTGTGCCATTGTAAACCTAACCATGAGAAAAGTGATATTTCTCATCTATGCACCACCATTTTGTTAGTGGATTCATATGATAGTCATTATCTATCCATTCAATTTTTATCACATGACCTCTTGAATTGATCAAGTATCTCTTCTTATACTTGATTAGTTCTTGAAGTCTTCAACGGCTTTATCTTATAAGTTCTTAACTAAAGTCACATACTTTTTAAAACAACAAAATGTTTCAAATTTTGAGAAATCAAATAACTGTAACTATATTTAATATAATTATTGATAAATGTGATGAAATAAGTCCTTTTATGTTATGCTCTTATATCCATTTAGTTACAGATGTCTTAATGAATTACTTGCAATAGTTTATCAGCTTTTTATCCCATATTCAATGGTTTTCGCATTATTTTATTAGCTAGACAATGTTCACAACTAGATTGTTCTACTTTATATAGGTCTTTTAAACAAAGTATGAATGACCAATCGATTTTATCGAATATGACCAAGGTTAACATGCTACAAATTGGGATAAATATTATAAAAACTAGATTATGTTATTAAACAAAACAAAAAGAAAAAAAATTAAATTTATTTTTTTAATAAAAATATCTAATATCGCAAAACCACCCACCATAAAAAACATGAATACTATAATTTTTAAAATATTTTCCTTTCCACCATTGCAGAAATTAATGTTGCATCCAAGGCTAACTAAAACATAACATAGACAAGATTTGTTCTCTATGGGAGGTTCTTTTCCTTTCCCAATTTAGTTAGCGTTAGTCTTTCTTGGAATCCTAAGAATTGTGCAAGGATTTTTTTCTACTTTTCACTTAGACTTATTATAATGCTTCCTCTTCTTAGTTTTTTTACTCCATGTAGATATCTAGAAATTGTATATATCTATAATTACGAGTGCAATGAAATGTTGTAAGGGACATGGCAACAAAAAGAAAATCCATTTAGATCACATTTACAGATATTTTTAGTGGTGTTACTTATTCCAAAAAATATTTTTATTATGTTGGATTATTAAGAAAATTATTTACTAATAAAAATAAAAAATAAATTAAGCAAACTTTTATGTAAATTATTACATAATTAACTATTTGTATTCGATAGTATTTATATGTTACATAATTAGCTATTTTGTTTGGAAGCGTTTATATAAAAATTAATTATATGGTAATTTTTATTAAAATAGTAAAAGGGCTTAACATGAAGTATATTAATCTAAACTTTGTAATATTAAAGTTAGTTTTTTAAAAATAAATCAAAACATATAAACAAAATTTCTTTTTTTAGTTCTTTAAATTTCTTTACTACCCCAAAACAAACATTGTCTCTAAGATTAATGATTCCCTTCTTATAATTGAAATCCCACTTGTTAATAGTTGATAATACAATTTAGAAGATGAAAACATATGGGCACTCATGTTAGTCTCAAACTAAATGGGTTTGTTTTACTGGGAAATCCTTTGTGAGTGTGGTTGTGTGTGTGTGCGTGTGCGTGTGTGCATATAAAGAGAAGTTAGTCATTTTTAAGAGCAAGAGAGAAAGAGAGGGTTGGTAATTTTTCCCTTCTATGTAGCTTAAACCATGTAGTGTCAACTATCAAAAAACAAATCAACCATTGATACATTTGAGCTTATAAAGGTTGTGAAGTATGAAAAACTTTTAGTGAAAAAGAAGAGTAAGAATGGCATGAATTTTTTTGAGAGTGTTTCACGAGATGAAGGAAGGACGATAAGTGAGAAGAAAAAGAAGAGGAGGAGGAGGAGGAATGATTAACAAATATATGAAAAAATTATAGTTTTGATGTATATAAAAACTAAGCTTCTTTCAACGTTTCTTTATAGCCAAGCTAACTAAATTGAGACTGAAAACGCATAAAAAAAGAAAAAACAAAGGCTTTGCATGAAAAAAAAGAATAACTAAGTTTAACAACAACAAAAATTTCATAATAATCAAAGCGTGGAATAATAGTGATGCTCTATATTCATTATAAAACTTGATTAATAAGAGGTTTATCATGTCCATATAAATATTGTATGTATGAGCAAATGTTGTCAGAGGAGATAAATTAATTATAATTTATTCAAGTTTTAGTAAGCTGAAAAATACATAGAAAAATTACAAACTTTATCTTTAAGTTATCACTCAGAAGTCGAAACCATGAAAATTGCTGCTAATTCTTAAGTTAGAGTATCTTAGATTCATACGCTGATGGGGTAAGAAATAAATTCAAATGATTGAAAGAAATTTATAAATACATCAACATAAAAAAGTTAACGTTAAAGTTAAATTTGGAAGTTGAAAAGTTAACTTCCTCTCTTAATAACACTATCGCCACCTGAGAAAAAGAAATAATAGTCTCTTCCACTTCTCTCTAACACACCCATTAATTAGAGTTGTATGAGCAGAAAATTATAAGAAAGATGGCCTTTAATGATGAGATGTTGCTTTATGAGAGTGCGCCTTGGGCAGATGCCTTTCCTGCCTTTACCCAGGGCTGGGACTACTCTAGCAACATAAGTTTGACTTTAGCACTGGAATCTTGATGTTGGAAAAATGTCTGGCTTCTCTTTATTGCCTCCTATGATCTAGCCCTATGGTAACTTAGATCAAAAGTCTATTATTATTCACATCATAAGGCTTCTAGTAGCCCTACCGATTCAATCTACCAACATTAAATTTATTATTATTATTATTATTATTATTATTATTATTATTCACTCATATTAAATATGAAGTGCGTATAAGCTAATTAAAAATCACTTAATTCAAAAATCATTTTATATGATTGTCTCAGCTCAATTGTAATTAATAACCAAAATCTCCTATCATATCTTATTATCGCATATGATATCTTTTATCATTTTCATCAAAAAAATTTAAAAATTTTGTTATGAATTAAATCAATTGTTAAGAAAGAATTTCCACTCTTTTTTTGGTAATAAATTTATATGTGGCAATCAAATTGTTATCATTTGCTCATATTAGAATTGATTAAGATATATATAAATTCATTGGACTTTAATATTAGGCGACAATAATCCTAGCTTAGATTACTATTCTTATTACTATGTTGCTTTGACAGGGTTTATGATTGTTTATAAATGTTATCAATCATATGTTGCACATTTTTATATTTTTATTTCAAAGTATATTTTTTAATTATTAACTTATAAGATAAAATCTATATGATAAATATAAACAAAAAATAAATTTATAATAAGGTCACAACTGAAATTTGTATGGCAATTATATGCTATTTTTAAAGTTTTATTAATTGTTGCTATATCAAAATTGGATATTGATAGATCAGCAAACAAGTTTATGTTATGTTATTTCCTCAATAAGGAGGTAGTTGATCTCATAGATTAAGTATGGAAATATTTAATTAACCTATCAAAAGAATTCTATGTGAGCATTACTTATATGTTTATAAAAATACCCTTAATGATAATTATATAGTGATTATTTAACTTGAAATTTTCAAGGTATCTCATATAATGATATTATATTTTAATATAATATATCTTAACTAAGGCTATCTTAAGTAAAAGTCATTATGCATATTATGAATTATATAGAAATAGATTGATGATTAGTATAAGATTCATACCCCATGTAACTAAGAAAAATGTTCAATTATTCTCGATTAATATTAATTTATAAAATAAAAGGGCAAATTCTAATGTACAAGGCTTCCCCACTTTGTGAAAATTAGGGGAGAGTCCTCAATTGTCTACAGCCTTCCCGTTGCATTTTACAAAAAGCTTATTTTTGTGACTCAAACCTGTGACCTTTTAGTCACTGAGGAATAACCTTATTAGCTGCTTCAAAGCTTATCCTCTCAATTAATATTAATTTATAAAATCTTTAATTAAATTGGAATGATGTTTTAAAAATAAGTTTCAAATATCATGCTAATAATCAACTACTAATGTTGTAAATTGTTTAGTAGGAAAATAAAAAATAAAAAAATAACTTATCTAATCTTAAAACTAGTTTAGGATTATAATTGTTTTTATTACTAATGTATTCGAAAACATAATGGGTCACATAGAATTAACAATTAAAAATAGAAAAAGATAATTCAATTAAGTTGAACTTTATTGTAAAATTTTAGAAATTTAATAGTAAATATAAGAAATATTTGACTAAAAAAGTTTAATATTAGAAGTTAGATTTTATTGAAACTTAATTAGTATTGAATTAAAATTATAATGATAATTTTAATTAAAAATAAAATTACATTTCAAGCAAATTATTTAACAGATTGATACTTTTTTTTTCACAAATAGATACATCCTCCAAAGAAGTTAGGACTCCTTGCTTTCTTTCTTTGTATGACTAGTAAAGGTACTATTTGTTTGTATAAATATTATTTTGTTTTTTCCAAAAAATATATAAATTAATTTCATCTTATAAAATTTTTAATTTAAAAAACATTTACAAATTGTTAATTTATGCCCTTGCAGTCAATTTATTTTGCTTGTAATTTTATTTGTATGATATTATTGTTATTCAATAAAAAGCGTTCTTTATCTTTGTGTATTTGTTAATTATTTAATTATTAATCATAAAGATAAAATTCATGGAATAATTATTATGCAATTAGAAATTATAATGCGATTA
>JANQBM010000008.1:17659310-17675615 GCA_025594535.1 Erythroxylum domingense
AATCAAAGGACAGAGGGAAGTTAGTGTTCAATGAATACAGTTGCAATTGATTAACGGGTTATTACTATTCTATTTTACAATAAAAGATAGAGACATATAAAATAAAATAAAATCAAAAGAAAAGATCCTATCCCTCTAGATTCATGATTAAGTACGATTCTTTGTCTATTTCTCTGCAGGACTATCTTAAATTAAATTTTGACATTCAACAGTTTTAAAATTCTTACATAGCTCCCAATTATATTAACTACATTAATAAGTAATTTAATTATATGAATATGTTTCTTATTAGTTTAGTTTGAAGATGTATAAAAAAATTAAATTGAAGAGATGTGACATGTAAAATGTGTTGATATAATCATAAAGTAATTTGAAACTAGGATTATTTAAATAGTAGATATTGTTGATGCTTCCTAATTATTATCCAATAAGTTGTAAGATTTTCAAATTAACTAATAAAATCACATTGTTTGGTTTTTTATTAATTGACTTTTTAAAGGCAATTTGTCCAATTTAAGTAGCATTAGAGGATTATTTAACTTCCAAAAATCTAGGAACTAGCTTATTACAAAAACATAAGTATTGAAGGTTTATTTATCTTTTTTGTAAAAAATAAATGGTGCGTGATCAAATTTAGCATCTTAAAGTTGGGGTCATTGCATCCTTTTCTTCCTTTGACTTTTGCCAAACATATGCTGGTCATGGTCCAATGTATCTGCCTTTGAGTAACTCTAAAACCAAGCATGAATAGATGGATGGCATAGAGATTTGTTCCAAAAAAATGTTGTAACTAGAACCTTGAAGCCTGTCCATCTTGGAAAAGGGATGTTCTAATCTAACCTTTTCTAAGACGTTAAAAATGCGTAATTTCCCAAAATTTGAAAAGCCAAAAAAGTGCAGCTAGTCAAAGTAAATTTCAATGAAGGTGCAAATTAACTTGTGGTTTTATAATCGGCGGACTCACGACCGAGTCCAACTGAAGCAAACATACAAATCATGTACCTTTCAACGAAGATAGGAAACAGTGACTACTCCTGTACGGCAATGCACAAGAGTAAACCAGTTGATTTCCGGGTGAAAATGAGATAAATGGGCAGGTAGTTAGTAGGTCCTAACAATTTCTTAAATTTCCAAGCCACGGACTAAAGGATACAGGACAGGACCACCACTCGGGGCAGCATGTGCAAATATTCCTAAACCTTTAAACATAATCAACACCTAATCTGGCTCTGGTTCTTGCCAGCTGCCAACCACACTACCAAACAAACTCCTCCAGCTTAACTAGCAGATGACCATCCATCAGTTCCAGGCGTGTCTGATGAAGAAAGAGAGTTGTTTTAAATGGAAGTAACATTAGCTAAAATGGAACATTAGTTTCCATATCCTCTGTCAGTATTGTTTGAGAGATTACTTTTAAAACCATAGATGAATTTGTCAAGGTTAGGTTTGCATTATTGCGCTGAAGATGTATAAAAGAATAGTTACTCCGCAAGATGAGGAATATAGATGAGCTTAGCGTCTGTCTCTTCTCTTGCAGTGTTTTGTACGTCAATGTCTAAAGCTTTTTTATGTTACCTAATATAACAGCAGTGATAATGCCATTTTATCTTCTCACAGAGGCTAGAAATCAAATCCTTCCGCCATTAAAACATAATTCTACCTCACAACACTGGCAAGCAGGCTGGTAATAGAAATTGTTTTCTGTTTTAAATTTATGAATAAATCCAAAAAGTATATATGAGAAAGCTGTTTCTCCTGCAGCAGGAAAAAAAATAATAATGAAGGTTTGGAACTAAACAATTGAATCAGAATTCATTGATAACTGGGGTCAGTATTCGATTCTTGTAGACAAGTGCTCTTTTCATGTCAGGAACAACATAACGGACACTCACCTCTCATGTCTGTCCACACTACAACCCAGGAGTTTGAAGGTACTAATTTAACAAAACGAATGTGAGAAAAAGAATTTGGATTTGGTATTTTCTGTTGGAATTGTTTCTTTATTAGATATCTATTAATTACTATTTTTTAAAACTTAAAAATTAATCCAGTAAAAAAATAATAAAGTGACTTATAGTGAAAGAATGTTAACTGAAAGAAACAAAACTAATCTAACACAGAAGGTCTTGAAAAACCTAAATAAGAATGGCCGAAACTATTTGTTTGGTTTAATGTTTGGATTGGAAGTTGAACATGAAGCCAGGCTAGGCCTTTGTATGGTTCAATAGCCCATTTCTTCCTCTCCCAATATGCAAATGGGTTGAATTGAAAGCCTTGGGCTCAACTTGACGTCTTTAGCATTTTGCTTTGGCATTTACATGTTGATGTTCATTCCTGGATCTTTGTTTTAAATAATTTTGAACCAATCATTTGGATTTTTTATATCAATAAAAAAAAAAAGAGTTTGGAAAGTGGTTCGACTTTTCAGAGGTAGGCCCAACCTTTTCTTTTCTTTCCACTCCCAAACAAGGATTTATGGCTTTTGGAATTTGGCGTGACACACTTGATCCGAGGCATCTAAAAGAAATGATAAAACCCCATTACAAAGCCATTAATGCTCTTTACCTGTTTGGCAAAAAAGATTTGTTAACGAGAGAACATATGAACAGGATTGTCTCCTCTCCAACATTTCCACATGAGATTCTATACATCATTATGGAATAAACATGAGTGCCTTTGACCATCTTTTGTTCTCTTCTTTGACTACCCACTCTCTTGTCTCTAGTCTCTGCTAACTACTACTTTACCCAGACCAGCACCAAAATAATCTCTCCTCAGTGGCCTAATATTGTTGCACCAATACCATCAGTAATGCTAAACTCAATAACTGATGAAATAGACGTCAAAGATTGTGTAGAGGTACACTTAAATCAATCTTCAAATGTTACTGCATCTGGATTTCTACCTTAACAGTAATCTTTGTGCAATTATTTTAACAGTAATTTCAACTGCAGGAACGATGAGAAGTAATGATTAATTTTGGCGCCGATACAAGTCAAAGTCATTAGGTAACCAGTTCATTCACGAGCGACAAATTTGGAAAAGCATTTGAATACTACTGCTCTTGATTGAGTCGGAAGTATATGTATATGTGTGCGTTTTTGAAACAAACTAACAGAAAGAAGTGGTTGGTTGGTCAGGTGAAATTATCAAGTGCCCCTCCCAAGGCCTCAAAGTTTCAAACTTTTGATGATGCTTAAACTCACTAGCATGCCACTATTCGCTGAATCAAAAGTTGGACAAAGTTAATAATGAGGTTAAAACAACTTTTTAAAATCTTTGATGGTTGTGGGGAGCAAAATCAATTCCCAAGCATCAAGTTTCATTGACAGAGACTCAAAAAGCAGAGTTTTTTTTTTTTTTTACTATAAAGTTATTCTAAGATCTTCAATATAAACAGTATGCAGGTACTCTTTGTTTTTTCATTTACCTTACGGAAAAGGAGAGATAAAAGTTGATGAACAAAAATGTTTTCTTTTCTGAATTATGCAACTGATATGCAATGTAGAGAACATTATTATGAAAGCTACAGGTAATCATTATGGCTGCAAATTCTTAAGATTGCTGCTAAGAACTTTGCCTTCTCAGTTTTTTAGTTTTCGTCCAAAATAATAAGATTCAAACAAAGGAATGAAAATGTTACTGTGATAGTTGCTGTGTATCGCTCTCGTGCACAAGTCAAGATCCAATATGGCAAAGACAAGTACAGGTTATGAGATTCTTGATTTTGAAAATAGAGAGGCAAATTACTGTTCAAGTAATTAAATCATTGGGACGCGCTTAATTTTACCGAGAACTCATAAACCCAATATAGTTCGAGTAATCGATGCCTTCAGATTTCGTTGTAGAAAAGTAGATATGTAGACATGATGAATATCACTGAGATTGGGACTGCTTCTTCTATATTATCAAATTAATTGTTGTTCATATTTTCCGCTCATAATCAATCATTAGATGTACATATAAGGACAAAAAATGAATGGAAAAACATATGAAGCAAAGTGAAAACATTGGTTCAATTTACAGTGTAGAAATGTTAAAATATACAAATTGTAGACTTTCCATCCTTCGATGGAAAAGATAATTTCATTCTTGGCTTTGTTTTCCGCTGTAGTTTGGGGTGTCAAGGGTTGGGGGACCTCCTCAACTATTACAACTCTCACTCAATCGCATTCAGTGTTATCTCTAACTCAAGAGCAGCAAAGCAATCCCGACTGAGAAGCCTGTCTCTGTTGGCATAATTACAAAATCCTTTTGGACCCAACAATTGAAAAGTGAACCCAACCCATATTTTCAAACCCCATTGAAAATTGGTCACCTATCTTTCTGACATCCAACGGAAATAGTCTACGTCTCCACGTTATATGGAAGACCATATCTGCTGCAATTCCAGCAGGCTCTGTATAGAGCATTCAATTGACTCTATTTCGTCTTTTTTCTTTTGGTAATTAATTTGGCAATTGAAGATTGTTTCCAATGTTTCACATCTCAAGGGAATTCAGGTTCCTCTAACACACCCTGCAGGAGCCTAACAAATTTCTTCCCATTCCTCTGCTTTTAACTTTTGACAGAAGTGCTCTGCAAGGCCTTTTCTATTAAAACATGTTATTTTTTCTCTTGATTATCATTTCATGCAGTTTCTTTCAGCACTGAGGTATTCATATTATTACGTCTATATAACGATCTTAAATAAGCACAGATTTCGCTTTGTTTCATTGAAAATCTCCTACAATCGTGAACCTGAGTGTTATTCCCTGGAAATGGAAAAGCTGTGGTAGAACAGATGATATCTGTTACCAAGTGATTGCATGTTATAAACTTTCGTAGCAAATGTTTTGGAAGCTGAATCCGGAAAGGAAAAAAGGCAAGGACCCCATGTTTCCATTTCCTTTTTGTTATTAAAGTAAGCTCATTATCCAGCTCATAAGGGCTACTTTTTGTGCATGCCCTGCTCACATGACGATTAAATGCGGGAAGTGAAGTCACCGTTTCGAAGGCTACACCATTTTGCATCATAATGTCGCATTGATCTTCCATTTTACATGGAAGTCCAAATTTTGTTCAGGAAGCAGCAGATTACTGCAATATATATATATATATATATATCTTCGACTGGAATTAGCACATAATACGTAGGACAACAGGATAAATTTTGACATACTCTACTGTACACTAAGCATCCTAAGACTACTCACTTAAGAATGGAAATTCTGGAGTAGTAAAATAATTTAAGAGGCTACGGAGAAGGTTAAATTAGCAAATGACTAAGCTCAAGAAGGTAGGCTTTGGGATGTCGCATTACAGTTGTTGAGAAGATACAGCAGAACAGAGCTCGATTGATCCGTAATCCAGCAACTCTTCAATCATTTGCTCTATATGATGCTCTTCAAGAGGCTTATACTGATGGCTAGCATTCTTGACAACCCAATTAGCCTCTGTTTCTGGGACCTGAAGTGGACTTTTATCTGGCAACCGTGTGATAAATTGTTCATTTTTGGAGGCAATGGCATTTGGGATGGTGTTAGTGGTAGTGGCAACATGCAAAGTTGGTGTCTTTTTGTGTTGCTCTTTGATTGATGTTTGTTGTTTCGTCATCTGTAGCGAGGCCATGTAGCATCTATGCAGTTTAGCTGTCAAAGTCGCGGAGAGGAGTTTGGATGACGCTGATTGTGAGGCATTTGGGTTATAAGGGAAATTTGTCCTGGCTCTTGGTCCACACATGAGCCGCGCAGCTTCATCATAGGCTCGTGCGGCATCCTCGGCGGTCTCAAATGTGCCTAGCCAAATTCTAGTTTTCCTGCATAGGAAAGAAACGTTTGGTTCAGTGTCCGAAAACATATATTGGTTTCAATTTAATGGAGGAAATCGCTCTTACAATATAGGATGGCGAATTTCTGATACCCAAGAACCCCAATGCCTCTGTCGGACACCTCGATATCGCTGTTGTGGTCTGGCCATTTGTTTAGGAGAAGTTAAAAGTGAAAATAAGAGAGAAGGAGGTGGGATTGGCAATGTTATTGTTAACGAAGGATTGCGGGGTTTTCGTAGTTGGGTTTATAGACAAACATGGGAGCAACTGGTCTCTTTTTTCTCGGCCTTCACTGGCAAGCAATTTAAGGAAATGGGTCCCACTTTGAGTTTGGCTCTTTCTATTCCTATTCTTATTCCTTAGTAAGTAACCAGTTGTCAGCCTCAGTTATTCATTATTGAATAATAATAACTTTATATTTCGTTAACTGACCAAATTCAATTCACATGCTGAACCATCACAAGCAAAGGGTATCCAACCGTTGCTTAGGTTGACCTCTCCAACAAAATCTATGGTCTGTCATTCCAGCGGCTCTACGTTAAGAGAGAAACATTCAAATGCCCATTTTTTTGGTTTTTACTTCTTAACGAATGATAGATCCTCGAACCAAAAAAAAAGGAGTTATACTTGATATGATCTGTCACGATGAATTAATTTGTTCTTAATAGATTGCATCTTTAACCTCGACCTCGACAGTTGATCGCCATCATTTCAGGACCTAAAAATAACAATACACACTGTGCTCTGGTAAGACACACAGACACAGTCCAGTAATAAATGGTCCACAAAGGAAAGATGGTTCATGCAAGAATTTGGTACAAGACATGATTGGGTCAATTTAAGATCCTTAGACCATTATTATTACCCTAACAATCCAAATCATTTGAATCATATGTTGTTCACTTTGGAAAATAACCAAATGGTGTTGGTGCAACAGTCAAACGTACAACAACCTGGAGTTTCGTGTGTATGTATGTATGTATAGATGAGCTTGTTTGATTTACCCAAATTTTATAGATTTAAGAAAAGTAGATTTGAGGGCTTCGACCGAATCTTTGTTTACAGCTAAATTGGTCAATTACAAAGAATATGAGATATCAAAACAACGCGTGACAGGGGACCCACCTAGGCCATAACATGATAGCTAAGTGCTTGGCCCTTTTGTGCCAACCAAAACCTCCCATTCCCCTTTCCCATCCCATGGTTTTGAGGCAATTACAAAAAACAATCACAAACACTACACTGCAAGAGTTTCCTCAGACCACCAACACTCATTCGCCGCTTACCTCTGCCTCTGTCTGTGCCTCTTTTTCTATGCTGGTTCTCAGCTTGCACATGCACGTGCTTGCTTTTACATATCCCTATTACTTTGTTGGCTTCACTTCCATGCAAAGACCATGCTCAAGCTACAGGTAGCTACGTATCAGAAATTTAAGCTTTACGTTACCCTTAAAATTAACGGAAGCTAAGAAAGAAATTGGCAATACATACATACATACATATGTATATGTACAGTAATTTAGCAAATTAAAAATAGTTAGGCAAAGGCAACTCATTGGCGTTTCACCGAGTTTAGTCAAAGGAAGGAGAGGAAGTACCTAAATAAACTGTTGGAGTCTTGACGCGTTTTTGTTTGAAGAGAGAATTGAAGATGTGATGAACTGATGTGACGGACAAAATATTTGGAAGAGTCTCAGATTTCTCCGCAATCTAATGGATATGCACAGGCTGGCCCTTTGAATTTTGTTATTGGCAGTTCATCATTAGTATTTGCCACCTCAAGCATTTGTCCAAACTCCATGTGCAAGTCTTGTTTTTGTCTCAATACCGATAATTTTGGTATCCTAAATCGACTCTTTAATTGATTATTCAAAAACCATTCTACATTACAATTTTGTGCCTTCGTTAAAAGCCCCATCTAATACATAATAATTCTTTAATCATATATTTTAAATAATTTATTTCAGAATAACATGAAAATAATTTTATATTAAATTTGTTTATATTAAACTGTTATGTATTTTGCCATTACTATTTGTGCTCTTTCAATTTAACAAAATTTTAATATATATAATTATTCGTTACTCATTAGAAGGCAAAATCTTCTTTTTGAATTATAATATTTATACCAAAATATATATCGTATTATAATATTTTGAAGTGTAATTTTTTTTTACATTTCGTAATTATCTCAATTAAATCTCTTATTGACGAAACTCTTAATCTCATCAAAGTTCTATTAATAAAGTATTGACATATTTTTTAATCTCATCAAAGTTTTATTAATAAAGCCCTCCATGTCGTTCTTCTTCATTACTCCTCTGCTATGTTCTTTTGCTTGCGGTCGTTGTTGCTGATCTTCTTTCATTCTTCCAGCTAATGCTTGCATTATCTTAGGTTTATCGTCTCGAGATTGATTGTCCCCTTATTGCTCTTGGGTTAAATTTTATGCTTCAATTTTTGTATGTGAACTTTTGTATGCTCGTTGGTTTTATTACTATGGATTGAGTTGTGACACTTTATTTAGGATATTAATGAGTCATTATTTGTGTAGTTATGTTGGTGAATAATGGAAAAAAGACAATAGTTTTGAAACAAACTAGGGATGAATTTCTGAAGCATACCTCCTATTTGATGAAAGTTCTGTAAGATGTCTCTAACATCATTAACCCATTGACTTTGGCCTGAGCATATACATATGTGTAGTTAGATTGAGGATGTTTTATAATGTGTATTGTTTTACTAACTTGTGATCTGTTATTTATATTGAATTGAAGTTATTGAAAATCTAATTGTAATTTAGATTTTATTATTTTTAACCCTCCACCAATGTTGAGTATCTTGTAGATTTTAAGTATAAAAGAATATTTTATAACAGAGAATTTCCAACTTGTGATCTGTACTTTAGTGTCTTCTTTGTTTACCATCTTTATTTCCCTTGTGTTGGTGCGATCCAACTCTACATTTTTCATACTTATTCTTCATCATCGTTGAAAAACATGTATGTTCTTCTACTAATAATCTATTTATTTCCTTTGTCATAGATAATGAAACTTATATATATGTTCTTTGTCCTCTATTAGGTAACAAATGATACATTCTCACATGTTATTGTGACTTGTGTCGAGGAGACATTGTGATATGTTGAATCTTTCCTTATCTGTTTAGGAGAAAACAGTTGGGAACATTTGGGTGAGTATGAGTCTTTTCTTTATTACTCAATTGGCGCATTGTTTGTTATGTTTCCTTTCTTTATCAATTTGTGATTTTTCTTTTTATCAAACTCTGATATGGTCCCTAAAATAAACTTGTATTATTTTTATCTTATATGTACGTATCATATTAACAACAATACAAATTTGACTGTTGTATGTAAGGTGGACAATTTATTAACATTCTCAATGAAATTTGGTAGTTAGATTTAATCAAATATTAATATTCAATTTATGATATCAAATTTTTTAGTGTTTGTGTTGATTGAGGTTTATAGGCCTTAATTTCTTTCAATTATGTAGTTAATTTAAGTATGGACCCTTGTTTCTCTTGGTTCTAGTTTGTAATTTATTGTATAAATTGTGTATTCAAGTTCCATATTGAATTAGGTAATTAGGTGTGGATTTCACCTAAAATATCTTTAATTTTTAGTTTATTAACCTTTATGCAAACTACACTATAGACAGGCTAAGTGAGTTTAATTTATAATGCTTCTTTATAGAAGAAGTTTGGTATTACAGACTTATTAATAAAATATAATATAATAAAGCATCCTAAGTTGGGGATGGTTGCCATTTCGATAAAAGTTCAAAAGCCTATAAATCATTTCACACTCATCAGTTGCTTAAATCCACCATAATTTTACACCAAGGCATGTTGGCAATTCAAAGATAACATAGGAGAAAAATATCTCACCTTATTTTCTTGTCTCTTACGAGCCATTAGATAGAATAGTACCTAACAACATAAAACAACTTGGTATGGCAGGATATTAATAGGACTATATAAAATTCTTATGTAGTCTATAAACTACTTAGCTTATGATAGATATGGTGGCTATTAAAATTAGAATTTGAACTAGTATGTTGTTACAAATATAATTGATTGAAAAATCATTCAAATAACTAAATTCTAATGTGCCTATAATAGTTTAGGTGTAATTGCATTATATAAAACAACTTCAACTCCAGCCTTATTTATAATTATCTTTTAAATAGTTATATGTATGTTACAAATTGTTGGACAATATTTTAGATTATTTTAGCCCTTGTTGGAGTTTTTTTTAAAAATAAGCCCTTGTTGGAATTTGTAATCAATTGTTTAGGATTACTGTATATTTTCAACTTTGTTAATGCAATGTGATGCAATATAATTCTAGTGTACATTTAGAATTATGTATCTATTTTTTGTACTTTGTATTATTCAATATTAATATAGCAGTTTGTAATCATTATAAGAAGATTATAACGGCTCAATATGGTATATGGCTTTTTTATGGAAGAAAATTCAAATTAGAACCTAAGTTAAAACTTATGTTGTCACCCTTGATATGAGTTATAAATAAATATGTAAGACGGAAAAGATTTAAGGTGTCTCCAAGTTGACAAGCATACTATAAGGTACTAGGTATAAAAATTCTTTGAGAATTATTAAATTAATTGAAAGTCATATTAAGATCATCAACTTAATAAAAATTCATATAATGGTTAATGTGTATGTTATACATAAGCTACATATACTATTTCTTGCACCTAATATATTATATATAACTGGAGGAAAGGAGTTTATTGGAATGAATGAGAGACATCCTCAAAGTAATTTTGAGAAAGCGATGATGAAGACAGTCATAGTGAGAAAGAAAGTAATGATGTTTGGATGGAATCAAAGTAATAAAGGAGTCAACATTAAAGATGAATATGTTGATGGCTTTATTCCAAAAGATGCAAAAGTACATTTTGATCATGAATAAGATGAATTCCAAGCATACATTCCAGATGACTATTAACCAGTTGAAATTGATTCACTAATTGAAGTTTTATTTGCAGTGATGAATATTTAAATGGAGAGAAGCCTGACAAACCTTTGCTAAAATCAAGTACAAGTGTTAGGGATAAAATGGTACTACACTAAAGTTGATATTGGGCATAGAATTTACAAATATAAAAGATTTTCAAAAATTATAGATTATAATATGGAAACAAGATTCAACTTGAGGTGGAAGAAAAGTGAAAGTAATATGGTGGATGCAATAAGAGTTGCATATTGGATATAAAAAGAAAGAGAAGGTTTTCAAAGTGAAGATATACAATCCTAATCATATTTTTTCATAACTAATAAACTAAAATTGATGTTTGTTAAGTTCTTAATGAGACATTTCAGGAAAAGAATTCTTGAAAGTATATTATCTGTACAACTAAATTGGTTAAAGAATGTGTAAAGAAGTTAAATATATTTGCTATCTCAAGCAATTTTAAAGTAATGAAAAGGAGTCCGAGAAAGGAAAAGGCAACATATTTTGTTAATAACTATTCAAATTTAAAGGATATATGCATGAATTAAAAAGTTAGTAATCTTAGATCTACAATGGACTTACAACTATCAAAGAATCCAATAATTCTTTGCAATTGATAACCAAATTTATTTTTATGTAATGAAATATAAGGATACAAAATTAGTTTTATTCTCTTTTGTTGTAATTTAAAAGGATTTATATTTGCTTTGAAGTTATATACAGAGGATGAAGGTATTAGATGTAGCACCCTACTCTCATAAGGCATATTCCCAAATACTCCGACGGTATTAAAAAACATACTCTACAAGCGTGACATGCTAGAACAGTCAAACAATCAAACTCATTGTAAATTTGTCATGCATCACATGCATACAAAACATTTCCCTTAATATAGTCAATACACTTTTCAATTTGCATAAAAGATGTACAATATTTACAGAATACATTCTTTAAGACAAAAAAATAACTGAAAACATATGTAAACACCAACTTATCCCGATCTATAACTCTTACTTAAAAGGTAGTGATTAAACTCCAGTTGGTTTAATTATGTGTCTTCTTTGATCCTGAAAAATATGTTGCAAATTGAGGTAAGTTTTGTGAACTCAGTTGAGTAACCATCCTCGATGGTTCACTTTTGTCATGCAGCACAACAATTCTTGTTATCATACAACTCACGTCATCTCTATTATCATCATGAAAAATCACGAAACACTTTGTTCATAATTGTCTCATTTCAAAATCCATACAATTCATCATTTCATTGCAATCATGTAAAAATATTCATCGATAATCATTCATACATTTCATACAATAAAAGTCCTCAAACATTGCAGTCATTCAATTTATTCATATCATATGTGTATGCAATGTTTATGAGACTCAACTTCATTTATTACATTATTGTCACCGAATGCCTTTTTCACTGTCCCGTATCCGTTGTAGATACCGAGCTCTATCATACTATCCCTTATCTATTGGGGATACAGGGCTTTTTATATATTGAGCCTTAGGCTCTTACCACAAATTTCTAAGTTTTAAGCTCTTTTTCTTTGATGACTCTGATCATAACTGCCTTTATATTTATGCATTCAAGGAATAAATGCATTTCACATATTCAATCATTATATTCAGTCTAATGTATTCGCATTCACTTTCTCATTCACATTGATCATCGGACTTGGTCTGGCATTCAACATATAAGTTGAGAACACATTTATTCAATCACATTCACAATCAAGGAGCACTTCCAATGTATTATTCATGCATCAAATGCCTCCGATATTTTGTGTCCAAAAATCAGTACACATACATCATATGTCAATTCAATTTAGAATTAACAAACAATCAAGGTGAGACCATCTTAGGTTACTCACAATTGCTCCCTTTAGTTTATTATCTTAATGTCCCAGCAATGTTTGGAAGCGGTCTCTCGATGTGTCCTTCTATATGCAATCATATACATTTTCACATTACTATATTGCACATTCAAATAAATAAGCACATTTATGAATGTATCATGTATTATGCATGTTCAATGACAAATTTTCGGGTATGTTTGCTTAATACACTCTACAAACAATTTACAACATCTTCCATACATCCTTTACTCCAAATATACTTTCCTCACCTTAATCCTTTCATTCAACATTAACTAAATTCATTTAAGCTCTTATTTAAACCTTAATATCTCATATGGAAACACCCTAGCATTAGTAGGTCCAAACATCGCACCTTTAAAACATTTTCATGAAGAAAAATCACTGCCCATGATATTTTTCTTACATTTTTTTGGATTTTCTCAGGCAAATTTCAGGTCAGACTTGTATGGCTATTTTGATCTAGAAACTAACATTTTTAGACAATAAATTCTTCTAAACAAATGTTCCTCTGTGTCTTAATTTTCAAACGAAACAAAAATCACTCAATTTATTTCAGTATTTCATGAGTTATACCCAAAATATTGCATACTGTGCACAACTGTGTGAATGGTTAGTGCACGTGCACGGTCGTGCTTTTTTATAATTGAAGGATGAGTGCACCTGCATTCTCATGCACAATTGTGCATTCTCATGCTTGAAAGGTTGGTGCATGATCGTGCTGGTGCACGATTGTGCACCCCTTATGTGCACTCAAACTTGTAAAACTCATGTCTCTCAATTTTGACATTAAAAAATTACAAACTTTATACCATTAGAAAGCTAAGAGAATAAGCTACAACTTTTATGAAGACAACTTTGTCTGATTCGATCTACATCAATACAGTTTATTCGATAAAATAGGATATGATTTCTATCAAGGGTAGTGATGTAGCCTATGTCAGAACTTAACTTTAAGCTAAAATTCAAGACCATTAAGGATAGAATTCAAATTCAATTACTTCATGAAAATTGTAGCCATATGTATCTAGTTTAATCTAAATCAAAATGCATCCAATTTGGATATTTAGAGATCAAGATATGGCCAAAATACATATGTATGTTCAGTAAAAACACTCCATAAAACATTCTTCAGCACAATACATTACCAAAATTCTATCACTTCTCTATCATTTCACGTTGATGATTCAGTTATACCTAAATTTTCAATTCATTATTCTCTATACACAATTCACAATTTCATGAATGATCACCACCCAAAACCAGAATCTAATTCTATATTTTTGTGCACTTTTGTCTACTTCACTCATCTGTATTTTAAGACATCACTCCATTTCTCACAATCCTTCATCTCTTTACTTGTATCACCCAATTTGCTTCTTCCAACATCACTCACGCATGCATCAATCCACAAGAATGAAAACAACACTACTCACGCATGCATCCATTTACAAACATTAAAACCTTATCAAAATGTCAGTTATACTACCATAAAACTTAAAACATAACTTACTTGTTTTAATCTTCAAATCTTTCAGCAAAATTCCAGAAATGGGGAGAGCAAATAAGGGATTTTGGTGGATAGAGAAAAACAAGAAGAGAGTTTTGGTGGTGGAGAATTTCGATGAAGACGTAGAATTTGCTATACAAAAACATGATTAGGTGTCTTCATCCCTTATTGACACACGTCATTTAGCATGTCTTACATTTGCCATTCATTTGCTTAATCCATATGTCACTTACTAATTGCTCCACTTGTCATATAGTAATTGGTCCATTAGTTAAATATTTACTAGTCCATTTGTCACACTTCTATTTGTCTTTTATTTCTACATTTTTCTTAGTCCAAAATACCCCAATCTTTAGAAAATTTTGAAATGTCACCAACAAATGCTAATTCAATTTTAATACACACCAATTAAATTTTCAAGACCAAAAATCTACAATTCACATTTTAATCGCATTAAAATCATTTATACCCGAAAATGTCAATGAATGCATGTACAATTATTTTTATGAGTGTCCACATTATTCACGTGTATGAGTGAGTAGGTCATATGATGCATGTAATGTATTTCTTAATTCTCAATAAACTCTCGTTTATAGTAATCTTAGGTTCTAACCTTGCTCATAGGATAATGGGATGTTACATTAGATACCAATTTTGAGGTAAATGATTGGTTTTAAAAGAAAGAGTTCCAAAGTTAATTATTGAGTACATGTAGGAGGAATGGAGATAAAGGGATGTATCTCTTAGCGTGTGTTATTTTAAAGGTAGAAAATATTGACTCATTTAGTTGATTAATGAATCTCCTTACATCTAATTTTGAATTGGAGGATGGCGAAGGACTTATAATTATATATGATATGCAAAGGGCAACATATTCTTAATATTGTCATTTACTTTAAAATCTTTCAAGATTTTATTAGATTTGCCTAATTTCTTTTAATTGTTTTAGGGATTGGTCATAGTTGAATAAGTGAATTTACCAAATGCAACACATAGAATGTGTGCTAGATATGTTTATCAAAATTAGCATGCAAAATAGAGCATAAAGGACTTAGGAAACTAGTTTTAAATGTTACGTGGTCAACTTATGTAGAAGACTTCGATGAGCAGCTTAAAAGACTTAAAAAGTTAAATATAGGTCTATTGTAGCCTTACTTGAATGTCCTAAAGAAAAGCAAGATCTTACAATCATTTGAATCAAAATGCCTATTGATTGACAAGAATATGATTGAAATATTCAATAAGTGGATCTTGCCTGCTCGAGACAGGTTATTAACTAGCATGTTTGAACTAATAAGAAATGATGATGAAAAGATATGCAGATAGGAAATAGTTTGTATATAAATGAAAGAAAAACATTGCACTAAGTCTATGTTTGATTGGGGGTTTTATAATAGAATGAAATGAAATGTAATATTATTATATCATTTGGGAGGAGGTTTTATAATGGAATGAAATAGAATGAGATAGAAAAAGAGGGTTTCATATTACATCTCATTCCATCCTAAACAGTAAAAATAAAAAACCTCCAATTTGGGAGGTTTAGATGGAATGTAAAATGATAAACTATATTACATTATAACATCTAAACAACATTTCACTATATTACATTATGAATCCTTTCATCTCTCCCAAACAACAATTTTCTAATATTACATCCATTTACGTTCCATTCCATTATAAATCAGTCAATTCTATTATATTCTATTAAAAAATTTACGTCCAACCAGAAGATGATATAATAGAATAAAAAATATCCAATGCAATATATGATGTATATATTCTTTATATAGTACAAAATGGGAAAGCCTAATAAATCAAATAAAAAATCCATACGATGTATGTATTCTTTATATAGTACAAAATGGCAAAGCCTAATAAATCAAGCATCATGTCACACTAATATAAGCTGAAGCAAATAAGAGGACACCATTGAGCAAAAAAATGTACAATTATTACAAGAATAAGTTTTCTTGTAACATCCCGTTTCCAGAGAACAGGTCGGACCAGAGAAACGGGTCCAGGTGTGGTAAATTACCACACCTCATGCTCATGCAGTTGTGAATAGTGAGTGTTGTGCATATAAGAACTTAGTGTACAT
>JANQBM010000008.1:17757817-17774089 GCA_025594535.1 Erythroxylum domingense
TGCTACTAAAAACGTCGTTTTCAAATTTTGGGTAATTTCGATCGGAAGACTATGGTGTACCACAAAGCATAGGTTTAAAAGGAGCTGTAGTGGATTCAGTACTAGTATAGAGCTGAAGCTTCCTTGCTGGGACAAAGGTTTCATCTTTGATATCACCACCAGCATCATAAGAAAATTATTGGTTGCAATACCACCGAAGTTTTGATTAGAGTAACAAAGTACGTGTTTTCCAACACACAAAAAAAGTAACAAAGTGAGTGCTTCCTCATTTTCGATAATAGTGAATGAAATGCAAGACGCCTCGGTATATCTAAGAAGGAAACATATGTGAAATGAAAGTTTCCATTTATGTTGACTGTTAAATTTAGTAATCTTTTTGGACGTTCCAAAATTTTAAAGCTTTATATTATGAATTTATATAAATTACTTTAATCTTTTATTTATTTTCAATATAAGACTTATATTAAGCGTTAGATATATTTATAACAACAACAATAATATCCAATGAGAGTCCCGCTGAAATATAAAATTTGGAGAGGTACAATAATACGTAACATTATCCTTATTTGGAGGTTGTTCCGAAAGCTTTAAAGATATCTACATCTTCTACTAAACTCATGTTAGGTTTTTCTATTGTACGTTTTGTTTTGTTGTTAATATCTATTTTATTTTATTTTTTATTATTTTTATTTTATTATTATTATTAATCTTATTTTAATCATTATGTGAAGACACATATACCTTGTTTTCATTTCTTAAAAATATTTATAGGTTAACGATTTAAAGAATTTCAATAGAAACATCTTTTTATTAGTTCTTTTGTAAAAATTTTGATAATTTGAGCATTTTTAATTAAAATTTTGAAACATGCCTTATGTTAATTCTATGGAGAGAAAAATTGATCAACAAATGGATGTATTTAGTAAAGTAAGGAAAGTTTTTTTTTAGAATACTTAAGTATAAAGAGTTTTTCAAAAATAAATCAAACCATAGAAAATTTGTTTCTTTCTCCCTAACGTTCGCAAGTAAACATAAAAAATCATAATTTTTTCATTGAAAATTACTTTATAATGAAATAAAATTATTTAACTAAATAATTATTACAATTAATGATAAAATATATTGTGATAGAAAAATTAAAAGCACTTTGCTATTTTTATAGATTATATTCAAACATTAAAATTCATCCAATTTAATAAAAAATAAAAAAAGAACCGAACACATTTCTAATCAATGTTTTAAAAACTGGACTAAACATCAAATTATTCAAAAAAATTGTTTAAAGTTTAAAGGTTCAATGGATATTAAATCGTTATAAAACCAGTATATAATAAATAAAAAGTAACAAGAATAAGTAAAAATATAATATAAATAAAATACTTTGTTGAAATAAAAAATTCAACAATAATGTCTATTAATAATAAAACTAATAATTTGAACTAAGATTGAATCTAACATAAAATTTAAAATAAAAATAAAAATTGTATTCTTATATTATCATTTATTTAAAAACTCATAAAAGTTGAAGTATGTTCAAACTTTAACAAAATAAATAGAAAAGATTCTAATTTTATTCTAACTTCTTTTTTAATGTCCTTTAAGCGTACTTTTTTATAGTTTAATCATTATTTCTAACATATTCTTAAATTATCTTATGCAAAATTACTTATATATATTAATTAGTAATTCAATTTATTGAACAAATTCATGATAAAAATAATAATTAGTTTTTAACAATAATAATTTAATTTTTTCTATTAAATTATAAAGAGATAAATAAAGAACCTAAAATTTGACAAATTTAATTTATTAGTGACATTAAATAAAGTTAATATTTTTAAGAAAAAAATTAGCAAGTCATTTTTTAACAATAATAATTTAAAACAAAATTTTTAATTAAAATATAAATAAAAATAAAAATTTTGAAAAACATAATTTATTAGTTAGATTGTACCAAAGACTTGAAAAGAAAAAATAATTCATTAAAAAGTCAAAAAAAATTTAAATATAGCCGTGGAAAATCTCAACTTTTGTACAAGAATTCAATTTGCATCACTTATACGTTAAAAGGTGTCAAAACTAGAGAGTAACAAGGACAAGGAGGTATGTTTGTGATCAATCATAAGTCTGTATCTATTTGGAGACAACATAAGTCGCATAAACATAGCAGAATAAATTAGAAGATCCATGTTCAAGGATGACACGCACATTTTAAGAAGTCGTCAAAAAATTTTGCAATATATTAGGTATAAGCAAAATTTTGCAGCATGTCAAGTATTTCTATTCCTATTTTTTTCTTACTAATTTTATCTTTTAAATTTACATCTTCTTAAATGAAGTTTAGTAGCTTTTCGGTAAGTAGTATTATTCTATTTTACTTATGTATTATTACTTTATCCTAGTTATTTATTTATTTATTTATTATGTATCTAATTATTTTACCACATTTTTATTTATCTATTTATCTCCTAAAATCTTTTTGGCAAATTTGTATAACTTTTTTAAGTTTTTTATCTTTTGACCTGCCCTTTATTTTTATTTCTATAAGCTGCATCATTCGTTTATTGTCTCATATGCATATTGGTCCACCGAAAACAAACTCTCTACTATGTAGGGGTTGGCTGCGTACTACTGGACCTCCCCAAACTCTGCTTCATTGCAGGATTTTGGAATGGGTGATGATGATGATGATGATGATGATGATAAGTCGCATAAATAACTCTTCAATGAATGCAAATTCGCTTTTAACCGAGAAGGTGAAGGTAAATAAATTAGTACGTGATGGATCTCTTGGACTTATCCGCCACAAAGTTATTTTAAACTTAACGTGGACGGTAACTCTCTTAGAAATCCTAGTCCTGCAAGATTTGGTGGCTTAATTTGTGATGAATATGGTTAACGGGTGGTGAGATTTTTAGGTTTTATAGGTATTGCTTCAAATTTGGTGGTTGAACTAAATGTTATTTACCATAGGTTGTTCTTGGTGTGAGATTGTGGTTACCGCAAAGTTATTGTTAAATCCGACTCTCTTGAGACAGTGAAGTTCGTTGTTCATTCTTGCCCAAAATTTCATCCACAACGAGTAATCATCATGGCAATCAAGGAATTGCTTGGACGAGATTAGAGCTTTTCTGTGTATCATGTCCTGCACGAGGGGAATCAATGTGCAAATTTCCTTGCGAAACAAGGCTCGTCAAGTACTGAGAGACTACATATTTAGGACCCTCCAACTCCAAGCTTGCGTTTGCTACTCATGTCTGAATTTCAGTCTATTGCTTTCTTGAGGCGATAGTCCTCTCAACTTACCCTTATCGATGAGGCAATAATGTATTATAGTGTCCTGGGCATTATAAACTAAATTGATAATAACTAAAAATCAAACAACAAAATCAATTTTCTCAAATAATTGAATTATTACAAGATTTGATCTTGTTTTCAACAAGCTCAATACAGAGATACAGAACAAGCTCAACAGGGTTCAAGGCACACACTATATCAGTCCCTTGTTGGTCGTAGTCATTCCTATTCTCTGCCATAATGCCAGACACAAGCGTTCGCAGAGGTAAAAGCCACTCATTGTACGCTTCCTCTAAGTTCTCCTTGGACAATACTCCGGACAAGTTGATGTTTCCTGTTACATTTAAAGACGTTAACAAATAGTTAATGTGGTCCATACTCTACCAAATTCAGACTTTTCCAGGTTTCAGAATTTAAGTCAAATCAAGATCACAGCAGTACAGGTCCAAACGGACATCCAGGCCATATGTCCATGAAGGAACTTTCCTATGGCCACAAAGTGACAAAACAGCAATGTTGGAATGGTATCCTGGCCCGCTTGGTGAGATACAAAATCTAAGATTGGGTCCAACTTGCCCGTTCCAACCGGTAAACAACATTTAACAATGCAAACATTACAAGCAGTTCACCTACTAGAGTACATCTTTCCAATGGATAATTTGTTGGACCACATGGAACCGACGACTTCAGAGGCGGAGTGAAGGACAGTTTCTCATCATGTCTTGTCACTAAGAATTATTGGAATTAAGGATCTTTGCACCCTTTTGGGGCAGATTGTTTTATAAGATAGCAGAAGATAAGCCAAAAAAATGAAGTAAAGAAAGAGGGAGACTTCAAAATTTAGAATGCATTTATCGGATAGTTTGCACATTCTATTTCTTTACGATCACAAGAATCAAAGCTTTTGCATTACCTGATGATTCTGTCATCAATATGTATCTGTAAAGATTAAGGGCAGCCAGAACCTGCAAAAAAAGAAACTAAAACACTAAAAACAAGTTTAAATGAATAAATGGATCAAACAGAATGGAGTAATGACGATAGACTGCAGTGTAATATATAAACAACCTAGAAATAGTAAGACAAGGAACAAAAAATTAAAAAAATATATATAGATTATGAGGAAAGGAACTATATAAAGAAGGTTGATCAAGCAAGTAAAATACTTACTGGATCACTATGTTCAGGAAGGGGTGGAGGTCCACCATTAGGAGGCCTCAAAACTAGCTTCACTAAATTAAGGACATCAGCACTCCAAAGTGATGCATGTGTTTGATTGTCAGATGTCATTCGGCAACCATGCAATTCCATTCTAACAAGATCCATAAGAATTGCATTCTACATATAGTTGCAACAAGTAATCAATGAAATAATTTCGACTGAGTTTGAGCAAATGGCTGCTCATAGATTGTATAAGACAGAATGTGAGAAGTTACCAGGGAAGGGTAGCAACTATTTGTCATCAAAGCTAGTATAATGTCAAACTTTTGAGAAGTTGGAATATCAGCAAGTACCTGGTTTTGTACGGTAATTAATATCACTAAATGAGATGAGTATCACAATTTTTGAAGAAATACAGTATCATAAAATAGTACTTAAATTTCAAAAACCAATATAGATGAAAATGAAAATGACAGTGAACACCCATATGAATCTAATTTTTGAAAATAGGTGATACAAAAATGTAACCAACATGAAAATTGACCATGGCTTCTTGGCTCTGTATGCTGGCACTTATCACGAAATAAGCAAACAGGCAGTTTGCCTGCTCAAGGGGCCTTCAATTCATTTATGGTTGAAAAACCTTACCCTTTTTAATGCTTCAAAGGCATTCTTTTTCAGCGCAGCATTTGGTGAATATATCATGACCTTGGAGATTGCCTGAAAATTTTATTTTATCAATTACACGAACATCATTACATGACATTGATGTCACAACTGAAAATTGTAAGAAAATACCTGCAGAGCAGCACAAAGACTTGGCATATATATAGAGCAGTCAGCATTCTCATCATTGCACGTTTTTGTGACATTTTTATCAGTAATGGACAGCAAGAAGTCGATAGTGTGTGTCATTAATTCCCATGGTAATTTGTAAGATGAAATTATATGCTTTAACATCCTTATAGCTCCCCAGCGTGCAGTCTGATTGGTTTGAAGTTCATACTTGACAGAAGAAATATTTTCCCTTGCAGCCTGAGCAACTTCATCAGAGATATGACCCCATACCACTAACATCAACAAGACAAAAGACAAATGATTGGAGAAAACAGGGAAGACTAACACAAAAGGTTAAAAGAGTAGCAAACACACGCAGAAAACCTCTAGTTGCTTGTACCAACCTGAAAGAGATGCTCCATGTTTGATGTAGGAGAAGCAATTTGTATAAGTACCTTCCTCATCATTACAATCTGCAGTTATTAATCAAAGCACACAAATGAAATTGTAAACTAAATTTAGTGATTTTCTCAGATTGGAAAAAATATCAACATACAAAACTTTGATTGGGAAAAATCAGTGTACAAAAACTGTAAGGTACATTGTCTACCTTCAAAGATAATCCTAGTCATTGCATCAACTTCAGATCCAGTTATTAAACCATGATACGAGAAACCACTGTATGTTAGAAATCCTGCCATACGGCACACTGATGGAAGACAGCTTGAAATGTTGTGTCCAGCACTTAGTGACAGCAGAGCCTGATCATTGAGAGAGTACATGGAATACAAATTATATTAGTTCACTTCGTACAAGTTACAAAATTTCATCATACAACTCAACAACTAAAATATAATCTTCTCTGCTGTCAAACCACAAACTTGTCTAGCTGACCTGAAGACTACATATTCGCAGATCTTAGTATGTGCAAAAGCATGATCACAATCAAATACTCAATATATTTTTACTTAAATAGTGATTACAAACCATGATTTGCAGGACATATAAACCAACTAGCATACGCAGTTTTTCGTTCGTTCTGCCTTCCTGTAACCCCAAGAAAGAGTGGCAAAATAAAAAATTAAAATTATATAAAAATACAATCAGAAGGAAGTTAAAGAAGATAGAAAAAATATCAGCATACCAATTTTTCACAAACAGAACGAATAGAGTCAGCGATGCATAAAGCTTTGTCAAATAAATTTATGCATTTCGTATCTTGGTAATTCAACTCCAAAGATATGACCTCAAGGACATTCAGGATGACAGGAACTGCTTCTTTCACTTGCTCAAATTGACGTCTTTTAATGGAAATGAATACTGGCGGACAAAAGATAAAATCATTGTTTAGATTTAACCAGACCAGAAAAACATTTGGGCCATGTATAAACAATCTAGCAAATCAACAACATAGATTCCATAATACATTCTCCAGGACCAGACAAAGAGGCAGCTGAAATCATTTGTTGCTAAATGACTATGAAACCGTAGATTGCATATTGCATTTGTTGTCCACTAGGATATGAAAATTTCTTCTGACAGTTTCAGTAGAAATTATTGAAGAATCTATAGGTTGCAAAGATCATGATAGACATAAAATGGGTAGTAATTAAAAAATGAAAATGCTAACAAAAGTAAGAATTCAACTGCAATCTATAAGTCAATGTATGTGCTTAGGACACAATGAAAGACATCACAATAAGATTAACTACATTCATCACTCAGGAAAGCTTGATACACTTTCAAGAATAACAACCTTTTGAGAGCCCATTAAGAAGAGGAGCGACACAACGAGATGCATTAATTGTCTTACTCAAAGAATCTAGTGCCTGAAATCCAATATCAACCAAAATGAAGGAGTCAAAGAAATTGTGCAAAAGATCAATCAGAGGCTTGAGTTGCAACCTATATCACAAGATCACAGATGACTCCTTCATAATGGAAGGGAAGAATGGCAAAATGAGCCATCATCGAATAAAAGTAAACATCAACCTTTATTACGTTAAAAATGTTTCTGAAAATCATAGTTATCAAAGAAAATGAACCGTGCGTGATATTTATCATCAAAATATGAAAACCTATCCATTTAAAGACGCTGTACTTGGAATCATCTATACATCAACTAGATATTAAATATATTGGTCCTGTTAATTTAGCCGCCAAGAGTTGTAGGAGTGAATGTTAGACTGATTCCCCCTAATCTGGTTCATTAACTAAAAGACTTAGAGTTTAATTACCAAATTGAGCTAAAATGCAAGGTACCGATGTGTATATAAACAAAGGACTGGCTATTGTAATAAAATAAACCAAAAGCATATAAAGAAAGGTACCTCGCAAAGAATTGGCAGCATATCCCTCGGGTTACATGTTGTTATCAAAACGTCAATGATATTATCAGCAATCTCCAAGCACCTATCCGACAAGCCAGCAAAACGAGAAACGGCCTTTGGCAACTCTAACGAAAATACATCACGGACTGTCTGCAATCCCAGGAAATCCACTACACTCAGTAGTAAAAGAAAAGAATCAAGTAAAAGCAGAAAACTTAACTGAAATAAAAATCACCGCCAAACCTGGTCTAGCGAAGGAGAAGACAAGAATCTATGGATCTCAGACACAACTCGGAATGCGTCATCTTCTGCTTCCTCGTTTTCCGGGTCCAATAAAGCAGCGTCTGAAATAGAATCAATAAAACTCACCAACTCTGCCGTTTTGCTTTCGTTTCCACTTTCAATTGACTGCAAGAGAATTTCGTGAAAACCAGTAAAATGGAATCTCATGTAAAATTAATTCCCCAAAACCTTATTTCATAGTTACAGTAGAGGAGAAATGTACATTGGAGCAAGAGCAGAGACTGTCCCGAAGACTAAGTACCATAGGACTAGTATTGTCAGATTCGACTTCTTCAAGCTTCGTGCAGCTCTCCATTGACGAGTCACTGATAGATGAGGAGCTGGTTTTAGTATTTCACTAGAAATAACTAGATGGTATGTAAATTATGGTAAAGTGTCCGGTATGCACCCGATTTCATTATTGTACCGTAGTATATAATAGGTATTATTTTAAGTATTTTTTTAAATTATAAATTAGTATCTAAATTTTTAAAAAATTATAAAATATTTTTAATATAGTATATTATACAATTTATAATTTTGCATAAATTTATCTTTTAAAATTGTAATAATAGAAATTTAAAATAATAATAACTTATTTATTTTTATTAATATTACTATGAAATATGTAAACAATAACTACAATTAATATGAAAAAAGATCATTTAATCATTATATAAATATAAAATTAAGATAATATAAAATATTTAAAATATTACAATTTCATTATATAATAAATAATAATTACATCAAATAAAAGAACTTATATTCAATTATTATTTCAATATAATTTTCAACTTTTTAAAAAAAGTATCAGAACAAGAGTTTATGCCAAAAAATAACCAACCAGAAATGAAATCTGAAACAAATATATATATATATATACATGAAACTTTACTCAATTAAATATCCGTTAAAATCGCATTAATCTCAATTCTCATTTGGTATAGAAATCATCGTCATTGAGAAGAGTCTCATCATTATCATCATTCAAATTTATTGCACCAAATAACATGTCAATATTTTTTCATCCAAAATTATCTTCAAAGTTACTTTCATTTATCAAACTTGATTTCTTAGAAACTCAATCCACCAAAAAATCGATATGGTTAAAACAAATTGGATCTAAAAAATTACTTATTTTATTAAGAGTTTTAGTAAAAAGAAATTTAAATTAAATTATTAAGAAATTATATTCAACTTAAAAATGATAACAACATACATTTCCCGAAACTTTAAATTGTATCGAACAAAGACTAAATCAGTCAATATTTTGTGCTCCAATCTATTATTTTTTATGGAACAAATGAATTCAAATATGCTCTAATTCTTTTCACACCCTATTGCACTCACACATTGACTCAGAATTTGAATTGCAAGCTTTTGCAATTTTAGGACATCACTTTTGAATTGGTCCTACGAAGTAATTGTAAAATAACAAAAGTAACATTATAAACAAAATAAAATGATGTTTAATCTCAACAAATAACAAAAGTGAAAAAATATATACCTGAATTAATTTTGTCTTTTTGACGATCTCTTTGATGAATAGCAATGGACATTTCAAAATCACCATAAGCATCCTTATAAATCTATATTTTTGAGCTTATGAGATCTTACATCATCTCATGTCCAATAATTGTCATAATAGTTAATAATAGTCTCCTATTAATTTCAATTTTCTTTGTAAAGTTTGGTTTGAAACAAACATTATGATTCAAAAATGTCCCAGTTGTAAACAATGAAGAGCAAAGTTCTCTTTCTCATCTCTCATTGACGACTAAAAGATAAGGTATATACAAAGAAGACCTATTTTTCATATTAGCCACAATTGCTTCCTTCGCCCTCTTCATGACATCTCAAAAATAACTCAATGTTGCCTTTTCATTATTATTAGTCAAACGAAATAACATTGCCAAAGACTCATAAACTTGGATAACAAATTGTCATTGGGACCAAAATTCATGATCTTCAATTATAATTCTAAAAGGTTATAATCAAGCATTAGACTTAGCATGCTGAGATGCAACCTACTTATCACTTGTAAACATTTGTCTCAACTCTTTCATCAAAATAAAACACTGAAGTGATAAGAAATTAGTTTCAAATCCTGTAATAGTAGGAAAATATAAATTCCTACCATTGATGAAATCGTTTCTCATTAGATTCAAGGCTCATGCATGATTGTAGATGAACTTGATCACTTTTTTTTTCTTTCTGCGTAGTTTCATCAATAATAAGAAAATATCTAGTATCTCCTATACTTTTTAAGTTAATGCAATGTGCAATACAAGAAATCCAATAAAAAGAATTATACTTGCTTTACAATCTTCTTCCAACTGTTTTATAAGTAAAATTATTGTCAGTAATGAACTGAACAATATTTTATGACCCAACTTCATTCACATCTTCATCAAATATTTAAAATAGAGTATCAACCTTCCTAAAAAGGCCAAATGCATTAATTAATTTCAAAATCATTGTCCTATTTGTAGAATAAACTAAAAAAACTAATAATAGGCTCTTGACTTTTATGTGTCCAACTATCACATATAATTAAACACTCATAAGTAGCCCAAGTGATTCTTCTTTCATCAATTTTTATTTTATAAACAAAACTGCTAAGATGTTTACCTCTGTAGTCATCAATTGAAGGAACTTTATATCCTAAACCGTAAAAGACACTAGCATCCACCGTAACTAATAATAATAAGATTAAGCAACAGTGAATGCTATATCTGAATCATACTACCATCTAGTTATTTCCATATCCACATTACGAGCTGCTTCTCCAAATTGTAAGACACTACAAATTAAAGGTTGAACTCTAGGAATTGTTTGTGGTGCAAAAATATTAGACATTTATCTTCTTCTTTTTCTAACATCAGGTGCAACATTCTCTTTTTGTGGGATAGAAATACTACCACCTTTAGCATCCTTACTATCATCCTGACCACCAACAAAAGAACTTTCACAACTAATTTTATAGTTCAATCTTTGTCTTTTACCATTCTCATGTTGATACTCTTTAACCAAAGTTTTCATTTGTCATTTAACATTATGGCGCACTTTCTCACAAGGCTGAACATCATCTTTGATCCCAGCTAAATGCTTCTTTAATCTTCTGATTCCTCTACCTTTCAAATACTTGTTACAATATAAACAAATAGTATAGTTCTTTATTCCAAGAATTAATCTAACATAAGTCTAAGCTGGGTCATCAAATCTTCCTAAACCTGAAGCTGTTGAATTATTAGGAGTACATGAACTTCCCTCCATTAATATGTAAAATAAATAAATGTATATGTCAAAATTAAATTGATGACCTAAAAAAGGACCATTATCAATTTATTGTACAAGAACGTTGATGATAGAACACACTTTTATGTTATATCTTTTTCGATTTTACAACTTTTCATATTATTTTTGTCAAAATAGTTTTCGATTAATTTTCTTAATTTCATTTCTCTTATATTTTTAATCTAATTTCATTTTTTAAAAATAAAATTATATGAAAATTTCAAATTAATTATCTTATAAATAGTTTTAAATTTCAATAAATAAAAGGAAAAACTCAATGCCTTTTTTATTTTATAAATAGAGTTCAACTTTTATCTTATCACCCCAATTCTTATTAAATATCTATAAACAAAAATTACAATTTTTTCAAAATTAAATATGAAAATACATTACTTAAATATTAATTTAATTGTTGATAAGACAAAACTGTATAATTATTATTAAATCCCTTGAATTTGCTCAAATTTTATTGCATATAGCAAGATATGATATTGATATCCTCACTTATGATAACTCTCTTCACGTCCTTCATGTTCACTTATAAAAAAATGATAGAAACAGACTACCCTTCTTTATGTTGTGTATATGTAACTTAAATACGTTAGGTGCATCCATTATGAACAATGTTTTCTCCAATTGTAGCTTTTTCTAGGATTTAAGGAAAAAATCGAGAATATTAAAGTGTAATATAGATTTGAACAATGAAGCCTATTCTTATCTATGGTATAGACATTGATTTTGATATCTTATCTATGGTGTCTCATCTGCTAGAATAACGCCACAATTAACATGTAACTCATTGAAGTTCATACGTTCCCTTTTCGATACATTGAAAGCGTGACCCGTAGTCAACAACGTTAAATGATGTGGACTATTATTAATATAGTCTTAACATTATTATAAACTTATAAAAAAGAAGGAATGGTTATAACGTACCTAAGCCAAACTTTGTATAAGAAAGAACGATTACAATCATAGTACGACTCTAAATTTATTATAAAAATTTAATTTAGTTTATATCAATATAAATAAAAATCAATTATTCCTTAAAAGGTTGATATATCAAAGCTAAAATAGGAGTAGGCCTTCATGACATCGAATAACTATACATGAAGAGGGAATTGAGCTGGATTAGCAATTGCGCCTGAAAATAATAAAATGGCATATAAAATAATAAATAGATAATTCACCTTTTTATTATAAATCAAGTTATTGAAATTTTTGAACAAAGTAAATAATTTATTAGATGTCTCTCTACTTGTACTTATTTTGATATAATAAGTTATAATTTTAACGAAGAAATAAAACAATGGAAAAAATTAAAGAATTCTTTGTTAGTGTTAATATTTTACTTATTGATATATGTATTTAATTAAATTTATCTTTTAGTGAAAGAGAATATGAAATAAGATATATGGTTAATAATTTCGTATTTTTCATTTAAAACCCTATTCAAAAAGGTAATTTTTATATCCATTTAATACAACTCCATATCATACAAAATCACCAAAGCCATAATGATTCTGAGTGAATCGTTCTTAGAGACTGGTGATAAAGTCTCAACCTATTCATCTAAATTTTTACTATAAATTTGAATATCATCAAAAATAAATAACAACAATTTTTTAATAAATATACTTAAAACAGATAATCTTCTGAAAGTATTATGTGCATTAGTTAATCCAAAATGCATCACTAACTACTAATATAAATCATATTTTATTTTAAAGGTTTATCTAATCATCACCTTCTTTCATCCTAATTTCATGATATCTACATTTCAAATTAATTTTTAAAAACACCCAAGAACCATATAACTCATCTAGAATGTCGTTTAATATAAGAGTAAGATGTTGATATTTGACTGTTATTTTGTTGATAACTCGACAACTAACAAACATTTCTATAATCCATCCTTCCTATGAGCAAGTCAGGTTGGAACAACATATAAACCTATAATTTTACCATAGTCATCAAATCCAAAGGATTGCATAAATAAATGTTATAACAAGGAGAGGTCTACTGAAGCATATAAGTATTCCCTTAAATCACTTGATGGACTAAGATTTTGGCCTCAGTATAAAGTCATAGAGGCATTAATAATAAGAAGAATGCTTGTTTTTCCTAAAATAATATGAACGAGGAAAAACTTGAGTGGCCTAAAATTGGAAAAGGTACTAAATATGAAAGGAAAATGACTTGCACTAAATATGAACAACAGAGGCATGACTAAAGATCATTTAAAAAGGCATTATATATGAGAGAAATGATAATATAATATCTTATTATAACATATATTTTGCCTTTTCCATCATCTAACTAACAATTATTTTTATGAAATATTGATAGGTGTTATGGTCATCTAGCATTAACATTTGTAGACAAACATGGGAAGTCCAAGCATCACTATTAGCGCACATTGCATCGATAAACATAATGCATACACATGAATCATTAGATAAGAGAATAATGAAGGTTGAGAACCAATGGTTTAAGGAAGAGGAAGAGGAAGAGGCAAATTGAGAGGCAAAGGTAAGGGCAGAGGCAAAGGCAAAGGCAAAAGGATTGGTGTGTAGGGAATACACTATAATGAGCCAACTGGCTCAACTGAGTACCATATAAGTTAATAAATATATAGGATTAAGTTTATATACTTTTTTCAAATTATATAAATACTAATTAATTGTTGTTATTGTCATTTATACTTACATAAGGCAAAATATACAAATAATAATGCTAGACATAGTTCACAAAGCCCCGTAACAGTCAAATATAATTCTCCTACTAAATTTGACTTTCAACCAGAGATTGCAATGGAATGGTGTGAATATCATCTAGGGTTGGCAAAATAACCTTAGCCTGACCCAACTTGATTCAGTCCAAAGTCAACGGTTTTGGCTTAATTTATTTCGGTCAGATGTGGGCTCAGCCTCCACAATCTAACTGACTCAAAGCCAAAAGCCTAACTATATTAAAAATTTTGTTATTTTATTTTTAAATAATTTTTAATAATAAATAACATTTAGGATAAGAAGTGTAAATCTTAGGTAAAGTTTATGATTAAGACAATGACCCAAAGGAAGAAAGTGATTCTATAAATAGATCATACGAGTCTCTACCTTAATCATAAAACTTCTAAAGAGTTGGATTTTTAAGTCCGACTTACCTTAATTGAGCTTTGAAATATTTAATATTTTTATAAAAGGTAGGCTTTTAGGCTTAACCTAGCCTAAATGAGCTTTAAAACATTTAATATTTCTCTAAAAAGGTTAGACTTTTGAGCCTAATCCAACCTAATTTAATTGGGTCTAATTAAAGCTTGATTGAGTCTAAGCTTAGTCTAAGTTACTTAGGCCCAATTGAGTTTTAAGTTGCCTAAAATATGGTAGGACCTAGGTTTAGGGCAAGCCTCCCAAGCTCGATTTATCTTCAAGGTATGTTTAGTCTTTAAATAAAATTTAGGTCTGCCTAAGCCCATTCTAGCATGTTGCCATTGTTGATAATTATCACTTCATCTAGCTTATGTATTAAGAGGGATACAAAGAAGATAAAGCAATCACATTCAACCTTGAACTCAAGTCAAACTTGCTCTACATCTAATTGCATTGTGATATAGTTGTGTGAACCAATTACATATTATAATTCTTATTTCCTAAGAGTATCTTTGATATTTCTAAGAATGTATATATAATTACTTTTGAAATTTTAGATATCATATATTTTTTAAAGCAATTGAAACCCTTTAAGTATTACACATATTTAATCACTTACAATTGATTACAATATGACAACAATATTGAATACAACATTGACAAGTACATGTGATTACAAAAAATAACTTTGACCTTTATTGCATAAGTTGATAATGTAATTTTTTTACACCACTTATGTGTACATTTAAATCCAATAGAATTTTCTTAAAAAATTATCATAGTACAATATCAATCCTAATAAAGTTCCTTTGACTTTTCAATAAACATAATTACAAATATAGTTATAAACATCACAACATATATTATATAGCTCAATAACAATCTTTGCAATCTTCTTATTTCACATATGTATATTTCAACATCATTTTAACTTCTATTAATTCATCATATTATGCTTCTCCTCCATACAATTACCGACATTATGCATACCAACCTCCTCTTAACTTCTAGTTTTTTACCTTCAAACTTTTATTCATATCATTTAGTTGATTTATAATAGGTTTTCCCTTTTTTTTTCAAAGTCTTTATCCATTTATGTAAAAAATTCACATCCCCCTTCCTACAAGTATATGATAACATAAAACTATTCATTATCAAATAACAACTACTTTATTGTTAATAGATAACCTAGCTTATAATTAGGGTATCAATAATATCTTATTCTAAGATGGTCATTAGTCTAAGAATTCATTAAAGGGCTTTAAATTCCACATCAATAAAAAGTATGCTTATCACATTGCTTTTTACTATTTCATGTTGATTTAGAAGAATTATCATCCATTATTCTTACTAAGTACCTATACCAACCAAATATCAAACATAAGTGATTTTATGAAATAACTAATATAATAGACATATAGAACATGTATAATGAGATATTACAAGAAAGTGATGAATTTAATGGGATATACGCAGTTAGTATTTAGACAGTAATAGGATACATCTAGTATGTAACACGCCACTACCATAAATTACACACTGGAACACCCAGTGAACATTCCAACATATAATCTATAATAATGGCATGTTAGAGCAAACAGATATCCAACTTAATCATGGCATCAACTATTATACATAAAAGTGACCAAATTATAAAATCAAACTGCATTCTTCATTTCATTCAACAAAAACCAAACTGACATTGTAGCTTTACAAAACCATAGGAATATATACAATATCAAACCTTATACATAACACATTGCTTAAAAGAGAACTTGTACAAAAATTACTAACTACTCCTTTAGTCTTAGCTGACTGACCTTTGAGCCATTTCTTGACAAAAGTACAAGAATCGGTCTTCTCGTAGACGCCGTCTGTCTCTAATGTCCTCTCTCAGACCTGAAATATCAACGTTGCAATTTTGGTGAGTTTTGTGAACTCAATGATGTAACCATCCTCGATGGTTCACCCAA
>JANQBM010000008.1:17775641-17796342 GCA_025594535.1 Erythroxylum domingense
ATTTCATGTGCAAATATTCACTATTTATTATTCATGTGCATATATGAATGCATGAATATATCAGAAACACTCTCAATGATTCTAACCCATTCAAAATGGCCAAAATGCCCTTTCACATAAGTGAGGGGATGTTACATAATGGTTGTTAAAAAGATGAACATTTTAACCACGGTCTTTCTGAGACATGATAATGAGAAAATATTCTACCCAAATTAAGTTATTTGAACATGGTGAATCAAGTTCAGATAAGAAATCAACGTTTGTGTATATTTGTACTACTATTTGAAATAGGATTTTTGTATTCATATTTGTTCTGGTTTTTACAGGACCTTCATCTCAAGTTATTTAGAGAAGTCATGTTCACCTGTACAGTTTCATTATCCATAAGAAATTTATGCATCTCTTTCCATTTTCATTTTCGTTTAAAGTCAACATTCTATTCCTAACCTATGACTGGAAATTATAGCTGCAATATCTAATAGGAGTTGTGAACACAACCTTTCATAATCATTCTAAAACAAGTGTGGAAATCTTAAGATCCTCATGTATATAACTTTTAATGTTACTGCATAAAACAACTGTGGAAGAACTCAAAGGGCACAATCGTACTTTCATATATTAAATTTTGGTTGTTAACGTAAAACACTCGTAATTAATTCGCTGATTTAAAGCAACGAACATTTTACCAAACAACTTTATAAACATTTTGACCTGTCAAACAGTTAAATACAATCAATCTGCTAAAAAAATGGTTGATTTGTCGTTAACCAAACACACCCATCAATAGCTTCAAATTGCAATGGATTTTAGTTACGTGTGTTTTTCTAAATTTGAGTTATATACTTAGTTTTACAATCTTCTGTAAGATGTACAAAAGTATTTAATTATTCCTTATTTCTATTAAGTTTGAGTTTGAGAAAAATAAATGACCCATGTGTCATTGTTAGTAGTAGATGGTGAAAATGGTTTAAATATTAATTATTAAAAATTTTGAGGTCCATTTGATAAAAGTTAAAGTTCAAAATCTTAATGCCTGTTTGGTTCTGTTTTTTTTTTTGCCATTTTTTGTTGTGGTTTTTAGGAAAAAATAAACAATTCATTGAAACACATTTGGATGAGTATTGTTGTTGTTTCTTGTTTCAAAAAATTAAAAAACCGCAATAGGTTTATAGAAACGTAAAAAAGACGTTTTTGTGAGATTTTAAAACAAGATCTTTTTCTCGTAAAAATCTCACGTCCCGATTTCATTGTCTTTTGTGTTCTTTGAAGCCTTGCTCTGCCTTCACTACTCTGTGCTTGCTCCTTCATCTTTGAGAAAGGGTTAAGAATGTTGGTAACTAAGATGAATCTTTTTTGGTAAACCTACCTAGGTATGATCTACTGCTATTGCTTCATTTCTTGATTTGTTTCATTATTCCCTGAATCACATGGTATTCTCATGCTTTTGCTTGACACCTCCTTGGTGTCGTCATGATCAGTGACATCTCATGTATGTTGGGAATTTACACATCTCAAACTCACACCCAAGGATATTTTATAGTCAAAAATAACAAAAAATAGAAAAATAATAATAACACAAGAAATTTACGTGGAAACTCCCAAACCGGAGAAAAAACCACGGGCACCGAAAAGAAAATCCACTATGTGAAAAATTCTTACAATCACACAATTTTTCTTCTCACCTTATATCCCAATACACTAATACATCCACAAAGAAATGTCCAAAACAAATCTTCCAACTCTCTCCTCAAAGGAGGAATTTAACTAGAGTCAAATTTGTCATACAAATTTTTGACTTTGATTGGTACACTAACTAAGTTAGTAGCACCCTCCTTATATAGTCAAGAGCCTTTCCTCAATTATTGTCCCCAACTAATATGGGATAACAAAGGAGCAAAAAACTCAACAATGTCATCATCGGTGTGCATCGCTGCCTCCTCCTACCGTCTGCTTCCACGCATGGGTTTCATAAACCCTCTCCAAGCTTCACTATTCAATATTTCATAAGTGGTGGTACAAACAACTGGTGATTTTCAAACAAACACAGGCAGGGGCAGATACAAAAACCAAAGCACAAAAACACTGCCAAAATGTTTCAAGTAACACCAGAACATCCAACAGACACCATTGCAAACCAAACTTCCAATCAACCAATACCTATCTTATTTCCAGATTTTGGCTGCTAGTTCACATGTTTCCTAACAAACAAATCACAAACAATTGATTTTTCATAAACACAACTAGCAAAATCAATCCATATAGGCATGACCAATCACACCACTCCGCTACGCATTAAGAACTCCAAAAGTTTGTAATTCCCATAAAAGAAAAGTTTTTCATATATGGTGAATTTGACATGCAGTGGGAAGAGCAGAAATTTTTTTTTCCCCGAACATCAATACATTGGTTATATGTTAGATTAATTATAAAGTCAAACATGTTTTTCTTTTTAATTTTTATTACAAATCTCAATCAAACAATATTTTAATTTTAATTTTTATATTACAAATTTCAACCAATTAAATTTTTGTTTCTTAAAAAAAACCAAAATTAAAAATTAAAAATTTAAAACTACAATAAAAAAAGAAATAAAACCAAACGGGTGCTTAGCTTTTTCACTTTGTTAATATTCATTTGTCTTAAAATATGTTGTTAAGTTACATTTATATTAATTTGATTTTAACAATTTAAATATTTCAATAAGAGCTTATCTGTATATCTTTAGTTTCTTATAGTTCTCCAGATTGAATTCATACAGGAGACAAATGGATCTCTGAACAAACGAACGTCCTCTTTATCACTGTTTTCTAAATAGGATCACTGGATCCATTTCCACTTATCAAAACTCTCTCTTGTCAAATGTTCACAATCTGATACGCAACCCCCTGCATCCACTCCCCCAACCGTCAGATTCCACAATGGAGCCGGACGTCAGCATCGAGACGTCCTCCATGATCCGCATCGCGGTGCTACCAATCGGCACGGTCCCACCCAACCTCCTGCGAGACTATTACTCCATGTTTCTGCGCCAACACACCATCCCTCTCTCCGCGATCAGCTCCTTCTACATCGAACACCAGAAATCACCGTTCGCGCACCAGCCATGGGACACCGGTACGCTCCGCTTCAAGTTCGTCCTCGGAGGAGCTCCGCCCAGCCCCTGGGAGGACTTCCAGTCTAACCGGAAGGTCCTCGCTGTAATAGGCGTTTGTCACTGCCCGTGCTCGCCGGATCTCGACTACATCATCGATCAATTCGACGCTGCATGTAGAAGTTATTCTTCGGCTTTGGTTCATCGTTGCTTCGCTTTCTATCCCTGCGATTCTCAGGTAGGATAAATTTTGAACTTTTTGTGATTGAACCTAAGCTTTTGGCTAACTGAAGATAAATTTGAATATTTGGTATCCCAGCTCGAAGATGGAGGTACTAAGGGAGAAAGCCTCAGGTTGTTTCCACCAGCTGACCGGCAAACGCAAGAGATCCACTTGCAGACTATGATGCAAGACATTGCGGCGTCGTTGTTGATGGAGTTTGAGAAATGGGTTCTTAAGGCGGAATCCGCCGGAACTATTCTTAAGACACCGTTAGATTCTCAAGCGAGTCTCAGCTCAGAGGAGGTTTATTCTTAGGTGTCTTGAGGATTTTTGGATAAGCATTTTTTATTCTTTTGATTACTGGAACATCTGTAGTTGGATTGTTCTTCCATGGATATTGTACTCAGCGACTTGGTGAAATTGCAGGTGATCAAGGCCAAAAAGCGGAGACTTGCACGGGCACAGAAGACAATTGGTGATTATTGTCTACTGGCAGGGTCACCTGTCGATGCTGATGCTCATTATTCTACTGCATTAGAGCTCGCAAGATTGACTGGCGATTTCTTTTGGTATGCTGGGGCACTGGAGGGTGGCGTTTGTGCACTGTTGGTATGTACATTTAATTGAGTAAGATCATGTAATCTTTTGTAATTGGTTTTCGGTTTTTGATAGCTACCAGGCAGTCACTGAGGAAGTCATTTTCTTGTGTCATCAGATAGGCAGAATGGGTCTAAGGGATGCAGCTTTAGAGGATGAGGTCAGGTATCGCTACAGCAGTGTGATATCACATTATAGGAAGTCATTTATGCAAGATAATGCTCAGAGGTATTTGTTGTTCCGGATTAGTTGATCAATTGTGCATAGTGATGCTATTTCGTTATTTCCCTCTGGAAGAAACAGATTTTGATGTCTATGTATAGGTTGATCATCTTACTTCTGACTCTGTATAAAATTTAGCTGTTAAGCTAACCTAATCCTGTCATCTGGTCTGTTTTCTTAGTGTTATTAAGTGGAGACATTTTCCCACCTGACATCTGTTAAACACTGCTTAAATATTACTATTGTTGTAAAGAACTATTCACCACCTAAGCACAATTTATTTACAATGATTCTTGGTGCTATTTAAATCTTTGTGTGGACCATAATGACCATTCTCAATTTATCCAAATTTCTCAATTATTGGTGCTAGTAGTGCTGGAAATGGTTAAATTATGTTCTAAGCTTCGAATAGAAACGGCTGAAGGGGAGATTCAAACATTATTATTTCACCTTTGAGACATCCCACCCCCACCCCACAAGGAAAAGATGAAAAGGATAAAGAGAACCGATTAATTTCTTTTTTTTTATATATAACTGAGTTACTAGATATTGTCTTAGAGGATCCCCATCTCCTGTGGATAATGTTGACTGTTGATATTATGTTTTGTTTGCAGGGTATCACCATTAAGCTTTGAACTTGAAGCTACATTGAAATTGGCTAGATTCCTTTGCAGGTAAGCTTTAGCACATGACATTTCTTTGGAGTGTCTATATTCACAAATGAGTTTGCCAGAATGGGCACTGTTAACTCCAACTGTATAGAGTTAGTCAAGTGTAAGGCTTTCTTCCTTGGTTAGGTTGATGTGGTGAAAGACACTGAATTTACTTGTCTAGTTTTTTTTTTTTTTTTTTTAATTTTTCATCCTGGAAGAGGTTCAAACTTCTGTCTTTTTTTTTTATCCTTAGATATCTTCTTAATTTGTTCTGACTTGTACATCTACATATTTCATGGACTACCATTCTTTTTAATGACTGAAAGTAGTTCTAGTTGGAAATGGCAGACTTACTGCTCTACTTCAGCCGATACTTAATAATTGTAAATGGCAATTAGTCCTCCATATTATAATTTTTTCATACGTGGACATTCCTATATAGATTGTGCTTTGACAAAGAAGTGCTTGCTGCAATGTTCTCCGTTTCCTTTTAGAAGTGTATTTAAGAAGTGCATTGCCTAACAGCCACCTTTTTTCAGGAGAGAGCTGGCTAAAGAAGTGGTAGAGTTGCTGACTAGTGCTGCTGATGGTGCAAAATCTTTAATTGATGCCAATGATAGACTCATATTATATGTTGAAGTTGCTCGTTTGTTTGGTACTTTGGGTTATCAAAGGAAAGCAGCCTTTTTTTCTAGGCAGGTAGCTCAGCTGTATCTGCAACAAGATAATAGATTGGCTGCAATAAGTGCTCTGCAAGTTTTGGCAATGACCACTAAAGCATATTGCATCCAGAGCAGAGCATCTCTGTCCAATGTGAGTATTCAAGTTGTTAAAAGTGTAAAGAATGGCTGTCTAATCATATCAATTGGAACTGCAGCCAAAACTGATCATGTTTAGGCCATATGTGAAATAACTTTACTTGATGAGTTTGTCAGAAATTAAGCAATCAATGATTTCTTTCAATCCTTTGATTTTCCCTATGTGCTATATCATGTAAGCAGACAGGAACAAATCACTCAGATATCGGGAAATTTCATCACCAGTCAGTGGTCTCCTTATTCGAGTCTCAATGGAGCATGCTGCAAATGGTTGTCCTTAGGGAAATACTGTTATCTGCTGTTCGTGCTATCGATCCTCTGGCTGCATGGAGTGCTGCTGCCCGACTCATAAGATCATATTATCCCTTAATAACACCAGTAGGACAGAATGGTCTTGCCAGTGCACTTTCTAATGCAGCCGAGAGGCTGCCTTCAGGGACTCGATGTGCTGATCCTGCCTTACCATTTGTAAGGTACCTCCTTTCTTCATTGTCTTCTCTATAAATAATTTTCATTTTGTACTTTATTTTCCTTTTGCTTTGGTCGTATATGAATTTTTAGTTTTCCTTGCTATTTCTAAGAATTATTTTTAGCTAAGATGTCCTTATTTTGGTTATCCATTACCTTCTCTATAAATAATTTTCATTTTGTACTTTATTTTCCTTTTGCTTTGGTCGTATGTGAATTTTTAGTTTTCCTTTCTATTTCTAAGAATTATTTTTAGCTAAGATGTCCTTATTTTGGTTATCCATTGACAAGGAGAGTTAGCCATCAACCATTACTTTTCACTTTAGGTGTATGAGTTTGTGATCTATTGCTAACTACTTAATTCTGTCAGGTTGTATTCTTTTCCTCTTCATCATTCTCAAATGGACATTATAAAACGTAACCCTGCTAGAGAAGATTGGTGGGCTGGGTCTGCTCCTTCAGGGCCTTTCATTTATACACCTTTCAGCAAAGGTGAGCCAAATGACAGCAGCAAGCAGGAGTTAATTTGGATTGTTGGAGAACCAGTCCAGGTTCTGGTTGAGTTGGCAAACCCATGTGGCTTTGATTTAAGGGTTGATAGTATATACCTATCAGTGCATTCTGGAAATTTTGATGCATTTCCGGTTAGTGTAGATCTTCCACCTAATTCCTCAAAGGTGATCACCTTATCTGGAATCCCAACTTCAGTTGGACCTGTTGCAATTCCAGGGTGTATTGTTCACTGTTTTGGTGTGATTACGGAGCACCTTTTCAAGGATGTTGACAATCTTCTCCTTGGTGCAGCACAAGGACTTGTTCTTTCTGACCCTTTCAGATGCTGTGGCTCTGCTAAGTTGAAAAATGTATCTGTTCCAACTATTTCTGTAGTGCCACCGCTGCCTTTACTGGTTTCACATGTTGTAGGTGGTGATGGTTCCATAGTGTTATATGAAGGCCAAATTCGTGACGTTTGGATTAGCCTGGCTAATGCAGGCACAGTCCCAGTTGAGCAGGCACATATTTCGCTCTCAGGGAAAAACCAAGATTCAATTGTGTCAATACCATATGAAACCCTGAATTCTGTGCTTCCGTTGAAACCTGGTGCAGAGGTGATCCTTCCTGTCACCTTAAAGGCATGGCAGCTTGGGCCAGTGGACACTGATCTTTCTTCTGGTAAGGGTGCCTCTGGAAGCTTGGGAAGGCAGCTGAAGGACACTAGTAGCCCTACCCTGTTGATTCACTATGCAGGTTTTTTGTAATATACTGTTGCATCTCTCTCTCTCTGTCTGTATGCATGTTTATGTTGCTAGAATGGAAAAGTGTAATGGGAATTGAAATCTTTATCTTGCTCTTTAATTAGTTTTGCGAATGTCCTATTGCGTCTCATAAAGTTAGTTGCACAATGAAATTGGAAGCTTAGGCAACATTATCGTTTCTGCATTATGTGCAATGGCCCCTGTGGACAATAAAATCTGTGAACCCTTGTTCTATTAACAAAATAAAAAAGTGGGTTTGGAAATCTAATTGGCTCTTGGTTAGTATCATGTTGGAATTGAATTTTATTATGGACTATTAATTCAGGTTTTGCACTTCAAACTCTGATAATATGCTTGTTTATATTCATCAACTTTGTTTTGGAAACTGTGCTTAGAACTAGAAATTTTGTTGTGAATCTACTTATCATGGCAGCTTGTTCATTTTTGCTTTCTATATTTTGGATTGTTCATGATGTTCTTATTGTTCGTTCGCCTATTTTCATTTCTTTTCTTAACCTTTCACAATTTCCTAGGTCCATTGACAGATTCTGGGGATCCACCAGCCAAAGGAACTACTGTGCCTCCAGGTAGACGCTTAGTAGTGCCCTTGCAGATATGTGTTTTGCAAGGTTTGTCATTTGTAAAAGCACGCTTGCTTTCAATGGAAATACCTGCCCATATCGATGAGAATCTTCCAAAACCAATTAATGTGGAGGATAGACTTTCTTTAGAATCTGTTAATTCCCAGGTAAAGATGGATCGATTGGTGAAAATTGATCCTTTCAGAGGAAGTTGGGGGCTTCGTTTTCTGGAATTAGAATTGTCAAATCCAACTGATGTTGTATTTGAAATTAGTGTCTCCGTGCTGCTGGATGGCAATGAGGATAAACTTTCTGGTGATCAGGTTCCTACTGAATATAGTTGCCAAAAAACAAGAATTGATAGGGATTACTCTGCGAGGATATTAATACCACTTGAGCATTTCAAGTTACCTATTCTTGATGGTTCCTTTTTCATGAAGGATTTTGAACCTGAGGGTGGTGCTATTGGCAGAAAGTTGAGCTTTTCAGAAAAGAATACCAAGGCCGAACTAAATGCTTCTATTAAGAACCTTATTTCCAGAATAAAGGTCAGATGGCAATCAGGTCGAAACAGCTCTGGGGAGTTGAATATTAAAGATGCAATACAGGCAGCACTCCAGACATCTGTTATGGATGTGTTGCTACCAGATCCATTGACGTTTGGCTTTAAGCTTGTTATAAGTGACGCTTCACTAGAATCTGAGGTGCCCGTTAACTCTTCTGGATCCAGAGGTTCTGTTTTGGCACATGAAATGACTCCTATGGAGGTTCTGATTCGTAATAACACGAAGGAAATTATAAGGATGAGTCTCAGCATTACTTGCAGAGATGTGGCTGGGGAGAATTGTGTTGAGGGCACAAAGGCAACTGTCTTATGGGCTGGTGAGTTATTGTGATGATGATGATGTATACATCCTTCCAGTGTTTTTTTAATTATTTTTTTTCTTAATCCCTTTAACTCATCAACATGATACATGGGTGTTGGATAATCTTATTGAGAATTAATGGTTCATGTTAACAAACTTGCGATGCATAACATTTACCTCCATTGTTACTTAAAGCAAACGGCTTGTCAGATCCATGTCTGATATGAAAATGTTAGCAGGTGTTTTAAATGGTATCACCCTGGAAGCTCCCCCACTTCAAGAATCTAAGCATTCATTCTCTCTGTACTTTCTTGTACCTGGTGAGTACACTTTGGTAGCTGCAGCTGTGATTGAAGATGCAAATGATGTGCTTAGAGCTCGAGCAAAAACCAATTCACCCGACGAGTCAATATTCTGTCGGGGCCCCCCCTTCCATGTTCGTGTCATTGGAACTGCCTGAATAATTTACTGGTAATGTCATATTGTAACTTTGGTGTATGCGAACCATTACCGTTTTTGTGGATGGTTATCGTAGCCGCCATTATTTGCCTATTCCTTTCTTTTACCTTTTCTGCCAAGCCTTTGTTTTAGTATTAGTAGTTAGTGTGTCGACAGTGAGAGCTGAAACTTTCAAGCTGATAAATGTTTGGTGTATACTTACTGTTATGGTATCATATGTTTCGAGACCACATAATGAGTTTTTGAAACGGAATAAGGGTTACAAGTCCAACTAAAAAATAAACCTCAAAGGCACTTAAAAAGTTTTTCTATCCGAGTTTATTATTTTTGGGAGTTTTATTAGATTTAATATTTATTTTTCTATTTTTGAAAAACTTTAGTAATATTACAGACTTCTCTTTCAAATTTAAATTTATGCAGTAATTCGAATTTTAATAGTTTATTAAGTTGGGTAACCACCAGAACCTTGTAATATTTTCGTGAGAAATAAACCCTTCAACACGTTTTCTAAACTTAAGATGATATATATTTTGTGACAGGGATATAAAAGGCCATAACTTGTATGTATGGGGAATGAGAATTCAATCTTTGGTCCGATCTCTCTATTCAACCACAGTTTTTCGGCTTTCTTGAAGTCTAAGCACTGAAAAGCTAACTCTTCAGCGGCTATTATTGGACCGTTAGGGTGTTTCAACCCTGTGTTAGTGTTCTAAAAACAATCACCTTTAGTACTTTTTTACAAACTTTATTTTGATTAATAAAGTGAAAGATATTTTTCATTGAATTGATATTCGTTTATATATGAATTGATATTGATCTTAAATTCACTCTTCTAAAAAAATATATTGATCTTAAATTGAATTAATGAAGTCTATGATACAAAATATAGCATGAAGGAAATCATTATGAGATCATAATAATGAGATTCCTATCGTGTGCAATTATGTTAGTATCTAAATAATCCTTAGTCATAGGATTAATAAGACAGGACATTATTAAGCTAGACAGACTTGCACATGTTATACTCCTTAATTTGATCAAGCAAAGGATCTCACAAACTGTAAGCATGAGTTATTTGGAGATAATATATGGATGCTTACTAAGAGTAGTAAGTACATCAGATGACCCGCTATGAGATTATCATATGGTTAATCTATCGAATATTAATGATTAATCTCATCATAGAAATGGTGCAAATATCCTTAGACTTGAGGTACTCAAGGATATCTTGGATATTAATCCTATGTTTTGACATCATTTCTTGTTACCTCAAGACAAGGTCGCTCTTAGGGTGGTGACTGAGCACAACTATTAGTATTCGAAGGTTTGGGTAGTCAATAAAGGATTCACCACTCCTGATAGAAGGACATGATACTCACGACCTCTTGTCGAAGTCATTACTCGGGAGTCTCTGACCAGAACAGTTATATGTCATGAAGAGTCTTCAATGACATAAGAGTAATGATATCCTAGAATAAGAACTAATATTACTTGGACTAGATGTGACGTAATTAGTCTAGTAAGAATTGACACATAGCTCATACTCCGAACTAAGTGGGGTATAGTATAGTGAAAAGATGAATTGCACCGTAATTGTCTATAGAAAGGTTCATAAATTGAATAATTAACTATCGAAGAGTTCGTGCGTTAATCCACTTATATTTCAACAAATGACATCATGAAACCTTCATGATTTGCTTGAATTAAGAGTTAATTCAAGTGCTTAAAATAACCAGGAACCTAAGGATCACATGCATAAAAGATCGAATGAAAAACATAGTGTATATGGTCAAATTTAAGCAGGTCACGATCGTGACTTATAACCCACGATCGTGATAGAGGGCACAAAATGGTATATACACAAGATTCTATCACTTTGTACACAAACAAGTGAGAGCATAAGGGCTCTAGAAGAGTTCTAGAGTGAGAGAGAGGTGTCTTGAGTCTTGTTCTTGCAATTCATGTAATTGTTGCATGAATCAAAGTGCATGCAATAAGATTCTTGACCTATCTTCTATCATCTTGAGCATCTACTAGAACTCATCTAGTTTGGTGCTCAAATCACCCTTATACATTGCTTCTTCATCTTCTTTGCGTGTTCTTAAGTGATTAAGGAAGGGTTTGGTCTTTGCAACAACCCAAACAAGGAGAAAAAACAAGAAAGGAAGAGAAACATAAGGTAAAAAGTTTTATATTTCATGTTCTTTTACATATCCATGCATGTATGTATGATTCTATGATTTTCGGGTTGTCATAGTGTCGGAATCTAGATTTCGACACTTTCGTTGTATATGCATGCATGTAATGCATGCAACCATAGCTAACCCAACAATAGTATCAGAGCAAGTTTATGCATGTAATAGATGATGTATTGAACATGTGCAAAGTGTTTATTGAGTTTGACTGACATGCATGTTGATTTGGAATAATTCATGTAAAATTTAGAAAATTTGTTTTTTTGTTTTTTTTATAGAAATGTTTATAAGATGTTATATTATGTTTTTGTCATAGAAAATTGTAATTAAATGTCATTTGCTATTTTATTTCGAATTAATATCAGGGCCATTCATATGTTGATTTATGGGAATTTCTGGAAAACTGAATGCATGTGCTGATTTTGAAATTTTTTTATTAATTCTAGAAATTTTTTCTGATTTTCTTTCACATAAATGTTTATAAGGTGTTACGTTATGTTTCTATAAAAGAAAAATGTAATTGAATGTCATTTGCTATTTTATTACAAATTTAGTTTCAGCCTTATGCATGTATGAAGTTCTGGAAATTTTGGAAATATGATGAACATACATACATGTAAATGCTATATTAATTTTTATAAAAATTATTTTGATAAATTTTATGCATGCACATGCAAGATGAGATGTTGCCACGTGTATGAGATGCATGACACTTATTATTAAAGTGATTATCTTATGCATGCATGATGCAATGTTTGACTAGTGTTAGAAGTAATATGACAAGTGTCATACACATGTGATGTGTTGGCTTATTCCTATTTATTAATAAATAAATCCTAGGAATTAATTTTTGGATTTTTTTTATTAGACACATTTAGAATGTGTATAAGACTCGAATTTTTCCAGAATTAATTGAATTTGATTCAATTAATAATTAAAGTTAATGTCAACATTGGTCGACTTATTGAAAGTTGATGGATTTAACTTACTTAATTACTTATAATGTATGTATTTCAGTTATGAGACCTAAATAAGGTTCTTATGTGATAAAAAATGTATTATTTTGATGGCAATATCATGCATGTGCTTGAAATTAGGGTTCTGGAAATTTTTCGAACATCAAATCAGTCCCTTTAGTGTCTAGTAGGTTAACTTATTTATCTTGACAATTTTGGCATCATCAAGATAATTTTGGCATGTGCTGAAATTGTTTAGATAAATTTAAGATGACCTAGCATTTCTAGTGTGACTAGATAAAGGCATATAAACTAGGATTAAAGTATTTAATCTTAACATCAAAAAAATTGAATTTAGGGTTTCTAATCAAATCACATTCATAATTCGGATTAGGCAAGACTAACACTAGTACCCGATTAGATTCAAGAGTTAAATCGAATCACAAACTTTAGATGCATAGTCAAGTCACAACCTAAATTAAACCTCCTTTGTATGATACATACATTAGATGCATTTTAAAGGTAATTATGGACATCGGCTCAATTAAATTGAGTTGTCCATAATTTGAATGTATATATGTGATATACATATTCAAGATCATCCAAGTAGTGATGAGACTAAAGGACAATTCTCTCAACCAAATATTAGGACTTACATCTTCCATTGATATGACAAGAATCAAAGTTCTTTTAGAGTTGGGTTGTTGGGCAAACCCAAGCCCGCTCTACATGAATATGTTCAAACCATGGAAATTAGATTTTCGAATTAACAGGTTGGTCTTAACTGGAACGTTGATTTGTTGGGCAAATCCAAGGTCAACGTGTATAGAGGGGAAGTTGGGTTATATTTATGGGATGTATACAAATCAAAAATTAATGACTCAATGAGTGTGCTAAATCAACAGTTGATGGTACAAGTCGATAGTTGCATAAATGAATGCAATTGGTATAAATGATACCTACTGATTGACTTAAGGTGGCTTGTTGGGCAAACCTAAGGTCATTCTTGGTGATATCGGATATTGACCCATTAAGTAAACTGTTAGTGAGGGCTATGAATTTGAATTAGAATAATGGGACCCATAATGCATGTGATTAAAGTCCTTATCGATATGCTTTAATGTACATTCTAACACTTTCTTTCGTTTTTCTAGGTTATTAAATCGCACGATGTCTTCTAATGTTAAGTTACGCTTCCTGTTAGATTCCAACAAACTCACGGGACCTAACTTGTTGGATTGGCTACGGAATTTGAGAATTGTTCTCAAATATGAAAAACTAGGATATGTCATAGATAAACCACTTCCTAATCCCCTACTGTCGATGCATCTGATGAAGAATAGAAAGGTTATAAGAAGCTACTGGATGATAGTGAGATGGACCTACGTGTGGGAAATGGAGCAAGAGTTACTGTATTAGCTATAGGGACATATGTTTTGTATCTTCCTAGTGGGCTAGAGTTAGTTTTGGAAAATTGCTATTATATACTCGTTGTGAATAAAAACATTGTATCTGTTTTATGTCTTAATAAAGCCGGTTTTCATTTAACTTTTTCAAGCAATGGTTGTTCAATTAAGTCGAATAAAATGTTGTATGGTACTGTTATATTGTGCAATGGAATTTACATATTAGATATGTCCAATCCAATTTTAAATATCAATGAAAATAAAAGTCAAAAACGAGATGGCTTAAAATCTTCTTATTTATGGCATTATCGACTTGGCCATATAAGTGAGATTTAAAATCATCTTACTTATGACATTATTGACTTGACCATATAAGTGAGAAACTCATGATTAAGTTACACAAGAATAGTAGTATAGGGTCATTTGATTATGAAGCATATGACACATGTGAATCTTGCTTGTTAGGTAAGATGACTAAATTACCTTTTAAAGGAAACAGTGAACGAATGAATGGGTTATTAGACTTAATACGTTCTGATGTATATAGTCTGATGTGAATTCATATCAGAAGTGGTTTTGTATACTTCATTACTTTTATCGATGATTATTCACAATATGGGTATGTGTATCTAATGAGATACAAGTCTGAAGCGTTTAAAATGTTCAAACAATTTAGATATGAAGTAGAAAAACAACTTAGTAGAAGTATTAAGACATTTCAATCAGATTGAGGTGGTGAATACTTAAACGAGGAATTTATAACTTATCTCGGAGATAATGGGATAGTATCTCAGTGGACTCCACCTTACACACCACAATATAATGGTGTGGCTGAAAGGAGAAATCGAACCTTGTTAGACATGGTAAGGTCAATGATGGGCTTAGCAGATCTAATGAAATCCTTTTGTGGTTATACACTTGAGACTACTTTTTATGTGATAAACGGAGTCCCTTCAAAGGCAGTTGAAGTTACTCCATATGAGACATGGACAAACAAAAGGTTCTATCTTTCTCATATGAAAGTTTAGGGTTGTCCGGCTTATGTGAAGCGGATTCAATCAGACAAGCTTAAAGCAAAATCTAATAAATGTCTGTTTATATGATATCCTAAAGAAACGATTGGATATCAGTTTTATAATATTTTAGAGCAAAAGGTGTATGTCTCAAAGCATGTTTTCTTTTTAGAGAAAGAGTTTCTTCTAAGAGAAGACAATGGGAGTAAAGTTGAACTTGATGAAGTTCATTATGCTCAAACAAACGCAGATCAATTCCCTAAACCCTGAAATTGTTGTTTATAGAGATGAGACAATAGTTGAACCTTCTGACACACAAAATGTTTGTAGGTCAAGTAGGATATGCAATGTTCCAGAGATATATGAATTTCTCATAAGCGAACAAAATGACGTATTGCTCATAGAGGAAGATGAGCCTACAACTTATGAAGAGGCTCTGAAGAGTTCAAAATCTAAAAAATGGCTTCAAGCCATGAAGTCTGAAATGGATTCCATGTATGAAAAACAAGTATAGACTTTGACTAACCACCTGATGGATTTTCAAGAAGAAAATCAACATGGAAAGTAATGTGATTACCTATAAAGTAAGGCTAGTCGCTAAAGGCTATCGTCAAAGACAAGGAGTTGACTATGACGAGACATTTAGCCCCGTAGCTATGCTTAAATCCATTAGAATACTCTTTGCCATTGCTACTCATTATGATTATGAAATATGACAGATGGATGTAAAGATGACTTTCCTAAATGGAAACCTAGTTGAGGATGTATATATGATACAACCTGAGAGCTTCGTATCCAAAGATGACATAAAGGTATGCAAGCTTCAGAAATCAATTTATGGATTGAAGCAAGCATCTATGAGTTGCAACATTTGGTTTGATGAGATAATCAAAAAATTTGGTTTCTCACAAAATCCTGATGAACCTTATGTGTATAAGAAGGTTAGTGGGAGTGCTATCATATTCCTTGTATTATATGTGGATGACATATTATTGATGGGAAATGATGTCTCAATTTTGCAATCAGTCAAAATTTGGTTGTTCTAGAATTTTTCTATGAAAGACCTTGGAGAAACAACTTATATGTTGGGAATAAAGAACTATAGGAATAGATCAAGAAAGTTGCTAGGTCTTTCACAGTCAACATACATAGACAAAGTGCTAAATAGGTTTAACATGGAGCAGTCTAAGAGAGGGTTTCTTCTCATGACTCATGGGATTAAACTCTTGAAATCAATATGTCCTAAGACACAAGATGAGAAGACTTGCATGAGTATAATCCTGTATGCTTCGATAGTAGGATCAACCATATATGCTATGTTATGTACAAGAATCGATATATCATATGATCTAAGTCATACGAGCAGATATCAATAAGATCCTGGTGAGAGTCAATGGGTGGCTGTCAAGAATATCCTAAAGTACTTGAAAAGGACTAAGGATGTATTCTTGATATATGGAAATAGAGATCTCATAGTGAGTGGGCATACAGATGCCAGTTTTCAATCTGAACAGGATAACTCCAAATTCCAGTCAGGTTATATTTTCACACTGAATGGTAGAGTAGTCAGTTGGAAGAGTTCCAAACAAGAGACAATTGTAGATTCGATGATCGAGTCAGAGTACATTGCAGTTGTGGAAGAGGCAAAAGAAGCGGTTTGGATCAAGAAGTTTGTTATGGAACTTGGAGTGGTTCCTAGCATAGTAGACCTAATATTGTTTACTGTAACAATAATGGAGCTATTGCGTAAACCAAGGAATCAAGGTCTCATTAGAGGTCCAAGCACGTACTCAAGAGATATCACCTGATCAGGAAGATAATTGATAGAGGAGATGTGAAGATAGAGAGAGTGCCCACAGATCAGAACATCGCTGATCCTTTCACTAAGCCACTTCCTCAAGCAAAATTTGATTCTTATGTGCTCGCCTATGGTATTAGATTGAAATGCGATTGGCTTTAGTGCAAGTGGGAGATTTTTAGAGTAGTGCTCTAAAGGCAATCACCTTTAGCACTTTTTTACAAACTTTATTTTGATTAATAAAACAAAAGGCATTTTTCATCGATTTGATATTCATTTATATATGAATTTATATTGATCTTAAATCGAATTAAAAAAGTCCATGATATAAAACATAGCTGAAGGAAATCATGATGAGATCATGATAATGAGATTCTTATCATGTGCAATTATGTTAGTAACTAAATAATCCCTAGTCATAGGATTAATAAGACAGGACATTATTAAGCCAGACAGACTTGCACATGTTATACTTCTTGATTTGATCAAGCAGTGGATTTCATAAACTCTAAACATGAGTTGTTTAGAGTTAACATTAGATGCTTACTAAGAGTAGTAAATACATCGGATGACCTGCTATGAGATTATCATATGGTTGATTTATCGAATGTCAATGATTAATCTCATTATAACAATGGTGCAAATATCCTTAGACTTGAGATACTCTTGGATAGCTTGGATATTAATCCTGTGATTTGACATAATTCCTTGTTACCTCAAGACGAGATCACTCTTAGGGTGGTGATTGGGCACAGCTGTTGGCATTCGAAGGTAATTGGGTAGCCAATAAAGGATTCATCACTCCTGATAGAAGGACATGATACCCACAACCTCTTGTCGAAGTCATTACTCGGAAGTCTTTGGCTAGAGCAGTTATGTGTCATGAAGAGAGTCTTCAATGACACATAAGAGTAATGAGATCCTGGGACAAGAACTAATATCACTTAGACTAGATGTGACGTAGTCAATCTAGTGAGAGTTGACACATAGCCCATACTCTGAACCAAGTGGGATATAGTATGGTGAAAGAATGAATTGCACGGTAATTGTCTATGGAAAGGTTCATAAGTTGGATAATTAACTATCAAACAGTTCATGTGTTAATCCATGTATATTCCTGCAAATGGCATCATGAAATCCTTCATGATTTGTTTGAATTAAAAGTTAATTCAAGTGCCTAAAATAACCGGAGACCTAAGGGTCACACGCATAAAAGATCGGATGAAAACATAATGTGTATGGCCAAATTTAAGCAGGCCATGATCATGACTCATAGGCTACAATTGTGAGAAAGGGCATGAATGGTACATAAGTGAGTTCTTCACTTATGTACACAAGGTTCTATCACTTCTTACACAGACAAGTGAGAGCATAAGGGCTCTAGAAGAGTTCTAGAGTGAAAGAGAGGTGTCTTGAGTCTTGTTCTTACAATTCATGTAATTGTTGCAAGAATCAAAGTGCATGCAACAAGATTCTTGACCTATCTTCTATCATCTTGAGCATCTACTAGAACTCATCTAGTTTGGTGCTCAAATCACCCTTATAATTTGTTTCTTCATCTTCTTTGCGTGTTCTTGGGTGATCAAGGAAGGGTTTGGTGTTTGCAACAACCCAAACAAAGAGAAGAAATAAGAAAGGGGGAGAAACATAAGGTAAAAGGTTTTGTATTTCATATTCTTTTACATATCCATGCATGCATGTATGATTCTGTGATTTTCAGATTGTTATAGTGTCGGAATCTAGATTTCGACACTTCCACTACATACGCATGCATGTGGTGCATGCAACTATGGCTAACCCAACACCTTGTTCTACTTAATATGGTCCATTTATTTGTATAGACCTCATATAATATGTTGATGAGATTTTATGGAACAAGGTAGGAACTGGTTAATCGGAACAGGGGATCTGATTCCAGTTGAACCTGCTCTACATATTATATTATTATGAATTTATGATAGTTTGGATTCAACTTTTAAATATTATTTTTCCTTTTTTTCCTAATGCTTTGTTTTTCTTGAAGTTGATCTAATCAACAGAAAGGAGAAATGAATTTATGATCTGCTTAAACCTTTATTACTGAAGCCAATGAAGAGGGGATTTGTCGTAGGTGTAGCGAAAATTCCTACATGTTTTAAAGGAGAAATGAATTTATGATATGCTTAAACCTTTATTACTGAAGCCAATGAAGAGGGGATTTGTCGTAGGCGTGGCGAAAATTCCTACGTGTTTTTGGTGATTTTTTCAGAGAGAATAAATGTTTATTTTGGATTAAACAGAAACAAATCGGCTCTTCTTATTTTGGTGCTCCTCTAAGAGCAGAGGATTCCTGAAAACCTCGGTATTAAAGGACAAGTATGGATTGGATGACAAACTTCCTAGAATTGGTTGCCTTTTGTCTTTACCCATCTACATTTATAATTTTATATGTCAACACATTTAAAACGTTTAAATATAATATTGACTGTGACATGTCCTTAAGAACTGTTGATTTTAATGACTGGATGATCAGTCTTCGTCATTCTTTAATGTCATTAACAAGCCTTAAATTGGATTGGGAGGCATTTTCAAATGGAGGGAACAAAAGGAAACGAAACAAGTTAAAAGAAAAGGAAAAAACAGATGTTTATAGAATTTCATAATAATCGATAAGGAGAACATACTAGTTTCAGTAACATATTATAACTAGCTTTAGTTCCAACCTCCTGAATTGGAAAATGTTCTAAGGAAAATAAGAGTTATGGTGGTTAACAATTTTCACATTTTTTTGTGATAATAATGGGACATATCAGATTTTAAGATACAACTTTTAAATTCATTGTCAAAGAATAATTGATAATTTAAAGTTATATATACAAAAGATAATTGATTACTTTAAGAAGTTCCATAATAATAAAAAAAAGATAATTGATTACTTCAAGAAGTTCCATAAGAAAAAAATAAGATTTCTGCATAAAAGAGATAACTTTAACTAATAAAATTCAATCAAATAAAAGTAATGATTTGATTAATATTGAGTATGATGTATAATAAGATCACGCTTCTCTTTATTTCAATTTCGAACATTAGTATCAAAGACATATTAATTATGCATCTTAATTATGAATATTATCTAGATAAATTGAAATTAAATTTTTGTTGTTTAATTGTTTAAGCTATATATGGTCATCCTCAAATTATGATAATTACTTAATTTAATACAAAAATAAAAATATTAACCATCTTGATTATGTAAATCAACACTTAGGTTGTGTGTGTTTGAATCTAGATGATATTTTATTTTTTTGTTTGGCCCTAAAATCATGTAAACATTGGGTAAGTAAGCATTCGTGTTTTACTTTGTTCTCGAGTTTAAAAGATATATAATACATATTATATCCGAAAATTGTGTTTCAATTATGGCTATTGCATCAAATAATATAGTTTAAACTCAACAAGGATGAAAAATTAAATGGTGACAATTATGAAACTTAGAGTATGAAAATCTAATATGTATCAGGGAGTAAGAGACTCTCGAACTATTAAACATAACTATGGTTGTTTCTAAGGAAAGCAATATGACCCAACACAAAAGGGACCTTTATGCTTATGAAAAAAAAAAGGAAAAAAAACTTATTGGCTTGTATTATATCGCTAAGTAGTATGGATAATAATATAATACATAAGTTTCGAAAATATAAAAATGTTTAAGGACATGTGATCTACTTTAGCTACAAATTTTAGAGGAACCTTAGTGACCAAAATGAGGTCATTCACTATTAAGTTTTACATTTGTAAGAGGCAATCAGATCAAACGATGTCAAAAAAAAACATTTAAGGCATATGTCAAACATGATAAGTGAGTTGTGTTACATTGGTCATGAATTATCATATGAGCAGCAAGAGTAAACCATGATTAGTTTGTTACCTCAAATTTGGAAGCATATGAACATGCATATAACTCACAATGAGAGCATCAAGATGATGGAAGATGCTATAAGGAATCTCATACTCGAAAAAGAACATTTTGGAGCCCCCAAAGTTGTAGGAAATCCCGGGAGGAACATCACATGTTCCAGCAGCGGAAACAAAAATTTTTAATTCCCGGGACCTTCCCTAA
>JANQBM010000008.1:17801415-17824833 GCA_025594535.1 Erythroxylum domingense
TCGTGAGATGTCGACGGACTCTCTGTTGGTTAGTCAATAACCTATCTTGTGCGAGGAGCCAGAGGAAGGACCGAATTCGTTGTGGCCCAGGCCAGTGCCAGATGGCCTTCCAAAGTCCAGTAACCTCGGTGGCCTCGTGACCCTGAAGCATGGAGTAGGTAAAAGCCACAGTAAAATGACCAGTGTCGGACGGACCCCAGAATAGCTTGTCTTGTCCTAGGAAAGGCCTCGGGGGGAAAGTTCCGACAATCAAACCCCAGGTCACAATGCCTCTCGGCTCCATTTCTGGCCTCTTCTTCTCTGTTGTTCCTAAGAAACTAAGACCACTTTTAGCCCAATTTGGGTCTTCATGATAAAAGTAATTGTTTGATATCCCTCTACTCATTTTACTTTCCTGCCTGTTGTTTGTTTGTATCGTATGGCGTGACTTTAATGAAATGATACCTCTTAGTCTTATTATTTTTCTGCGCTTTGCGAAAGAAGTTATTTGGTCTCGTTTTTCACAAAAAATGTGAGGCTTGTGTTGTATCTGTACAAGCAATTCTAACTCAATCACCTAAATCTTTTGAAAGCATTTAAAGATAAGCAGGCTTGTGTGATATTTAAGATTTGAAAAAAAGAAAAGTGCCATAACCAGTGAAACTTGGCAATTTATCACCTAGGCTGTAGTTAGTTTAATGGTATAGATGCTGTACTTAAACCTTTCTCTGTTGACATCTGGTGGGTAGGTATATATGTATGTATTGCATAGAAACCAAAAGCCCAACACAAGACAAAAGTAAGAGTAAAACAAAGGTATCTGAGAAATGCCCACGTAAGACGAGCAGAGCAACCACTTAAAACCTTCGCAGCTTTCACATTCAGCTCAACACGTGCAACGTCTGATTTCATACAGGAAACTTCTCAGACAATAATTGGTTAAGCTACCTTTTACTTCTAATTTCTATTTAACTAATTCCTGTTTTCTTTCATTTTTAGTTTCCATTTTCAAACAAATTAATATTTGTTTGAATTTCTTTTATTTTGGTTCAAATTGCTTCTTGTTTTCACAATTTATGAAAATCATAAAACTTAGTATTAGATGTTGAGATTCACAAAAATAATTATAAATCCTGAAACCAACTACAAACATATTTACCGAGAGAGCAGACTAGGGAATCCCGGAAAGCGCAAGTGGGAAGTCGTGTAAAAACACTGGAGTGGGGGTAAGCCGAAATAGTAGTTTGCACCTTGCATGGGGTTGTTGAGGGTGCGCGTGTGGAGTTACCAAGTTCAGTGGGGAGATTAAATTAGAAACCTAAAGGTCTAGTCTAGCTGGCAATGGGGACGAGGTCGGTTTCGTAGGGTAGCCGCTACCATTTCCTATAGAATAGAACATCCAATTCACGGGGGTTGTCTCAATACTGTGGGCCCCATATGCTCCTTTCTTCAATTAAATGATTAAACTCTTGCTGACCTCAATTAAAATGTGATTAAACAATATAATAACTAAGTATGTTTAGCGTATGAAAAATTTATACTAATTGGTGGGTCCAATACTAATTACCAGGAGAGTCAAATAAATATAAACAGTTCGCTTTTATTTTAAATCTAAGTAATATTATTATTTAGAATCAAATATTCAATATCTAAAAAATTATCTCATCGTAATAATAAATATTTTTAAAAAAATTAAAAACTAAGAGGTCATTTGGTTTCACTTCTATTTTGTTGTTGTTGTTTTTAGTTTATGTTTCCTTTTTTTAGTTTATGTTTTTTCCTTAAAAAAATGAAAACATGTTTGATTGAGATTTGTAATATAAAAATTAAAAACAAAAACTTGTTTGGTTGAAATTAGTAATAAAAAACTAAAAATAAAAACATGTTTAGTTTTATCATCCTATTTCTATTTTTTTTGTAATTATACTCTTATGTGTAATAATTATAATATAATACATTATATATTTTTAAATTACTTAATTGTGATTATAGCTAAAATTAAAATATATGCAAATCAAATATTATTAAAAAATTACATATTAATTGTATATAATAAAATTACATAAATTAGAAATTATATTAAGTTATTCTAATCAATAAAATATGCCCATCATAATACAATTTTTGAAAACATAATGGTACTATCATTTACAAAAAAAACATAAATCAATTAGAAATTATATAATCACTCCATATTTGTCTAGCAATTTCATCTCGCTTCCAAGACATACCTCGAAGTTATGTTGGAGTGATATTATACTCCACTTGAGAAATTACATCTTCATTTTCACTTTCCCTAATTTATTCTTCATTTTCAGCACAACTGTCAAATAATTCATCACTTTGTCCATAAATTCTAATATAGTTGTATATAACACAACAAGCAATAACGATGTATTTTTGTTTCTTCATATCATAACTCGGCATGTTTTTAAGTATAGGAAATCTTTCTTTTAAAATGCCAAAATATCCTTCAATAACATTTTTTAATAAAGAATGCCTGTAGTTAAACAATTCCTGTGGACCTTGAGGTCTTCCTCTGCCTCTATAATCTCGCAAATGATATCTTTCATCTTAGTATGGTGAAAGAAATCCAGACATATTAGTATAGCCTGAATCAACCAAACAGTACTTGCCTAACATAAAAAGAACATAATATTAACAAAATATATAAAAAATGAATCATAATTTCTATGTTTATTTAAAAATAATATATTACCTTATGGATGCATAGGAAATTGATTTGCTGGATTTGTCACTGTTTCTAAAAGAATTCGAGAGTCATTTGCAATACCTTCTCATCCAGCCATTACATATGTAAAATGCATGTCAAATGAGCAACAACACGTAATATTTTGGGTTGGATTAATTCTTTTTCCCCTGTATGGTATTTGTTCTTTGGTCGGAACATGTACATCAATATGTGTACCATCTATTGCTCCTACACAATCCTAAAATTAAATTATATATTAAAGTAATTATTAATCAAAAGAACATAATTAAAATAGTAATTTAATATATAAATATACCTGAAAATATGGAAAGAATTTTGAATTTTGATGAATCTCAGGCGGTGTATTAGTAAAAGATAGTGGAGTAATGAATCGTTTTGCAAGACGATTAACTGCATATAAGACTTTACAAAAGTACTTCAAACTTGTCCAGGTTGAATGTTGAAAGCATTCTGCATTGACTCTAGTTGTCTCACTATGCCTTATAGTCATCAAGAAAATTACTACTTGTTCCTCCACAGTCAAATGGCTTGTTGCCTTTAAGCCTCCTAAACTCTTCAACTCATCATATAAACTCAAGAAGATTATCTTTCTCATTCTTAAGTTTTCATAAATCCTTGTAGGATTTCCATTCAAAAGTTCCATTATCCAATCATGACCTTGTAGAGCAGAAGTTCTACATGGTTACTTTTGTAAATGAAAATATTTGTTCTCTTTTTCAGCTAAAGAAATAATGATTACCTTCTTATGTTCATCATCAGAATCTGATTCGAAATCTAATAAGAAATCTATGTATTTATAATGACAATATAAAATAATTAATATAACAATTAATAAAAAAAATTTAACCGAATGTAGACAAAATATCCATACATTAAGTCAAATATTCATACAACTCACAAACTTAAAATTTTCAAACTATGGAATAATGTTTATAATAAAAGTTTCAAATTAATAAGAATTTGATATGCAATAACATGAAAATATAACTAAAGCAACATAATCCAATGTAACTTTCTTGTATCTACCATCTTCGTAAAAATATCCTTATAAAGTGGAGAATCATGTAAAGTCTTTATAGTTTTTCCATATTACACATCGTCAACACCCAATTCATCTAAGGACTTCATACATTCCATCATTATGTTACACTCTTGAAATCTACTTTTTGCAGTGGATGATGTTTCACTCAGTTTTTTCACAAGTAAATCATTCTTCCTTTTTAATTGTTCACCAATTACAACCAAGGCCTCTTCTACAATGTTAGAATGTGTCTTCTTTGCCTTCTTATTCTTAGGAGATTTCTTTCTCTGAGATATAGAACTTATATCTTGATCTTCTTTCTCATTATACGAGTAATATTCGTCAACATCATTTTCATGTTCCTTTTCTGTACTATTCGATGGAGATTTAGTTGATGGATGTGCATGCATACCAATTCCAGTAGTATCTCAAAAAATATGACACAAATCTGAAAATTCCTTACATCATTTTTTCTTGAATCTGTGAGTCATTTTATGCACCTATAATGATGAAAATTGAATATGAGAATAAATATTTTATAATATGATATATTAATAAAAAAAATATTTTACCTTAAATAGATTTTCCCAACATTCATTTGTAACATTAACTTCACTAGTAAGGGAGTTGTAGCCGATTCTTGTTTCTTTCAATAAGTTCTTGAAATTCTTCAATCTAGCCCTTAGTCTACTATACTTATTCTTCAATTGAATATCAATATACTCCTTACTGAATTTTATTTGAAGCCCTGCTTTAATATTCTTCCAATCAGATTTGGAAAAGGTAGTAGTCGTTCGATTTCCCTTCTTCACTTCATCAACCATCTTTAATTTGTTTTCTTTCATTTCAAAGAATTTCTTAAGCACTAGTCGACACGGTGTCATGGAAAGTTGAAAAAGTAAGCACTAGAAACCCATTCATTGTCTCTTTGAAACTACTTGGAAAGGTTGTCTATGTCATTGTTTCAGTACTTTCTTCTAGATATGTATGTTTTCTGCAACTAATTCTCTCTATATGTTTTTCATGTTCTCTCTTTCTTCTTTTCTCATACCTAAACCATTATAAGCTTCTATCAATAGTTTGGCCCTTTGTTCATTGGAATCTGCACTCAAACTAGAAAGAAAAATTGGACACCAATACTAAGTTGGGATCATTTGGTCCCCACCTTAAAATACCTAACCTAATTTTAGAGATGGTACTCATACTTTAGTCAGATCGCCACCAAGTCACCTTTTGTCTTTTGCTCAAGTGATTACAGAATCCATATCTGTATCTTCATATAATAATACCCAGTAATTATATGAAGCCAAAGTTCAGTTTTCGTCTTATTTTATCACTTGGGTTCACAAGACAGCCTACCCAGAAGAGATTAAGTAAACAGAAGATCAAGAAAATTTGAAGAGAGTTCAACATCAACTCTCATATTTGCCAAAGTGCATATATGATTTTCATAGTCTTGATAGAAGAAAAAAAAAAGTATTTGGTTGTTCTAGAAAATGGAATTCGACTCCCACTAAGAATAATAGGAAAAAGAAAATTCTAACATCTAAGTGAGTATGAGTACTCTCCATCACTAGCATCCATAACAAAGAAACAAAACTCTTCCTTAGTTTCCTATCATACAACCTTCTTTCCCTTTCAGCCCCACCAAAAATGATAACTTGTTTAACAGCCTTACATTATGTCGTGCACAAGCCCACCCTGTCATGAAAGCTGATCTCAATTATGCTCCTCCTTTTTCCCCTTCTAATTAGAGGCTTGACAATCAACTAACCCAGTCAGATTATAAACAAAGTATACAAGAGAACAGTACACATTTTGCTGGCAAAAGACATTCCGCATATTCATTTGCATACCTTCCCAACAAGTCAGTTTTCATTTCATCACCATTTTTACACTATAATCCCGTTACCTCTCACCAGAAGAATGGCCAAAACAAGAACCTGAGAGGTAGTTTATAGGTATGTGGTCCTGTCATACCTACATTATAGTGACAAGAGTTCATTGTTCGTTTTAAAACAAGTTGTAAGAATAGCTAGAAGATGGATACACCATTGAATATCTGCTAATAAATCATATATGTTGGAGTTGTTTGACAAACAATTTTTTCCTTGCACTTGTGTTTATGCTTTAGGAGAAACGCAAAGCTCATATGACCACCCAAAGCTCTTCCATTAGAGAACCTCTTCATATAAAACTTACACTTATATATCTTCATCAAAATCCCAGAAACAAAAACACGACCTTTCTTCTCCAGCTCAAAGAAAGATACGAACTTTGAGAGTGGAAAGGAAACTAAAGAGTAGGTTACATAAAAGTAGTAGCTCCACCATGAGATTATATACGAAGCTTAAAAAACCAAAAACAAAAAGAAAAAATAAATCAAACAAGTATAACATCATTGCTGTCATATCTTATTGTTCACGAACATCCTTGTTGTAAAAAGCCTGTCATACCCATACGTAAGCTTGAACGATTTGTCTCAGTATCAACACCCTTAAGTAATGTAGCAGTTAAGTAATGCAAGTAACACGTTACGCAGCAGTGAAGTAACACAATGACGCAGCAGTGGAGAAATCGTAGAAATAGAATAACAAAATTGTAGAGAGATACGAAAGCAAGCACAGATAACGCAACAGTGGAGAAATACGAAAGCAAGCACAGATAACAAATACACAGAGAAATTGTAGGAACATAATAACAGAGTAACAAGCAAAAAAAGCAAACATAAACCTGGAGAAATCGCCAGAAAAATTGTAGCAAGGCTTAAAGATGTAGAAGAGTCGGCTCAGTGCTAAAACTAATTTTAAAAATAAGAAAACCTGTTTTAAAATCTTATAGAAACATCTTTTTTACAGTTTTGTAAACCTATTGCGGTTTTATTATTTTTAGAAACTACAAACGGTAATAATAATTGTCCAAATGGGTTTTAATGAGATGTTTATTTTTTCATAAAAACCACAATGAAAAACGGAAAAAAGAAATGGAACCAAACAGGGCCTTAGGATATGCCTATAATCTCGAACGATAGTTGGGTTGTTTTGGCTAAGTTGTTCAATTATAAATAAGCTCCAACAAGTATGAAAAAGAACATTCGAAATTAATCAAAGTCAATTATCTTGTGGTTGTTTCTCATTGTAAACAGAAATTTACATAAATTTATACACTTTGACAGGGGCTATAATAGTGGTATCAGAGCGTGGTTACTATAGGTTGAGCTTATGGAAACCGAGATCGGGAGCTTGGAAGATGGAATGAGGCAAATGAAGTTAGGGCTCAATGACAGGTTGCATCGCTTAGAAGAAACACTGAGTAAAGTGGTCGATTCACTGTCTACTTCAAAAGGAACATCAAGTTACAACAACATTGATCATGTCGAATCTTTATATGATGGTCAAAGTGAAAAGAGGCACCAACAGTTAGTGTCAAAAGTTGCCAAACTTGAATGCCCACAATACTCTGGCGACGATCCAACTGAGCGGTATAATAGGATCATGCAATTCCTTGAATATTAGGCAGCAACCGATGAACAAAAGGTTTCCCTAGCTTCTTTCTATATGAAGGGAGAGGCCAATCAATGGTGGCAATAGTTACGATGAGCCCACCAAGAAGAAGGTAAGGTAATGATGTGGGAAATTTTCGTAGAGGAGCTTTGGGCACTATTTGGTCTTACGGAGTGCGAAGACTATGATGAGGCACTATCCAGAGTTAAATAGATGAGGTAATTACACGATAATCAAAGGGAATTTGAGAAGCATGGCAATCCGGTAAATGGCTAGACAAAGAAGGTGTTAGTAGGGACATTTATGCGGGGATTAAAGCCAGAAATTTCAGAGGACATCTGAATGTTTCGGCTTAAAAATTTAAAGGAAGCTATAAGCCTCGAACATATGAATGATGATCAACTATCACGTCAAAAGAAGCTGTTGTGACCTCAGAACACCGAGCACCACTCCATGCAACATCAGCACCAGCACCAACAAACAATATCCGCATCCAAACAACTGCAACGACTTACATGGGACGAGATGCAATGACACCAAGCAATAAGACTCTGCTTCAATTGCAATGATCAGTTCACGGCTGGACATAAATGCAACCAACCCCAGCTACTCATCCTTGAAGGTGATGTGATGAATGAAGAGGAAGAAACCTTAGGAGTATTTCCAATAGAAGACGACACTAGTAAGTTAACCGACCCAAAAATCACTCTTTATGCTCTCATAGGATACACAGCCCCAAAAACCATGTGTGCCACAGCAAAGAGAGGATTATACGAGATTATGGTATTAATTGATAGTGGCCCAACTCACAATTTTATTAGCTCCCGAATGGCCTGCATGCTAACACGACCAATCATTCCCACAACTAAATTTTCGGTACGGTTAGCAAACAAAGAAAAACTATTGTGTAAAGGAAAGTTTGAACAAGTCCAGGTATTAAAACAAGGTGTCCCATTTATGTTAACTCTTTATTCACTGCCAGTTACTAGATTGGATATGGTGTTAGGAATTTTGAGGCTAGAAATACTTGACTCAGTAATTTGCAACTGCAAAAATCTTACCATGGATTTTAATTGGGCAAACAAAAGTTGTCGATTACAAGGCATCGGGACTCCATCAATCCAAACAACATCTCTGACTGAACTTACCAAAGACCTGAGACAAGGACAAACCAGTTTTGCTATATGTTTTCACATGAATATAGAAGATTCACTCAACACTACAACTCCAAACATGTTGGAACTGTTAAGAGAATATGAGACCATATTTCAAGAGCCAACCACGCTACCACCAAGACGGAAAATTGACCAGAACATTAAATTGAAGGAAGGAACTGAACCAATCAATGTGAGGCCATACCGTTATGCCTATTTTCAAAAGGAAGAGATTGAAAAACAAGTATAGGAGATGTTGAATTCAGGTCTCATTCAGGGTAGTAACCAGTTTTTTTCATTCCCTGTGTTACTAGTCAAGAAAAAAGATGGCAATTGGAGATTTTGCACAGACTATCAATCTCTCAATAATGCCACCGTCAAGGACCGATTTTCCATTCCTACCATCGACTACATACTGGATGAATTATAAGGAGAAATGTACTTCACCAAGCTTGACCTAAGGGTTGGATATTATCAGATACACATGAACTCAGACAACATACACAAAACAACATTCCGCACACATAACGAACATTACGAATACCTAGTAATGTCGTTTGGCTTGTGCAACGCACCATCAACATTTGAGGCCATCATGAATTCCATCTTCCTTCCTTACCTCAAAAAATTTATCTTGGTTTTCTTTGATGAATACTCATATACAACCTATCTCGGAGTAGCCACCTTTTTCATGTTAAGCAAACAATGGGGTAAAAGTAGATGAAACAAAAATTGCGGCCATGATCTCTTGGTCACAACCAAAGAATATTTCAGAGCTACTAAGATTCCTTGGCCTGATTGGTTATTACAAAAAATTCATTCGGGCTATGGGATATTAGCTCGGCCCCTTACAAATCTTCTCAAAAAAAGGCAATTTAGATGGAATGTAGAAGCGGACAATGCATTTGTTAATTTAAAAAAGGAAATGACCAATACTCCTTCATTAGCTATGCTTAATTTTAATGACACCTTTGTTATTGTAACAAACGCGTCATGCAACGAGATTGGCGCAATACTATAACAACAAGGATAACCTATTACCTTTATGAGTCGTGCATTAGGAGTTACAAAGAAATCATGGTCTATATATGCAAAGGAGATGCTGGAAATCATGAAGCAATATGTATATGGAGACCTTATATTTTGGGACAAAAATTCATCATTCAAATTGATCAATGCTGCCTTAAATATCTCCTAAAGCAAAAACTTTCAACACCTGAGTAGCAACAATGGCTGGCCAAATTAATGGGATTTGATTATGAGATTCAATACACCCATACGTGAGAATACTGTCACTGATGCTCTCTCACGGTAACCTAATAGCCCTACCCTTAACAATTTATTTGTGGCGTAAGTATCAATATGAAATAAGATTACAAAAGCTAGTCAAGAGGATGATTACATGAAAAAAATTACACACAAGGCACAGTCTCAAACCAATGGTCCTTATTCCATGTGTCACGACTTGATTTTTTTTAAAGGTAGAGTTGTCGTCCCTCAACGACTCGGGGAATCATTAATTTTTGAAGCTCATGACACCAAGCTGGGAGGGCATTCTGGAGCCATTCAAACTTACAAACGCTTGAAACAACAATTCTATTAGGCTTCCATATTTCACATGGTTGATGAGTATGTAAGAAAAAGTGAAATCTATCAAAAAATAAAAGCATCAACTTTAAAACTACCAGGACTCCTCCAACCATTACTGATTCCTTGCCAAGTTTGGGATGATATAACACTTGACTTTATTAAGGGGCTACCAAGCTCTCAAGGAAAAATTTTGATTTGGGTGGTCGTAGATAGGCTCAGCAAAAGTGCCCACTTCATGTTATTGACTCACCCATTTACGACAAAAGTGGTCGCAAAGAAATTTATTGATGGAGTGGTAAAATTAAATGGCAAGCCGAAATCTATAATTAGTGATCGTGATCCTATTTTTATTAGCAAATTTTGACAGGAATTTTTTAAGATGTCAGGTACATAACTTAGAATGAGTTTTGCGTATCATCCACAAATTGATGGTCAGACGGAGATAATTAATCAGTGTCTCGAGCAGTACTTGTGTAGCTTTGTTCACCAATGGCCGAAGCATTGAAATTCTTACTTACCTTGGGCATAGTATTGGTACAACACAATACCATGAGTCCACGGGCATGACTCCATTTTTGGCTTTATATGAGCATCATCCACTAGTAGTGCCAATGTACTAAGTGGAAGCCTCACTAGTGCACGAGATAGATCAGGCTTTTTTATCACGAGAAGAATTGTTGAGCTAGCTGAAACGAAATTTAGAAGCATCAATCAATCGAATGAAGCAGCTAGCTGATAGTAAGAGGTGTGATGTGGAATTTCAAGAAGGAGACTTGGTATTGCTAAAACTTCGACCATATAGGCAATCTTTTGTGTTTCGACGTACTCATCAAAAGTTAGCAAGCAAGTACTTTGGGCCGTACATAGTTTCGAGAAGAATTGGTAATGTAGCTTATGAACTCCAACTTCTAGCAGAGTCTCGAGTACATCTAGTGTTCTATATGTCATTACTAAAGAAATATGTTAGCGAGATGCCTCAATTCAACACCGATCTTCCTTCTATTGATGATGATGGTACAATCATTTTGGAACCAAATAAAATTATCAATATGCGATGGCTTAAAAGTGGTGGGAAGTTTATTGAGCAAAGTCTTATCCAATGGAAAAACCTTCTACAAGAAGACGCCACATGGGAAGATTCTGAAATACTTAAACAACAATTTCCTCACTTGACCCTTGAGGACAAGGTTCCTCTTCGAGGAGGGGGTATTGATATGCCACAAAAGTCGGCCAGAATTCCAAAGCCTAGTAACAAGTATATGGAGTACGTTTGATGAGATACGAAACATGGGAGATTCGTTGTTGGAGCCATTTACATAGAGATCAAGTGCATATCAAGTGAAGATTTAATATTTTGATTAATATCTTATTGTTTAGTTATGTTAGGAGAATAAGTCAAGGTTGTTAACTTAGGATATGCCTACAATCTAGAACGATAGTTGGGTTGTTTTGGCTAAGTTGTTCAATTATAAATAAGCTCCAACAGGTGTGAATAAAAACATTTGGAATTAATCAAACTTAATTATCTTGTGGTTGTTTCTCACCCTAAGCAGAAATTTACACAAATTTATATGCTTTGACTGGGACCATAATAGTTTATTATTTTACATTCCATTTTAAACTCCCAAATAAGAGATTTTTCATTTTTATTGTTTAGGATACAATGGGATATAATATGAAACTCTCATTTTCCATCCCATTCTATTATAAATCTTCTTCTCAAACGATGAAATAATATTACATTCTATTTCATTCCATTAATAAACTGCCAACCCAACATAGCCTTAATAAGTAAAAGTCTTTGAAATTTTAAAATTAAATTCCTTATATTGATTTAAAATATAGTTGCCAAATTATTAAGTTAAAATATTTGATGTGCTAAAACTAAGTAAAAATTTATGATAGATTGAATCTTCTTCATACTCTAATTAAAATATTGGTGGACATAGGAAATATTTTGTATATTGTTTGCCAATAGTTTGAAAGGAGGATTGTAAAAATTTTGTAAAGAGTAAAAGACAATAAATTTTATGAAGTTTTATTAATTCCAAATAATAAGTGTTTTAAAAATACTATAAATTGGCTTTATATTTTGTGAAAAGTCTTGAATTATTATCTCTATTATACTTTATCGTTAACTTTCAATAACCGAATATTTTTAGGATACATGACACTTTATATGTATCGTATCTTCGGGGTGATTAGAAATTAGCAAACTGTAGAGATAATATGTGTCGAATAGATTAATTAATTAATTCATTCATTCATTCTTATATATATTACAACTTATACCAAAATTTATTTTATTTTATTAAAATAAATATTTTTTATATTTGTTACTTTTTAATAATATATTTTTTAGTTTAATATGATAATAAATTAAGTCTTTCTTTAAATTTTTTATTTAATATATAATATTTAAAATAAAAATAAAAATAAAATATTGTTGTAGTAAGGGAAGTTACAATCTATATTTTGATAAGAACAAAATGTAATTATTACTGATGATTTAACTTTTTAATACCTTAAAAGAGCACAATATAAAAGATATTCAGGTCATGTACTAAAGAAGGCAAGAGATACCTTGTCGAGAACATAAAGAAAAGTGAAAAATAAAAATTTCATAGGGTTTAGGCCCATTCAAATATTGGATAAAATCAAGACCAAAAGAGACATAACAAGTTTATAAATACAAATGTAACTTTTTTGTACCTACTACTTGGTTACTTAAATGCTTTAGGGGCTCATCATGCATAATCATATCATCGTTTTAACTTAATGCATAAATGTTTTAAAATTTCTAGAGGAATTATAGTTTTGATTTTTTTTAAAATCCTATTGATATTTAAAACACTATTTTAGGAATATTTTGAAAAGTGTTGAAGTAAAATTTGTATCAAGGGAACGAATTTGATAATTTAACAGACTTGAAAAAACCTTGTAATGTATTTCATGTACATTGGTCTATATACCAGTCAATTAATATATGAGTGATTAGCCAATGCCTTTTAAAAGAAAGAAAATTTTGTATAATGAGTTTGTAATCACATTATTTAATACCTTGTCTAACTAATGTGACGCATTTGTCAATAATGTGTCTATGTAGTCAACCAATACGGTTTGAAAGATAACATATTATGTATTATGAGTTTGTATTGATGCATTGATTGACCATTATGATACTTTCTATTACTAGTCGTTACAACTAATTGTTTTTGTTTCCAGCTATTTTGGGTTATTTCATATATGATTTGGAGGATAAAACTTTAGCATACTAGAGACTTATTAAGAGTCTTGAGATGTTAGAGAGTACATAAGTATACTAGATAACGTATATTGAACTTTTGTTCATTGATGCGAGTAAGAGAAATAAATTTTGAGTCATATAGTTGTGTAATTATTGTAGTTGAGAAAGTTTCCGGGGGAATACATTGTGAAAGTTCCTCTTGACTTTGAACAAGATTTGTAAATGGTTACTCTTCACATGTTATAAAGTAAGATGACTATAAGAGTTCTCTTTACTCATGAAAAAGAAGATGTTCTATGGAAGAATGCTCTTCACTTATTGAAAGAAGTAGGTAATGAATTCTTTAAGGAGTGAACAAAAGCCAAGGATTGTTTGGTCGAATTACTACTAATAAACACTTAAGGACTATGTTTTTATTACCATATTTAGTGTGTTTTGCTTGATTATTTAAGAGTTTTTATTATTTTTAATACCTATTTTGTTTCTAGTATGTTATTAGGTCTAAATTGTCTTCGTGGATCAAAAGGAGAAGAATTTAAGTAAAATTGGAACAAAAAATGGAAGAAAGAAAGCTATTTTGGAGAGACACTCTTGTGTAAGTAACATACACGACCGTGTAAGTCTTTATAAGCGTACATGGCTTTAAAGGCATTGTTTTGCCGTGAAAGTGGATGTGCCTGTGTAATTCACATACACAATTGGAAGTCCATTACCCCTGTAAGCTCCAGGGCATCTGTATATATGCAATTTTGAAGTATTTTTGAAGGACACGATCACGTATATATTCGTGTGACTAATCATGTCCAATTTAATTTTGCACTATAAAAGGCACTATTAAAGGGAGCAAAATTTAGAGTTGAAGTCAAACAGTTAAATGAGAGTTCAAAACATAATTCTATACCTTAGGACGATGGAAACATGAAAATTACTTCAGAGATTCGATAGAGAACAACTTTCGGTCAAAGTTTTAATGGGATTTTATTAGAGAAAATGGGATATATTTTCAATTTTTTCTTTTTAATTATTCTTTTGAACTTTTGATGTTGTTTTTGTTTTCTATGTTTATGAATTGAATTTGTTTAGTGCCTAGGTATGACGAACCCTAAGTTAGGGTGGTTCATGTGATTTAATTCTTTATTTAATGCAATTTGATTGTTGATTTATTGCGATTCAATTATATGTTTTAAATTAACATGTTTAGGATATTAGTTTAATGTATAATTTCATATAATTGAGATTGAGAAATCTTTTTGTAAGAATATATCTATTATAATTAGAAGGAGTTGCATGCAAACCTAGAGATAGGTTGACATAAATCCTTTAGATTAATTTCTTAAAAAATTCTTTAGATTAGGGTCAATCCTAGCTGTGACCATATTGATTGACATATATGTTTGTTTGGTCAACAAATTTAGTTTGAAAAATAATATATTATGTATTCTACATTTTTGTTGATGCATAAGTTGATATATTGGTTAGCTAATATGGTTAAATGGTTGATCAATGATATTATTAACCATTATAACTATTAGTTATTATATTTTTATGACAACTTTTGTTTTAAATACAAATAGATCATATATGAGTTATGAGAGTAACCTTTAATGTATTAGAGAGTTGTTAAAAGTCTTGCAAAGTTAGAGAGTGTATGAGAGTATTACTTAACATATATTGAGTGTTTGTTCACTAGTGTGAGCAAAAGAATGATGTAATGAGTTATATGGTTATGCAATTTTTACAAATTAAAAAATTGTTTGGAGTACAATTTGTAAGGCTTATTCTCTGACCTTAAAAAGGTTTACTCTTTACATATGACAAAGCAAGATAGTTATAAAGGTTTCTATTCATCAAAAATAAAGAATAATTTGTATAAAGGGTTTTTCTTTAACCATTAAAAGAAGAAGATGGTGAACTTCTGAGTAAAGCTTAGGAGGTGGATGTAGGCCAATGGTTATTTGGATGAACCACTATATTGTCTCTCTTTTATTGTTATTATATTTTGATTAAATTATTTTACGTGAATATATCATAACTACTCGTTAGTCTAAAATAGGGTTAAAAAATAAATAAACACAATTCACCTCCTTTCGTATACTATCCAAAAACCAATAAGAATAAGTACATAATTTATATGTAATATAAATTAATTTTTATTAATAATATATACTATCATAGTATTATTAATAATTAATAATATTTTAGTCCCTTTAAAAGTATAGTAAATTTAGTGTTTTATTAAAATTTTATTTTGTTATATAATAATCGTATCAAATAAGACGATTGATTTGCTATATTAATTTATAATTATCTAATAATTTATTTTTCTATATTTAAACGTAAGAATTTATAAATAATTTATTAATAAGAATAATTAAATTATTCATCACTAATATTAAGTTCATATGAGACGTAAAAAAATTATTTAGTACTTGTATTGGGTTTATTAAGCCAATATAATAAGAAAATTAATTAATATTAATACAAATGATATAAAAAATTAATCGGCATTAGCACTTAATCGAGCAAGTTAATTAATATTAACACTAAGTCTAGCTATTAATATAATAAAAATAATAAAAAATGATTAATAATAAAAATCAAATAATTAATTTTTATATGTTTAAAAATACTAATTTCAAATATAAAAATTGATCATCTTTCTTATTAAAATAAAAAAGAAATTAATCATCTTATTCATTAATTAATGTTATTATAAAATACATAAAATTTTGGCGGGAGACTTAATTTATTATCGTATTAAATTGACTAATATTTTATCAATTATTAATAAAATAAATAAATATTACATACTAAAATTTTGTTTATACTTTACTTTTAGAGGTAAGACCAAATTATTGAGTCAAATCTTTGATGTGATAAAATTAAAATCCTAAGAAACTAAATAAGTGTTTATGATACTTTAGAATCTACGTCCCATTCTAATTAAATATGGATGGACTTCTTAACAAAGGAAATACGTAGCATACAGTGTTTACCCATGGTTTGAACTTGAAGGGATAGCTGTACTAGTTCTGTAAATATGAAGGCACAATTACGCCTGTTGATTATTTTGGCTGTACTAGTTTTGTAAATATGAAGGCACAATTACGCCTGTTGATTATTTTGGATACATCTAATTTGTGTGGAAGTGGGCACGTGATTTTTGTATTTTTATGATAACAAAAAGTAAAGAAATGAAAAACACGCTAGGCTGGCTAATATTGGATATTTTTGACTTTTTTTATAAAGTTGGACAATATTTAATTTGCATTTTTTAGTTTTTCAAATAACTTATCGGTTAAGTTACATAATTTGATCCGGATGAAGATAATAAAATGACTCAATAAATGATCTAAATCAATGAGTCGAAGTCCGGGTGAAATATGGATCCCGATCAGTGTGAACTGGATTTATATCGAACTTGTGATGGGAAAGCCCGATATAAAAGCTATATATAAAGATTAAGATCTCTTACAGTTGCTCACATTATTCGTAAGCATAAAGATTCTCTGACTCATTAAGAGAGTTTACTTTTTGAGAAAACTGCAGAAAGACGTTGACCGCGTTCCAGTGAACAATTCCCATGAAGATGGCGGTAGATATGCTCTTGCTTTAGCTTCGGAAAGCTCGTTTAAAGTTATGAAACTGAAATCAGGTATTTTCTGCATTTCTTCACTTATTACCCTTTCCCATTCGATCCGGTATATGTAACTAAGGTATCGTTACGTGTTACACTTAGAATCAAAGTGGTGACGTGATCGGGTGGTAAAAAATAAAGATTTTTTAGTTTTTCTCTATAAGGTTTTTGGAGAGTTAACTTCTGTTTCTCAAATTTTCTTGCTTTTTATTGCATGAAATTAGTAGAAATATGTTTATCCTTAACAAATATATTGAAAGCGAGCTCGGGAGCGCGAAAAACTAGCCTAGCAGCACGAAAATCCCCACACCTTCGGGCACTTACGGCACACGTGCCCGATGGTGCACAGTACCCCCCGAAGGCGACACACATGTTAGACACATGCCACAATAGCGACCACATGCGTGTCTAGCACGTGCGTCACACACGCCAGCGTCGATGGACATATCTGCACGTCGCCACGCATACGCGACACATGCCAGACGCATCTCCAACGCATCAGTGCGTGCTGATGTGACGACTGAAGTCAATACAGATTTGCTACAGTAATTTTAAATAAAGGCAAAATTTTCATATTTCTCGTAAGGGTGCCCCGGGGTGTTTAGGGTCGTTTCCCTATCTAGGAAATTTATAAAGTGAATTTTTTCATTTTTCTGGATTTATTACATTAGTAATAAATTAAAGTTTAACTCTAAAAAAAGGAATTAAGATGTTTTGAATCCGATTTCAAGTGAATTTTCATACTTTAGACATCACATGAGGGAGATACTTCAAGTTTTCGTATCTCGGTTCTCATATTCAGTGTTCAAGATTGCATGATAGTTACTCATAAAAGGAATTGAGACATTCTGAAGCCATTATTGAGTGAATTTTCGTGTAACAAACTTGTCATAAGGGAGACATATGAGGTTCTTGTGTCTCGGGAGGTTGGTTTAGTGTCCAGTAATGCATGATAATTGCTTTACTGAGATTTTTCTTTTACGAAAGTCTCAAATGAAGTTTTTAGAGAATGTCTTCAGCACGGGTATGTGACAATGATATTATGCAATCTGGTTTTTGCATTTATTGATGTTATATTGTCACATACTATATGCCCATAACGAATGTTAGGATGACATAAAGATGTATCCCTTGTGTTTGTGGACTTTTTAAGTGCTGATGAGGATATAGTCACCAAAGTGACCCTTCACGTCAGTATTTTGAATTGTTCTACTTACATGTAGGGGGATGTCTCCGGTTTTATGTTTAGTTATTCTGCCCAAAGGTGTTGGCCTTAAATAACATTTTGAGATGTGCATAAAGGCGTAAGATGGAGAAAAGTTATTGTTCAAGTGATCTATTCACCCAAAGGTGGTAGTGTCATGAGAGTTGATGGTTTATACTTTGATCGCTTTTATGTGGAGGTTTAATTACATATATTATGTATTCAGCCCACATGTGTTTCATAATATGTATGAATGAATTTTCAATAAAGATATTGTTTAATGGCTTTGAGTAGGTTGGTATGGTCATACAGCAGGATAGGTCATCTCTACAGACATCCATGAGCTCGAAAGCTCATAAAGCAGCCTATGAAGCCTGAGATCGGTCTAACAGATTAAGTCTTATAACCATTAGAAGATCCATTCCTGACCATCTGCTAAGTGAACTTCCTGACATAGACATAGTGATGTAATTACATGGTAATGTCTCCCAAAGGTACACAGTCTCACCTAATGTTGAGACAAGTGCCTTAATGAAAGAATTATTCTCCATGAGGTATATTGGAGAAAGGGGGAGTAAAGGAGTACGTATCAAGAATGATCAATCTTCACAGTAGACTAAAGATGTTAAACATTCCTCTTCCTAATGTCTTCATAATTCACCAGACTCTGAATAAACTCCCTTCAGAGTTTAGTAATCTGGTGAAGACATTTTATTTACAAGATGAGGAATGGGACTTCAATGTTTTGATTGCCCATTGTTTTGCTAAGGAGGAGAAACTCAAGCTTGGTACTCCCACAGCCCTCAAAGCAACTAAAGGGAAGGCAAAGATGAAGCCCGCTAAGATCAAAGGTAAAAAGACTAAATCTTCTCCACATATTGATGTTGGTCAATTCAGTGCTAGTAAAGGTCCACATGACATAAAGAAGCCAACAATGTGAGGTCTAAAAATAAAAACTGTGACCATCAGATAACTCCTTAGCTTATCAATTTATGAATATGATTTACGATAGTCGCATTAAGTACTTGGTGGCTATGTAGTGGAGTATCTGATCAAGGTGCTTCCACAATGCAGGGGTTCATATCCAGGATAAAGCTAAATAAAGGAAAGGAGAAATTGATGATTCATAGCAATGAAGAAGTGAATGAAATATTTGTAGGGGATGTATAAGTTGAACCTTGCTACAAGGTTCATTTTGGTTTTTACACTACACATTTTATATGTGATCTCTGGATCAATTGTAGACAAAAAAGGTTAGCATTTTGTATTTAATGCTTATGTTTTAAAGTCGGTGTTTAATGCAAAACATAATGGTACAACTTTCTTGTCATATGGTTTGTATAAAATGTGTCTTACCCCGAATTAGATATATGCTTCTTCGTATCTTGCTAAATAAGTCATGAAATAAAGGAACCTGATGAATGAAAAGTCATACATGGTGTGACATAAAAGTTTAAGCCAAATTTTCAAAGCTAGGGTTGAGAGATTGATTAAGGAAAGCATTATCTCAATTATAGATTATGATGATCTAGGAAAATGTGTTGACTATTGTAGGGGTAAGTTGACTAATAAGGAAGAAGGGTCAACTCCTGTTTTTGACTTGTTGAGTCTGATACATACAAATATCAGAAGACCTTATACAGTTGCATTGTACAATTCCAAATATATTTTGACATTTGTTGATGATTATTCTCATTACAATTATGTGTTCTTGTTAAAGATTGAAGGTTGAGAACCAAATGGAAAAATCCATTCAGAGTGTTAGATATGACTGTGGAGGAGAATATCATGGCAAACATGGTGTTTCAGGACTTGAAAAGGTTCGTTTGCCAGATATATAGAATCGATTAGGATGGTGACTTGATTCACTATACGGGGTAGTTTTGAGCAAAATGATGTGTTGCCGAAAGGCATAATTGCACCCTAAAGGGTTTAAAGAAGTCAATTTAGAACATGACTAATATACTTGATTATCTAGAAGTGTGAAAATCTAGCCTTGCACACATTCGTGTATGAGGCTGCCCCACCGAGGTAGTATAATCCTTATATAGAAAAATTGCATGCTCATTATGTTCATTGTTATTTAGTAAGATATCCTGACCATTCTAAAGGCTACAGATCTTACTTTAGAGAAGGAGGGACCAAAATAGTGAAATCACAAACAGCTAAAATTTTGAAATACAATGTCTATAATGACGGTGGGCCCTTTGACCCTTCGGATTATAACAAGATGGATACTACAGTTATTATGTACCTGTCACTCATATAGTTAGAACCAATGGATCTAAGTTGTACTGTGCCTGTACAGGAACATGACCTCATAGCTGTACACACAGAGATTCTTGAGAGTGCAAGATCTAATGTAGTTATGAAGATCTGCCAGAGTCAGATGACCTACTATCCCATCTGATTACATAATCTATTAGGTGAACAAGACTATGAAATTAGACATTTTAAGATTCCAGTTACTTTTATAGAAGCTATTTTTGAACCCAATGCGAAATTATGGTGGATTGCAATGACTAATGGGATGTAAGCCATGAAGCAGAGTAAGATTTGGGAGTTAGTTGATTTTGTCGCAGAACTACAAAGCCGTCAGTTGTAAATGAAATTTTAAGACCTAAAGGATTTCAGGATAAAGTTCAGTAGTTTATGGGCTAGCTCAGTTGCCTGATGGTTCACTCAAGAAGAAATGTTGACTTTAATGTTACTTTTTCTCTCGTATCCTCGAAGGATATATTTTGAGTGATTATGACAATTGAAGCTCATGATGATATAGAGTTAAATCAGATGGTTGTCAAAACTACTTTTCTGAATAAAGAACATTATAAGTGGTCTATATAGTACAACCTAAAGGAGTTCAGGATCCAAATAGAACTGACATGGTTTGCACGTTATGCAGATCAATATATGATTTACATCAAACCTCCTGAAAGTGATACCTTACAATTGATAAGGTTTGACCTCTTTTGGCTTCATGGAAAATAAAGTTAAAAAGATGCTTGTACTATGAGGTCAAGGAGAGTAAAATTATCTTCCTATTATTGCATGTGGATGATATATTGCTCACGTTAAATTACTTGACCATGTTGTATAAGGTTAAGCAATGTTTGGTCGAGAACTTTGGCATAAAGGACCTTGGCATAACATCTTTTATCCTAGGTATTTAGATTCACTAGGACAGATCTTAACACTCATCATACCTCTCATAGAGTGCATACATTGAGTATATGTTACAAAGGTTTAATACGGTTAACTGTAAACCTTTCGTAGCACTTATCTCTCATAGTAAGAGATAATGTTTGGCACAGTATCCGAAGAATAAAGTAAAGAGAAAGGTTATGAGGAATGTTTCGTATTATAGTACAATTGATAGTCTGATGTATGCTCGGCTATATGCTAGGCAGGACATTGCATTTACTGTTTGATTGTTTAGTTAGTATTTGGTTAACCCAAACGTAGACCATTGAAATGCAGTCAAGCAAGTGTTGAGATAATTAAAGGGAATTAAGGATTATATGTTGACATATAGAAAAGTCAACAGAGTAAACCTCATAAGGAATTCATATTCAAATTGAGCTATGTGTTCGGATGATTGAAAGTTCACTTAAGGTTACAACTTTTTTTAAGTTATTAGATGTTACAATATAGTGGAAGAGTGTCAAGTAGACATGGGTGATTTCCTTGACCATGCATGCAGAGTGTATGCTATGGGACTGCTTCACACACAGTTTAGCTCAGAAATTTGATTTGTGAGTTTTCTGTGGTTGATTCATTAGCCAGACTCATTTGATTGTAATGTGATAATCAAGTTGTTGTGTTGTTTAATAACAACATTGAATATCACAGGGTCTTTGAGGTCAAATATTTAACCATAAAGAAGTTGATACGAAAATGTGACATTAATGTTTGGAGCATTTAAGGACTAAGGAACTATAAGTCGATTCTTTAACTAAAGAACTTTGCCCACTTATGTTTGGAAGACAACTATGTAGTATGGGTGTTTTAAAGTCCTTAGATACTGTTAGTTAAGGGATCGTTATATTTGCTCTATGTACATTTGTACGTTTTGATGTATTATGACAGTAAGATAGTTCATCAATAAAGATGATCATCATTTATCCTCAGTAATATGTGTTATCATACATTGTCATAATAGTATGAAAGTCTTAAGATTTGTGTCAATCTTAAGCATTTAAAGGTCATTGGGCATATATACAGACTGACCTTGAGCCTATGTCATTTAGACGCATACAGTTTTTTACGGATATCCTTAAAGTTTCACATGACATAGGAGATATAAGTTTTTAATCCCATAAAGGTTTTCTAATGCAGTTTAGCATTAAGTTAGAGATCATAAAAGGTTTTTTCTAATGTTGTTTACATTTGGTGAGAGAAAACAGGATTTCTCTAATGTAGTTTAGCATAAAGTTGGAGAAATCGAGACCTACAAACAAATATGATATAATTTAGATCATACAGATATCATTCTAGTTTGTCACACTCCACTTTCCCATTTATGTTAGTAAGGTATTAGGTATACGTGATTGTTTTCGATTTGTGTCCTACATGACACATGCATTTGATACTTTTCGATATTGAAAGCCTTGCAATACAAAATAATGGACTTTTGTTATCTTTGGATCAAATATTTTGTTTTAAAACTTAGTCGACTTATACAGTAGTGTAGCTTAACCGAGTTTTTAAACAATTTTCAACTTTAGTCAATATCACAATTAAGTATTGTCCAAGGGGGAGAATGTTGGATATTTTTTACTTTTCTTATAAAGTTGGACAACATTTAATTGCATTTTTTGGTTTTTCAAATAACTTATCGATTAAGTTACGTAATTTGATTCGGATAAAGATAATAAAGTGGTCCAATAAATGATTTAAATCAATGAGTCAAAGTTTGAGTAAAAAATAGATCTCGATCAGTGTGGACTGGACCCATATCGACCCTATGATGGGGAAGCCCGATATAGAAACTATATATAAAAGTTAAGGTCTCTTGCAATTGCTCATATCATTCGTAAGCATAAGAATTGTTTGACCCGTTAAGAGATTTTACGTTTTGAGAAAACTGTAGAAAGACGTTGACCACGTCTGATGAACAATTTCGTTGAAGACGACGGTAGATTCACGTTCGTTTCAACTTCGAAAAGCTTTTCTGAAGTTATAGAATCGAAATCAGGTATTTTCTGCATTTCTTCATTTATTGACCTTTCACATTAAATCCGAGATACGTAACTAACGGGGTGCTTGTTTGGGGGGTATGGAAAAAAGGGTATGGGTATGGAATGAAAGATTGAGTTTGGTAAGGGGATATGATTATAGGGTTATTATTTT
>JANQBM010000008.1:17824933-17846607 GCA_025594535.1 Erythroxylum domingense
TAAATTTTTATTTCTCAATATTTTTACAAACCAACCACAATCAATGATAATGGTAATCATTCCTTCCTCTTAACCAATCATCATAATTATAATGATAATATCCATTCCCATTCTTTACTATATTCATTCTCATTCTTATTACCATTCCTCTGTGCGAACCAACCGTCCCCTAAAATACCTTTACGTGTTCCAACTACCTGTGATTAAAATAGGATAAGAGATACGACAAAAATTGTTATGATCGGTGTACCCTAGCCGCCACCACACAAGCACAAGCTTAGCATTTAATAAGAGGATCAGAAATATCAAAGACCTAGATTACAGAAATGAATGATATAAAGATTATGGTTAGGTGTGCGAGGAAGGTTGTGCATCCGTTAAAAGGTTTGTCCAATCAACTGAATTTTAATCTTTGTAAGCTAACTCCAATTTTAGAAAGACCAAATTTAATATATGCATATTCCAATCTTCTTGTTAGGATATAATTTGATGAATTCGATAAATATTTGGAACTCTATTGTTTTAAACTTTTAGGTGCATTAATGGTAGCAAACAATATTTTCTTCAAGCAGGGTATTTCTAATTTGTCACCCTTGATAAGAAAATGAGCTCACCTTTACATGAATTTGAACTTCCTTTTCTATAATTATTTATTAAGTTGAATTTAAGCTCTATTTTAAGTTTATTTTGAGTTATTTTTACTCCAATCGCTTCACTTTTTGTCAAAGACCACGAAGCTGTTATCTTGAAAATTGCTAAATAAATAGTTGAAGAGGATTTATTCTCACATTGACCTCAGGCTAAATCTTTGTTGTTAAATAAATCGGCAAAAGGTGTCTCATAAAGCGAAGCATAATTTGCCAATAATAAATTATATTCTTTTTGGAAAGTGTCTGAACTCTGAAGAGTATAAACGTACGGGAGTTCAGTTCCTTGAAGTCAGTTGATAGCAATGGATAGCCAACAACCGAGGATTGGTGGTGGACATCATAACTTGCAAGCAAATTCACGTAGCTTCTTTTTATTATTTACGAAATATCTCTTCATGGAATTTCTTTGAAAACGTGTAGACATTTATCTAAATTAACCAACATTTATCCAACAGTCTCAACTGTTAACAAAGCTGTAAAAACTGAATTGCAAGATAAGTAGGGTTGAAGACAAAAACAAGAAAAAAAGAACCACCTGAAAATGTTTCTTCACATAAGTTACGGAATGACAGCCAATCAGAAATTACATAAACCTTCCCACCAGTTGTGTTGAGCCCGTCCCATGCCGTTTGCCATACGGCACGTCCCTATATAATTACCAATGTTTTAAAAATCGGACCGGTGATTGAACCGGAGGAGTAACTGATTCAAGGGTCAATGGTTCAACCGGAATTCAACCGTGATTAAACCGGTGACTAATAAATATATAAAATTTTATCTTATATATTATATATATAAGATAATTTTTAAACATACTTTTTAATTATTTATCTAACTTAAACCTTCAAATTTTAAAACATACAAATTTTTTTTTTAAGTTCACCAATACAACACAAAATAAGATAACAAAGCTCACTAGTCATATTTCATCAAAAAGATAAAAAAAGATCATTAATCATAATATTCATTCATTATAGTTGTAAAAGTTTTGATTTTTAAAGGAAAACCCTACATTTTAAATGAACCGGCCGGTTTTTTCTTTCACCGGTTTATCGGTTTTTACCGATCCGACCGTAAAATAAACGGGTCAATCACTCACAAAAAATAAGGGCTAAACCGGACCGTTTCATGTTCCGATTCACCAGTTTACCGGTCCAACCGGCCAATTCGGTCCGGTTTTCAAAACACTGATAATTACAGAGAGAAAGGATCAAGTAGACACTAGCCTAGGGCTGGGGACCATGAACCTCTATTTCCTTTCCTCTGCCTTTGGTGGAGCCTGTGGGTCCCACAAAAACCCAAAGGACTTTTCCCCACAAATTTTCCTTTGGAGCGGGGACCACCAGATGGCATTGATTAAGCCGGCGGCTGTCAGAGAAGTCAAAAATTCTCAGTGGTCCCCTTCCTCTCCGATAGCACCACGTGTCCGCGTTTTACGCTTATCTTTGGCGCGTGCTTTGTTGTGGGGTCCACTTGTGGTCCAATCTCCTCTATGTTGACGCGTGTCCCTCGGATCTCGCTCCATCTCTTTGCCGACGATGCTCACCGTCCGGCTACTGACACAACAGTAACGTAGACAGAGAGCGGTGCCGGTGGGTACTTGGAGTGAGACATAAAGAGGATTATAATTGTCTTATTGTTGGATACGCGACGCCATTTTAAATGACGTGGAAAGCACGCTCCAAGAGTTAAGGGGATAATGTGGCCATGAACTGTTTATGTCTCATAGGATATATATTCTATTTCAAGTTTGTCAAACTCAATCATGCAGCCTTTTTCACTCCTCCTATTCTTGTCTGCAAGTAAAGTGGTTTGGTTCCTTTTACATGCGTATCACCAGAAGAGGAGACTCGAACGAGGTGCTTAGTTAAAAGATACGGAAATAAATTAATAGGAAAGGAATAAATAGTAACAATCAGTTATTTATTATGTTGAGTGAATAGATTTTTATACCTTAATTTTAGGTAATATTCCACACTCTCATGTGTAGTAGGAATGGTTTTAATTCCCGAAAATACTAATATTTTTTAATCTTTAATTAAATATAATTAAACTATAATTAATTAAATATATAAAATATTAAATATTAAAATATAATTTATTAAAATGTAATTGATTACAATATAATTAATTTAAATGTAATTATTTAAAATATAATTAGTTAATTAATTAAATTATAATTAATTAAAATATAATGAATTGATTAAAATATAATTAATTAGTTAATTACAATATAATTAATTACAATATAATTAATTAAATTAGTAAATTTTTATTTCTCAATATTTTTAACAAACCAACAAATATCAATAGTAATGTAAATCATTCCTTCCTCTTAACTAACATCACAATTATAATTATTATATCCATTCTTATTCTTTACTATATTCATTCTCATTCTTATTACTATTTTTCAATATGAACCAACCGTCCCATAAATCTTACGTGCGCTTAATTTTTTCTTTTTTCTTGACAATTGTTTCTTGATATAAAATTGTGCTATCAAAATTGTGAGTACTCTAGTAGAAGAAAAACTAGAGAGACAAAATTATTATTTTTAAAAAAGTAAATTAAATAATGCAAGTTGAATTGAATAGCATAATTTTTAAATATAAATGAAAAATATAAAAGATAGGTTCGCTCCAAATTAAATATTTTGTACTCACGTGAATGTGCTTGTCTGTATAACTTAATAGGGGGATACAAAATCGGTATTAAATAATATTTTTAGGGAGTTATAGAACAATAATTGATTCAACGAAGAGAGGTTGAGATGGTTTATGTTAGTGAATATATAAAATTAATTAAGTTAGCTTTATACAATAATTTAAATTATTGTGATAAAATGGTCACTTAATATGATATCAGAGTCTTTATAATTAAATAGTCATGAGTTTAAATCTTACTACTTATTTATTATTCAGCATAAAGTAGAATGAGTATACCTATTTATTATTTACTACCTATTTATTATTTAAAATGGTCACTTAATTGTTCAGCGGCTGACTCACTTCACCTTGCCAAGCACCTGATCCTAAATGCTACTGTACTGTACATAAGCTTGCTCCCGGTCTATTAAAATCTGCCACATTTACCGCAAATAAAAGCCCTCTCATTGATTTTACAAAACTAAGATATTAATTTGTATTAGCATAGAGAATTAGAAATGATTAACATCCTATTTAGGAAAGGCTCTAATCCACATACACGATGCAATGATAAGAATAGTTTTTGTGTTAACAAATCATTGCTTAAATTAAATATAGTTTAATTTCATTATTATATAATTTAACTTGGACAATTTGACTAATTAAAACAAGGCAGTATTTTACTTTCACCCACCCACTTGAAAACTGCTATCCCAAAGACTTCTCTTCGTCACCATCTATAATCTTTGGCCTAACTTCAACTTAAGCTTCTCTTTGATGTACTGTAACTACATCAACTGGGTTTCTCTATCTCTTTTGTTTCTCTATCCACTCTCGGCTTTCTTACTATAACACACGCTCACATACATACATACCTACAAGCACCCCTAGCTTTCTCTTTCTCCATCCGTATCCACGGTCCCATAACCATCCTCCCCTTTTATTCTTTTCTTCATTTCATTTCCTTTTTTTTTTCATTTCATTTGGGCTCTTCTTCAACTGTCAAATTCATTAATCTAACCTATATTTATATATAAGAAGTCGACGAACATGGCGTTTCACCACAACCTCTCTCAAGAACTCCCTCTTCACCACTTCAACGACCAAACCCAACAACAACCGCAACCCCAACAACAACGACAGCAGCAACCAGAAAATAACACCGCACCTAATTGGCTAAACACTGCCCTCCTCCGCACACAACAACCGCAACAACCACCGCCAACACTCTCAGGCCATTTCGGGGATACCAATTTCCTTAATCTCCACACCGCTTCCACCACCAATTCCGATTCCACTACCGCCTTCCAGGCCCCAACCCAATGGCTCTCCCGCTCTTCCTCTCTCCTCAACCGCAACCACAGCGATGTCATCGATGACGTCACCGCTGCCACAGCCCGGGACCCCATCATCGCCGCCGCCTCCATCTCCCACGACTCTGCCGATTTGAAAACAACTACCACCAACAACAATAGCGAAACCATGAACAACAACAAAAGCGAAGGAGGTGTGGTGGAGAGTAGTGAGGCGGCAGCTGTGAACTGGCAGAATGCAAGGTACAAGGCGGAGATACTGGCGCATCCTTTGTACGACCAGCTGTTATCGGCACACGTGGCGTGTTTGCGGATCGCGACGCCGGTGGATCAGTTGCCGAGGATTGACGCTCAGTTAGCTCAGTCGCAGCATGTCGTGGCCAAGTACTCCGCTCTCGGGCAGGGTATGGTTGGCGATGACAAGGAGCTTGATCAGTTCATGGTTTGTCTCTTCTTACTCTTTTTCCTTACGTCTTTTCTTATAAATATGGATATATGGTGTTCCTAAATTCTGTTTTGTTTTCTTTTTGTGTATCCTTTATCCATTCTTTTTATGTTCAAAATTTAACTTTCCAAATTGAAATATGTGGGATTAAGAATTGGATTGATCTGTAGCTAGAAAATTGGAGGGTTGTGTTTTTGGTTTGATTGACATAGAGAGAGAGTTGTTTGAATTAGAGATACGTAATGAGTGGAAGTGGAGTCACCGACAGCGGACTAGCATGTATGTCTGGGTAAGTCGATCTATGTCTGATACCTTTAGCAGATTTTGGCTAATAATAAAAGCGCTACACGCCAATGTCTCAAAATTTACAATTTGGTATTTGGAGTTGAATCAATTAATGGAGCTTATGAGACGCACCCAGGATCGAAAGTTTCTCATGACCCGATTTGGTATTTTAAGTTTCTTGAGCCAGTACCCGTGAATTCCGGGTTTATGTCTCCAGTTATCTTGGATGAAGAAATATCGCCAACAGGGCAACGAGGGCGAATAAAATTTTCTTATCACTTAAAAAGGAAACAGACAAGAAACTGCCTAGCTGTATTATGGCATTCCTCAAGTTGTTGTCTTGGTATTATAATGAACTGAGAGTTTGATCTTGGAGACTGGATTTTTTTGGTTCTCTTATGAGGAAACTAGCGATATAACTAATATTCGCGACTGTGTTGAAGGACCTTGATGAGAAATCTACGTAGCCATCTCTTAGTGCTATTTTTTAAACATCAACTCCTACATGATTTCCTTGTAATCCAATGAAATCCCTTGCTCCCCAACACCCTATTTGCCAGCAGCTTCTTTCTAACTGCACCAACCTTCTTATCCCATTTGTTGCGCAAGAATTGTAATCAAGTTCCTGGGGATGTTGCGGGTATGATTTATGAAAGCATGGTTCAGAACGCTTTTCGTTCTTTGACCTATTATAGTAGACATATGCTCAAGCAACTCTTTCGAGATTCACATAACTGAGTTATTTCCTACTGTCACCTTCATGTAGGAATGCAATGAGAACCGGGAACACTCGAACAGATCTTTGAAATGTAAAATCGGCCTGTTCAGCCATTCCATATAGTTGATTGTGACACATGAAATTGTTTCTTTTTCCCCGAGATTTATTTCTCCTTAAAAAGTTCATTATTGCCTATCAAAAACGTTACTTATAAATCATATGACATCTAATCTTACCTAAGAACCTTCATTTCCACATTAGTGTGAGCAATTTCTTGACCGCTCATTGCATGACAAATTATTATACTGGAAGTTCTTTAACATACACACAGACACATAGATATGCATAAATAGGCAAAGTATGAAAAGAAAGCTAAATAATTCCAAATCAAAGTCCTCATTCCCTCATTTCTTGATCTTGTAGACACATTATTTCCTGCTGCTTTGTTCCTTTAAGGAGCAACTTCAACAACATGTTCGTGTCCATGCAATGGAAGCAGTCATGGCTTGCTGGGAGATAGAGCAGTCCCTACAAAGCTTAACAGGTATTCTTTTCTTGTGCCGTGCTATTCCAGTTTTTTTCTTTGACATGTGAGCTTGAAAATTAATCACTTCCATGCGATCTGTACTAGTATCAATTTAAGTAAGTCATGAGCAATACCAACACTTCCACGTGAGAATATCTGCTGTATACTTGTGGGTCTGATGGGGCATCATTGGAAATGAGGAATAAATCGCTCATAGGAAGGGGATAAAAGAAAACCAATAGACATAGAGTTTAGCTACCTGCCCTCTTGTTATTTATCAGATCAATACTTGTAGTTATTACCATATGTTTCCCTGATGTTTTAAGCTCATCTTTTGTCTCTTTGAGTAGGAAGACATAAAGCTTAATTTACTATTTGAAGGGCAAGGTCAAGGAATGAAGGCTTCTCCTGATCTCGATTAAAATAAAATTTTCAGTTACTGCAGTTTGCTGTCTTAATGCTGCCCACTTGTATGTTGATAAACTGCATATTTATTATCTAGACATGTATTAGAGAAACAACTCATAGTGCAGATGTACATCGTTGCTCAAATATGTCTGGCGATTCTTTTACCATCCTACAGAAGGTCTGGCAAATACTACATTAATTTCTGGAGGTCCTTTAAAACCTTTAGTACACAGGTTGAGGAAAGATCTTATCCTCCTGCGTCAGGTAGAAGAGCAGAAATGGGGATATGTAAGAAATGCATAGAAGTACCGAGTCCTGTAGTGATCTTGAAATCTCATAGTTAAATGGCTTAGTATTCTATTTTATTGAGACCAGAAAAGGAACTATATAGAGTGCAGAGAAAGATTTAGGGGCCAGTGACACAATGACAATTTCCTTAGGTGTCAAGTTACTTATGGTTTCTGTCAAGTTGCGAGACCAAGCTATGCATGATATACTCGCCTTTTTATGAATACTTTGTTTCCTGACCTATAAAAATGTTATGTATTTTTTTTGTTGCAAAATCTGATATGTTTTGATGACTGTTGTTGTTTCTGCCCCATTTCAATGTTTTTCTTTCAGAGTTTATTTTTGACACTGAATCTCTATATCCTTCCACATGTTTGAATAGGAGTTTCTCCGGGAGAAGGTACAGGTGCAACAATGTCTGATGACGAAGATGATCCAGTAGATAGTGATGCCAACTTGTTTGATGGAAGCATGGACGGCCCTGATTCCATGGGATTTGGTCCCCTTATGCCAACAGAGAGTGAGAGATCATTGATGGAACGCGTGAGGCAAGAGTTAAAACATGAATTGAAAACGGTAATTAACAGATGGAATTATCAACATCGAAGTACCTTATATTCCAGAATGATAACAGCTGTTTTGCCCCTCTCTATCACAGGGTTACAAGGATAAGATCGTGGACATTAGAGAGGAAATTTTGCGAAAGAGAAGGGCCGGAAAGCTTCCTGGTGACACAACATCTGTCCTAAAAGCTTGGTGGCAATCACATGCCAAGTGGCCTTATCCCACTGTAAGTGTTACTGCACCAATCCTCTCGTTTAATTGGATTATTAGATAGATATGCTGGGAGAAACTTGAATCCTACTTCAACTCGTGTAGTACCCCTAGGGCAGCACAAAAGACTTGGCGTAAAAATTATAGTACCTATGTCCCACCTGTTGTCGCTAGATTGACAAAAGCTGCGAAGCTTCCTGCATTAAATATCAGGGTGTGTATCCTTGAGCATATGCAAATATTTGAACTTGACTCCTACGCAACATAACACAGTACAACACAACACAAACAAACAAATTCTTTGGCAATATGCTGAGATTGACAAGATATCAGCGGAGGAGCTGCTTTACTTGATGTTTGGTTAGGACAAAGTCAATATGTTGCTTTATCAAAACGTCTCTCTTTGTGTCATTTCAGGAGGAAGATAAGGCAAGGCTAGTACAAGAAACGGGTTTGCAATTAAAACAGATAAATAACTGGTTTATAAACCAAAGGAAGAGGAATTGGAACAGTAATCCTTCATCCTCGACAGCATTGAAAAGCAAGCGCAAAAGGTATATTGATTTAAGCATTGACATTTTCTTTATGCATTTACCAACCTTAATTTGAAAAAAAAAAGTAATGCAGGTGAGTAAACCATCCGACGGAGAGATTCATTTCAAGAAAATCAACCATCCTGAAGAATCTGTCAATCACTATCATGGTAAAGGGCTTCCTTTCCTGGTAGTCCGCAGATTCAAGTGAAAGAAGCACACTTAGCTTCTCGAGAAGAGAAAAGCTAACATAGAGGAATTAAGAAGGCAAGGTTCAAGTCATGCATGCAGATGTGTTGAAAAGTTTCAATGCAACGCCATTGAATAGTTTCATGGTTAAAATTAATATTAGTAAACCTGCATTTGGTAGAAACATGTGAATTCCAGGTTTATGATTTTTGTTTACTTTCTTATATCTGTGAAAAGATTGGGGGTTATGGGTATAGTGTAATAATATTAGTGTTGCATGATAGAAATTATATATGCAATTACATGTATAAAAGTTTTCCTTCCCATAGAGTGTAGAGAGTGAGGTTTCGTTCTTTTCATTCTGTGTCTGGAGATTTAATCACTGAGTCACATTACTCATTATTCTAAATCAGTCTAGAAGCACATGTGAGGACTTTCAAATTAGTTTAGTATCAGGCAGGCAATCCAATTGGATGAAAACTGACAATGGTGTGCTTCATAATAGGGTTGTTTGATGTGTTAATTAGAAGTGAAGTTGGATTTAAAAGTATATGAAGATGGCAAAAGGACCTGAACGAATGAATGGGAAATTAAACCTATATAACTCTTAAAGCTGAGCTAGAATAATAATTGGGGCCAAGCATAGGCAAACAAACTAAGGTTTAACGCAAGACTCTCGGGTCAGTATAATGCTTGAACTGAACAAGTGAAAACCAAGTCTAATGTAACGCCCAGAGGCATTTTAAGTAAATTACTTGGAATGTACTGCAAGGTTATTATCAACAGAAGCTTTACCAGCTAGTAATCAAAACTACTTTACGTTTCCATCCAAAACAAAAAGCATACATATCAGTCGATTGAAGAATTATAATCCGATTGCTTCTATAACATTCTCTAGAACTCAGTGAATTTGTTCTTTATTTTCATCGAGGCGTAATGAAATCTATCTTCATATTTTTCATCTTCAATGTTAATTAATGAAATAGTAGAAATACACCGCACTATCAGCGTGTTTCTAATCACAGTGTGTGTGCTTTTATTATGTATATTATCTGAATTTTGTAGGTGCAGCAGAAAACCTAGTCATAAAATCAGGACATGCATGGTCTTCTTGTCGCCGGAAGCCGTCGTCGAAGTTTAGAGCATAACTCTGAGGATCATATTGACACTGCATCTTCCTTCCTTGTTGACTAAACCTACGAACAAATTTCTTCCACTTTGGCGATGTCAAAACCTGTGAAATCTTCTTCAAACCCTTTAACAAGAAGCCGTTTTTGTTAACCTTCTCCTGATGCTTGCACAACACGTATCTTTCAGAGGCACTACTGTTTCTTTGCCAACCCAAGTTAAATCCTTGGCCTGAACACCCACAGCAGTTGGAGGAGGAGGAGCTGACCACTGACTCTGAGATTCTCATCGGTAAACTCTGGTGAAGATTGATGGAGAGTCGATCGTGGATTACCAAGAAGAATGTAATGGATCTCCTATATGTAATGTAACTACCTTCTGGAATACCAGATGGAACTTCCTAGGACGAGTCCGTTTCCTACTACAATTCCTTCTTCCTACTTTAAGTCCATTTCCTAAACATACTCAATCTAGACCTGAGTAATATTCGTATGTCAGTCCTAAAACGAAACGACACTAGCAATAAACGATTGGTCCGCGTTAACTTGTTGGTGGAACATAGATGAATGTATTAATCATATAATGAAGGGTATTATATGATAGCTAACAGTCTTCTTGTAGCCGCGTATTATGGTTGCTACTGCTACTTCAACACCATCACTCAATTTCCTATCCAAGAATTGTCACATTTTGTTAGACCTGGTCGAAGGTGGCCAAACCATGATATTTGACCATAATGAAATGCTTATTGCCTCAGACTTTTAGGCAGCCTTTTCTGGCCCATGCTTGAACGTAATGAAGCGTTTTTACATGCTAGCTCTAATGTTACACTCTTTTTTATGTACCAAAACCAATACGTTTCTTATGAAAAGTACTTAAATCCAAAGTCCAGGAAGATGGTCCATTGCTTTAGATGTGCAGGCCTCTCCGTGCACCGGGAAGCTCAGTCGATGATGCAAGTAGTTTCATTAAGCCTAGTGTGATTGTCCACTACTCTCATTTCAACTGATGATGTTCACTTTTTGATTTGTAAACATTTATAGTAAATTTTGGATTTTAAATAAAGTTTCCCAACATTGGTCCACTAGGCAACTGACTTGTATCTCTAGTATAGAGCCTCGTACATGCTAAGTAGGTCCTTCATCAACGATCATGAATTGATTAGCAATGTCAAGAGTAATTCATGCGTGACCACTGACCAATCTTCTTAAAGAGATTTTGCATTCAACTGAATCAAATGAAAAAGACGGAAGTGTTTTGGAATTTTGTTCGTCATAGTTATTACAGTTTCTCCCTTTCTTTATTTTATTTTTTTATTTGAATTTCTTTATTAATATTTTGATATTGTTTTATCATTTTTTAATTCAATTTAATAAAGATGATCCACTTATCTTTAACTTTAATTATGCTCAGTTTTTTAATCTAGAGTTTAATGCGTCATTATCGTATAGTTAAATGATAAAGCTTGTATATATTTTATACATAATATTTGTAAACCTTGATTAACTTTTTAATGATCTAAGACATTGCACTATTGAGCAAAAGCCAAAGTGAATACACAAAATTGAATATTCCTATTTGTTATGCTTCATTGATTTCCATATTGTTTGAATAAAATTTAATAAAGATATTCTATTGATCTTTAACTTTAGTTAGAATAAGTTCTTTAGTTTAAATTTTAGATAGGATTAAATAATAATACTTGTATTTTGATTTATTGTCTTTTATACTTAGTACTTATAAAATCTTGATTAGCTTTGTATGATATAAGGTATTGCATGGAGCACAAGTGAAGGTGAACATTAGTACATAAAATATAATTATTTTATTAATATTTCATATAGTTTGAATTCAACTTAATACAGATGATTCATTTATCTTTTAATTTCGATTGGACTAAGTTCTTTAATTTAAAATTTAGATGTAGTCTTTTGATTATTGAATGATTAACTTATGATGCTTTTGTTTAAATTTATTTTCTTTCATATTTAATGCTTATGAAAGCTTGATTTGATTTGAGATATCACATGAAGTAGCACAAGTGAAAGTTAGCAATGACTCATAAATAATGGAAGGCAAGTGTATTATGAAAATAAAACCTTATTATATGCAACAAATTAATAAATTCAAAGGTTAGATTATGAAAGAACAATAATTTGATTTAATACTTACGACTATGAATCTAATCATAAGATTAAGTTAAATACATGTGATTTATATTTTAAAAGAACTTCATATAATAGAAGGTAGTCTATTTTCATAAATATACTAAGATGAATTTGAAAAGATAGAAATACTACGTGTATAATTAATAAAGTCTAAGTTTTAAATTGTTAATTTGTATTAAATTTCTTTAAAAACTCAAATATTTATTTTTATACAAATATCTAACTCGTTACTTCTTCATTTTTTTGTTGCTTTTCATTTTAATTCATTTTGTGATATATTTTTCTTAAATTAATTTAGTAAATAAAATAATTTTATTACTTGTTACTATTTGTCTATGTACCTATAATTAATTTGCTTAACATTCTTATGCATTATGGATATTATAACGTTATATCTTACACATATAGACCCACGAATAGATTGAGACAATTTATATGTATGAATGGACAAACATTCAGAAATACTTTAAATAATGGATCAATGTTATGTATAATGTAATCAATTCACCAAATAGGTTTGAGTAGACGAGTTTGTCATCCAAATATACTTAGAGCTTGAACGATGTAAAGGTATGCAGATAAATAAAGTTAGTAATCTATCTATCAAGTGGTACATAATATGTCAATATATCCAAACTTAAATCTTTAAGGCTTGTATTTAAATGTTCTAAATAGAGTTAGGAGTGGCAATGAGCCAGATCAAAACTGCTTAATACTAAAATTTTATTTTTTAACTCAAGCATAATTGGGTTTGACTGGGATCGAAAAGCTTGAAGCATAATCTGGCTTTGGGTGAGTTTGAAAAGTCTAAAACCCAATCAAACTTTGGGCTCGCTTAAAAATCTTGAAAGCCTAAAGACTTATCAAAGTCAACACACCGAGACCCCGAAGGGCACACAAAGAATGGATACATCCCAAATGTACTAGTATGTCCTAGACATATGACAAAACCATCCTTCAAATAACACCTAATTGGAGATCATACGCTACTCTAAGGTAGATTGTAGACTACTGACTCTTGTAAGTTTCAGGCATGATGGCCAAGACAACAAAGCCTCTCTCCATGGGCGTACAACTCTCAACTTTCCTCTTAGGAACCTTACTCACACAATATCTACTCTCTTTTCCTATTAGTTCTAATATCATATAATGGAATTGTTTGGAATCACAGTCATGGATTGTCTTAGACTTTCTGATACACAAGATTCTCATAAGAGGTGAGTTTAGAGCATATTTGTCTCTATATCAAGATTGATAGTAACATGCACTCAAGACTCAAGCTTTCAAGAGAGGCAAAACTCAGAGAGAAACACTCAAATTCATATTCATATTACTAATCTTCAACCAGGTCTGATTACAACGAAAGAGAAGCCTTGCCTTTATAGGTGAAGCAAGGGTACAAATGTAAATCTACGTAGAGACATACTCATTACGACTTTAGAAAAGTAGAGTATAATCATTACACTTTAGCAAAGCTACTTTAAAAAGGAATCTACTTTTCCAAAAGCAAACAGTAACATGATAAGAAGGAATTTAAAATAGTAGTTTATGGGCCACAAAGATTCTTCTTTATCAAAACACTCAAAACGAAAATGACAAACTTTTAAAGAGAAGAGTCCTATACTGAAGCCATGTGATGTACTAGGTGTCACAGATTGGTTCATGCCATGATTGCAAACTGGATGGAGAGTCTGGATCACTTGAGATGTCAGAATGATTTGGAGAAGACTTTCATCTTTTATTGGGACTGAGCTCACTTCTGTGAAGTTCATGCAGGAAGTGATTTAACTCATCTTCATTAGGACTGTAATTATCCTTATTAGGATCTTGAGCATCTTGGAAGATAGAGTTATCAGGCTGAGAAGGTCCTGCAATGTTTGAGACTGTTTCTTCTGTGTCATATTAAGGACTATTGGAACCTATTATGTCAACATCTGGTGCTTCTGGTTCACTAGGAACAAATTCACTGGGATAAGGTCTAATAGAAGTGGAGATGATTGGTGTCTTAGGAAAATGATTTATCTCTTTAAGAAAATCTCGAAGAGATAGGAGCATATTATCTTGATATCGTGGCCAATATAATGAAGTGTGATAAAACTGGACACGTTTTTCACTGTAAAGGGCTCCAGTATAAGTTTCTCGATATGGACGATGAAGTATAAAGAAGCAATGTGTAGATTGTCATCTAGCAGAGGCTTTTCATAGATGATGTTGGGAAATGACAATAAAACATTGTTGCTTCCATTGATCCAGTGGTTAGAACCATTCAAGAAATGTCCATAACAAAGAACTTGCATTATTGTGATTACAGAGATGTTGGTAGCATTGAAGAAGAGGTATAGTAACGACACAAGCATAAAGGGTAGAAAGCGTCCAAAGATACCAATAATATGTTTTCAGAAAGAGGATCATAAAGGAAAGTCGCATTAAGGTAGGGTGTTTTGAGATTGAACATTGTGGGACTACTAAGAGAATTAGTTTCACTCAACAACTGATACAAATAATAAAACAAACTCATGCAAGCAAGAGAAGTTACTTCAGAAACACTCGTAGGTATACTAGCTATTGGAGAAAAGTATTTTTTGATAATGGAAGAAAGATTGTGATTAGCCAAAATGAATGGAAAAGCAAATACCTTAAAAGATATACCTCACGAAGGAGAAAGAAGATATTTATAGTGGGAAAAAATATCTAATGGCCATGGTGGATGCTAACTAAGTAGATTGCATATGGATAAAGAATATCCTGCCACTAGATTGTCTACGAGCAATGAGGATAAGTATTGTGCAGAAATATGATCAGGAGGCCAAAGAGGATATTGTCTAAGCAAAGTAGATATGTATGGAGAATATGCTGCCATGTGTAATCTCTTGTTACCATGTGTAATCAATTATTATATACTAAATATCTATAAATTAATTATCCATAATTCAACTACAATTAATCATAATTAATGTATAATTAAATAATTGATGCATTAAAATATAATTAATTGATGAAGCAGTACATGATCGTGTTTAGTTTATATGTTAATCAACAAATGAATATATTTAGTTACATGTTTTAAATTATTACTCATGTGCACCGTGCATGGTATTTTGGTTTTTTTTAATTAACATCTATATACTGTTATAATATTTTTTACTTAACACATAATTTTTTTATTAAATTATAATTTTTTTATAATTTAATTGTTAATCATTAAGTGTATAGTTTATTCAGTTGTGATTATTAATAATTGATATATAATTAATGAATTAATGTGTTAAAATATAATTAATTGATAAATTAGTAAATATTAATATTTATATTTACAAGTTACATATAAATAACATTTTTATTTAATAATTGATTAGTTAATTAAAATATTATTAATTAGTTAATTATTATAACATAATTTGTTTATTGATTAATTATTATATGTTTAGCACATATCAGAAATATTATTAATTAATCTTTATTTATAAATTAATTATTTTTCATTGACTGTCAAGTATATTCGGTTATAATTAATATGTAATTCATTAATTGATGTATTAAAACATAATTAATTAATTCAGTATTGGATGTTAGTATTTAGTATCTATGTTATTCATGAGTGTATTATGAATTGTTTATTATTATTAATTATTATATGGTGATATTCAGTATATCCCTTCGCTATATATATATATATATAGCTTAAGTGGTCATGGCTGTGACTTAATAGTCACATGAGAGTTGTTATTTTGTTGCTGCAATATATTTAACACATATAAAAAATAGTTTTAATTAATTAAAATATAGTTAATAAATTAGCTAATTAATTAACGTAATTATAATATAATATATTAATGGATTTATTAGATTACACTTTATTAATAAATTAATTTCTAATCATTACCTGTCAATTTTATTCAGTTATTATTAATCATGATTATATATAGGTAAATGGTAACGCCAGTGAATTAATATTCACAGGCATTATTGCATAATAATCAATATATTATTAAAAAATACATTTATTGAAATCTTATCAATTAATTAGTTAGTCAATATATGTTATTATCAATGCGTCGGAAATTTTTTTCACCCTTTTTTTAATTACATATTCTTAAAATATCTTTACTTAATTTATTTATAACTGTTTGGTTAATTGAGATATAATATGGTGCAATAAAAAATTATCAATTAATTAAAATAGAATAAATTAATAGATTTATGAAGATGCGATAATTATTTCTAAATTTTGATAAATGAGGAATAAGAGTATATATTAGTTATTATTTGTACCTGATTAGTTTCAGATTAAATTAAATTAAAATTAAAAATTAAATTGATGTCTCCTCTGTTTTGTTTCACCAATTAAGAATTCTTCCAATTAAATTGAAGCATTTGTTCGTTGACGTCCAAACTTTTTGTATCCAATTGTCAGAAATGAGGTTTTTTTTCTTCCATGGATTTCAGTGCCTTTAGTTTTTGCCTTGCTGACTGTAGGATCTTATATTTGCAACTCTTTCCAATTTGTAGCTTTCTTCTGTTTTGCTTCATAACGATATAGCAGGTATAGTATTTTGACAGAAAGTATACTAATTTTTTGGATGAGAATTGGATTTCATTTTAATTTTGAAATTTGTATGCTTCATTCTAATCTATCCTAATCTTTGATGATACAGATGCAAATCTGAGAGGAGCACAAATCTAGATATAGGGTGTCAGCTCATCAACAAGATGAGGTTGGTATATTATAGACTTAAATGTCTACCTCTGATTCCCGTAATCAATTCATCCCGAATATTAGGGTTAAATATAGTTTATTAGACTAAATCAATTCAGACTGGGTTTTAAATTCGGAAATAATTACTCTTCCATATATCTGCATTTGTTTTAGTCTTACACTTTTGCTCTTAATAGCATTGGATTTGTTTGGGGGAAAGGATCCATATATATGTTGCAAGTAGTTGACCAATATTAGTATCGTTAATTATACAGATTTTATTTACTTTTTCCTTTTCTTAGGTCAAGGATGTTGTTTATATTTTGCGATTTAATGACATATTGGTCTTTTCTTGATGTTCTTTTTTTAATATATAAATAATTATGTATTCGTTATTTAGATTAGGTCTTTTTGTGGATGGGTATGTTTGACTTTTAGTTGTAGAATATGGAAATACACTGTCTTGTGTAAAACATCTTTGAACATTTACTAATTTGTTTTAATTCATATCAAATCCGACGGTTATTATATTCCATACAATATAGTATTTACAAATGCACTACTTAATTAACAGCCGTGATTAGTAGTAATAGTATTAGTAGTAATAGTAATAATAATAATAATAATGTATTAATTATTCCATTAACTTAATCAATAGATTGATTAATTAAGTTAATCAGGTATAAATTCACAGCCATGAATTAAGTGTCTCTGTGCCCAAAACATTTTTTTCATTTCTCAATTAAAAATATTTAAAATATAGTTAATTAATTAATTTTGAGATAATAAATGATATTAGTAATTATTATACATATATACATACTCAGTATATATATAGCTTAAGTGATCACGTCTGTAACTTCGTTTTAAATAAATATATGTGTTAAGTGTGTTGTAATTAATTAATGAATTATGTTATAATTAATCAACAAGGGAATGATATTTATATTAATTTAATAAAGATGTTATAATATGAGAGAAACCTGCACGGTTGTGATTCATGAGGATCACGCCTGTGGCGTGACTGCTTCACATTTGAAAAGCTACATATATATTGAATATTAGTATATAATAATTAATAAAAATTAATGCTTAATAATGCAGGGTCATCACCAACCTATTTATTAAATATTAATACTAACTATTTAATCTATTAATTAATTTAGTCCATCAATTAATTAATAATGTATTCATCATTATTAATTACAATTTAATAATCTTAACAGCTAATGATAAATAATTAATTTATAAATGTGGTTTAATTTAATACATCATTGAATTTATTATACTTTACTTATTATTTATGATCTCAAAATTAATTAACGAACTATACTTTAAATATTCTTAATTAAGAAATGAAAAAAATTTTCACGGTGACATTTAATTCATGCCTGTGAATTTATAACTAATTAACTTAATAATAATAATTAATCAATCTATTGATTATAATTTAATCAATGAATCAATAATATATAATTACTTTTTAATTATGTTTTATAATTTTCTATTTATCTAGTAATTATTAAACATTAATTGTGATTGTTTTATCAATTTTACATTAATTTAAAATTAAATCAGCCATAAATTTCCATTTGTAAACAAAATATCATTTAATAAATCAATTAATTATATACTAATTATAATGAATTATATGAAAATTAATTAATTAACTATACTTTAAAGGTGTTAAATTAAGAAATGAAAATTTATCTTTGTCACAGTGACACTAATAAGTAATCAATTTATTAATTACTATTTAATTAGTAAATAAATTATAAAATAATTATATTCAATAAAGTATTTTTATGTAGTAATTATTAATTATTAATTGCAATTTTTTAATTAGTTGTGATAAATTAGAAGACAATCATAAGCAAGAAATTAAGAGATATATAGAATATGTTGCAATTGCTCAAGCAAATAATAATTTTCAATTAACACTTGAAGCTACTCAATTAATTCATTTATCAAAATATATCCTAAAAAATAATAGACGAAATCGAAAAGAATTTGTCAAGGAAATAAACTATCTAATAGATTAATCTCATCATGAAGTCATTGTGTCTATTTGCATATATTTTATGTTCTATTTTTATGTCATTGTTATTTGCACAATATTTTATTAAATTTATTGAAATATGTCATTTTGCATTAGATAATGATATAATTAGTTTCTTACAAACAATATATTTCATGTATATAACTTTGCAAGTAAATAAATGGGACTTTTAATCCCATTGAGTTTAAGTATCTAATTCATGAAAAGGAAACATTGGCCTGTTTCAAAACATTGAGAAAATGGCTTATTGATCTATTACCCGTTGAATTCACAATCCAAACAGATTCTAAGTATTTATGTGGATTCATTCGGTATCAGATAAAAACCAATTATAATCAAGGTCGCCTTATACGATGACAACTCAAACTCAATCAATACCAATTTCAGATTTAATATATAAAATCTACTGACAATTTTCTTGCAGATATTTTAACCAGATAATGGAAGCAGCTATACTAAGCCTGGAAGATGCATTAGCCCAAAAAGAAATAGAGTTGATCAATTTACAACAAGTTGGAAGTGTCATGAAGGAAATAAATCAACTCAAGTCTACCATTCAATTATTAAAATAAAATACAAAAGACCAACAACCAGCCACAACTATCTCTCCAACAACAACTACCACTACCATTCCATTAATCACACCTCAACAAATTACCCAAGCATCATCTTCCCAACAACCCACTTCTCTTGAATCACAAAAACAAAAAGATGAAGCAGAATCCAAAACCTATGTCATATATAGTAGACCCATGGCAGGACTCTACGATGTATGACACAAAGCAGCAATCCATATCACTGGACGATCAGGTATATTACATAAAAGTTTTTCCTCTCAATCTGAAGCAGAAAAAGATTTTGCAGATTTCAGAAATCCTATTTTAAAACTGCAGTATAAACAAGTCCTTGAAACACCTAGCCCAACAAACAAAATGAAGTCTTTAGGAAAACCAACCAACATGGATCGTATTAATGCTATACCCACCAAAGCATTACAAGAAGAAGCCTGCAAACTTACTTCTGAAATGTTTTATGATTGTTTCCAAACACTGAACACCTGGACCGAAGCTCAAAAGATTTACCAATATTATCCACAAAACCGTAGAAAATATGGACTTAAAGTAATTATCCTCCCTGAAGTTGAGCCTTTAACTACTTACCTATTTTTTCAAAGGGGTCTTATAGATACCATTTATCTCACCAATTTAAATATCTTGTCTGAATTTCATGCTGGATTTATTCAAGCTATTAAGATTTACAAAGATCGTTTTGCGAAGGACAGAGAAATGTTTATCAAAATTTTCAACAGCTACCTCATTTTCAAGGAAAATGACTCTATTAAGGATTCTGAAATCAAATTATCCAAAATTGCTTTTCTTTATATTGGAATCAACAATGGTATTAATCCTGGTATTGATGAACCACCACAACATGCATTTGATTGGGAACTTATGAACCAGTTCAATCTTCATTGCCTAGAAGGTGTATTTCTACAAGGAATTCGAATTACTGCAGAATCATCGGTCAAAATAAATTACAAAGGACTTAATCAAGTAATGATTTCCACATATAAGTCTCCAATTACACCAGAAGCACTGCAAATCATTAAACAATTTTTACATCCATTTATCACTATGGAAGGTATCTGTTGGACCCCGTTTTTGGTGTCCAACTTGCATGCAGAATATCTTACTACGTGAATATGTCCATCATCTTGACCATTATCGATTTATCTTCTCTATTCTGATACCACAACTATCGCATACTTATAACACATATTCATTGCCTATACTTGCCGTCAACAACTCTCCCTTAGTTTAGCTTCTCTCTTCGACTTTCCATTTATCCATTTCAACCTGAATACCTTAAGGAACAACGTTGGTGAGTCCACCCTTTACATACATATATGTGCTTTAGGTTTGTCGGCATAACTTCTGTTATAGACATCCAATTCAGGGTTTCTTTAGATAGTTTGATAGAGGGTGTCAAGAACTACAACTTTCATGAAGACCTCGAAGACCAACTTTATCTTCTGAAGGGTCGAAAATGGAACAGAAGATAATCGTGAACAATAACCCAGACGATGTTTTGTGATCGCCATAACTTTCTCTAGAGGAATCGGATTAAGGTGTTCTTTATATGGTTTGAAAGAGAATCTCAAGATCTATAACCTTTATGAAGATCTCAAAGGTCAATTCTGTCTCTTGAAGGGTTGAAAATGAGACAGAAGATATGCAGTGAATAGTGACCCAGACGATAGCGTGAACAGTGTCACAGACAAAGTCTGGGAAAACACAGACGATATTTTACAATTGCCCTAACTTTTGTTAAAGGGATCGGATCAGGGTATTCTTTATACAGTTTGAAATAGGATTTCAAGATCTACAACTTCCATGAAGACATCGAAGGTCAATTCTATTGTCTGAGGGGTCAACAATGAGACAAAAGATAGGTATAGACGAAGATAGAAGAAGCGAAACACAGAAGGAATTCATGAACAGTAACACAGAGGAAGTCTGTGACCAGTAACACAGACGATAGTGCAAATAAGAACATAGACTATAGCGTGAACAGTGACACAGAGGAAGTCTGTGAACAGTAACACAGACGAAGTCCGTGAACAGTAACACAGACGAATCCTTCAACCAATATAACCTCTTAACTCCTTCTTATAATCCTTAGCACATGATCTATCCTCCGTGGTTGATTTTTATCCTCTGGGTTGACCATTTATCGTTTGTGGTCTATCCTCTGTGTTCTTACATCATTACTGTAACACCCCACTCCCGCCGAACCCGAACCCGATATCGACAGTGATACCCGAGTCCGTGCCCCGCGAGGGTGGC
>JANQBM010000008.1:17846707-17859071 GCA_025594535.1 Erythroxylum domingense
TGTGCATGATGGCATTACCTCCGTATGAGGAAGACTTTTGTCTATTACACAGGAGTACTGATGGATGAATGAGGGTTATCTCTAGCCCTTACATCCGTGCGTTAAGAATAACTTCATAAGGAACACTTATCTCAAATTCATCAGATGAAGTTCTGAACTGGAAAACATCAAATACAGTAACACAGAATAGAGTTCTTAGAAGAATTGATTTTAAGCTTGAGGGAATCAGTCAACAAACCCATGCTACTCATCAAAAGGTTGACGCAGTCTCTAAACAGATCTAAAAAATGTATCAATCTTATAAAACTCAGATCAAACAACTTGATGCTAAACTTTGGCACTATATTGACATACATTATATGGGTCCTGACTTCGATAACAAAAATAGAGAAATCGAGAAGATAGAAGGAATTGTGTGACAAATGGAAGCTAATATGCAATCTGCACAGTCTAAAGTTGTATATGGCTCGTCCTCTTCAATATTTCCACATACATAGCCAGTATATGCTTCTCCTATGATTTCAAATCTGTTGATGAAGATCCAGATGCTGGAATCACCATATCTCAAGAATTAGCAAATCTATTAGTCTAACTATTGAAAGATCCAGATCCAGATGTCTATGAGAGATGTTGAACTCTTCTAGCTGTTAAATAAAGCCAACACTTCCTATTATGACTCCTAATCCTATTCCGTGCATGATGGCATTACCTCCATATGAATAAGACTTTCCTCCATTACACAGGAGTACTGACGAATCAAAGAATCCGAGCGTCAGGAATAACTTCACAAGGAACACTTGTTTCTAATCCATCAAATGAAGTTCTGAACTGGTAAACATCAATACAGTAGCACGTAACAGAGTTCTTATAAGAATTGATTCTAAGCTTGAGGGACTTATTCAACAGATAAATGCTACTCATTAAAGAGTTGACACAATCTCTAAGCAGATCCAACAAATGTATCAATCTTACAAAACTCAGATCAAACAACTTGATGTTGAACTTCAGCACTAAATTGACATACATTATATGGGTCCTAACTTCGACAACAAATGTAGAGAAATCGAGAAGATACAAGGAATTGTGCGATAAATGGAAGCTAATATGCAATCTGAATAGTCTAAAGTTGTATATGGCTCATCCTCTTCAGTATTTCCACGTGCACAGCCAATATATACGTCTCCTATATATCAAAAGTATCCAAAGGAAACTGAATATTAAAAGGTATTCAAGTTCAACTATCCTTTGATTAGGAAGTAAAAACATCTTCAGACAGCTCAAGCAAAGCCGACAAGGTCAAAATCTAAGCCTTAGCCTAAAAAGGTTCCTGAGCCATCACCTTCATACATAAAACCCGAACCAGTTAACAAGTGGAGTAAACCGTTATAAATCCATACTCCTCCAATGTGTCCACTGAAGTCTCATCCTTCTACTTCTACTGAGAAGGACAAAGCACCCATAACAGAGTTCATCGTAACTCTTGAGACTATGACTACAGTAGAACAATCTTCTCAATATGATCTATCAAACTTAGCACAAGTTCTGATGACTATGACTGAACATGAGATTAGTGAAGCGGAATCTATAGTTATTGAACCTTCCAGACCTGCACCAGCACTACAAGCTGAGCCAACTACATAGACCAATACGCAGACCAAGCCTTCTTCATGTCCTTGGTTTACTTTTGATGATCTTCCACCAAAGAAATGGAGAGATTGACTTTATAAATTCAATGCATGGATAGATCTATAAATGAACAGACCTAATCATCCTTTACTGCATATTTTGTCTTAATTCACTTCTCATTTCATTAGTACTTCGCAAGAATGGTGGCAAAGTATTTCTAAATACCAACGAATGCAGTATATCCAAGTCACTACAACTGGAGCTCTTCTTAGAATTATTCATAAGAAATTCATTGGTGACTTTCAACTGATTGATAAATATATCTGTCAGGAGTATTTTGCAATGAAATGTTGTTTACTTAACAAGTGTGATATCCAGAAGCATTACAAATGTATAACAAAAAGGTGTTATCTTTTGAATGGATGGAATAATGTTAATTTTCGATATACTTTTATTTCATCCCTTCCAGATCAACTGCAACCAGAGTTACAAAGGACCATAACTTCTTTGCAGAGGGATATAGCTAATATATCTCTTGGGGAAATCTACTAGCTTCCTCTCTCTTCTCTTGATAAGTTATGTGACCAACATACCTTATTCAAGAATATCATTAAAGGTGGTTATATTCTCAAACAAGCTTACAAGAAGCCTTATCTTTAAATCAAGTTCCAAAAAAAAAAGTCATGTGAGTGTCATAGCAAGAAGAAAGCTCATCTTCAACAAGTCTACCATAGAAGAAAAGTCCATAAGACACTTGAAGAGTCTGAACCATCCATAAGAACTTATAACAAAAAAAGAAGATTTGTGCAGTTTTTCAAGAAATCCTCTTATCGATAGAAAGTTGTGTTGCTTTCTCTGTAGATAACCAGGACACTTTGCACGTACTTGTCCTCACAAAACAAAGAAAGATGTCAAGCTATTGAAGCAGATTGAATATATTCTAACTATTCATCCTTCCAACAACTTTAAAGATTTTATTGAGGAACAATTTTAAGAAGATGAGGACATTAAGTTTGATGTTTATGTTACTACTACAGATGAAGAATCATCAAATGATTCTCTATACATGCTACAATAGCAGACCTGTATGAAATTATATCATACACCAGTTCAATGACCATATGTCTAGATCTAACTCTTTTTACAAGATAAATATGATAGACCCATCAAAACTATTGGGTTTATGGATACTAGATCTAGTCGTACGATCATGAAGCCCAACATATTATCCTCTGAGTCTTTGACATCTTATGATGAATACGTTACAACTGCAGATGGTAATTCGTTCAAGATCGAGCTTATTACAAAAAGAAAGATCATAATTCGATTCTTTCCACAATGTACAATTTGGACTAAAGTTCTTAGAAGCAATCTACCTGGCCTAGATATTTTCATTGGCATGGATATATATAGTAAAGTCTCACCTTTATAGATACTACCTACAGGCCTCAGGTATCGATCATTTTTCAGTCCATAGATTGACATAAAGAAGGTTCGACTACTTCTAAAGCAGAACCTTATGGAGCTTAAATAGTCATATCAGCCCCAACAAGTCTCCACTATTCACCTCTTAAGCAAAAGTGCAGTAACAAAAGATACACATGGCAGCATATTCTTCATACATATCCACTTTGCTCAGACAGAATCCACCTTGGCCTTCTGATCATTATTTTGCACAACACTTATCCCATTGCTCAGACATAATCTAATGGCAGGATATTCTTTATCCATATGCAATCTGCTTCTTCAGCATCCACCATAGCCTCCAGATTCTTTTTGTCATTATATATTCTCTATTGAGGTCATCACAATACACTTGCTCATACACTTCTCTTAGTTCTTTCAAACTCTCTGCATCATTTTATTCCCTTGTCTTGGCTAATAGAGTTTCCCAGGTTTGTCAAATACAAAAAAGAGTTTCCTCCTCTATTCACAACTCCTCCGACGAGTATTATAAAGCTTTTCCCTCACCTTCAACATAGTTTGTTTTATTACCTTCATCTTGTCCTTCTTCAGTTTGATATTTTACTAAGTCATTTTGATTTTCTTACTCTGTATAAGTTAATGTATCATATTTATGATACTCTTTATGATGTTACCTTATGGCATTTCTGGTCTTTGTCTGCATTGTATGCTTGTTCAATTTTGTTATCCTCACTTCATGTCTATCATCATCTTTCTGATCTTATAAATTCCAACTCACTATTGTGGACATTCTTGGAAGGGTTATTTGCCACTCCCTAAATGGCGTATTGATATGTCACAAATCTTAACACATCATCATCTTTGGGACACTACATTAACTGATAGGAAAACCTATGCTATCTACATTATCTACCATCCCTACTGTGTGAGTACCACTAGATATTTGTGCACATTGAATCACATTCAACACTGGCGAACTACTCTTAGTTGGTCTACAGAATCCACACAACTAATGGATGAAATACAATACTTCTTGGACCAACTCAACTAGTTCCCGAACTCATTTGCTTTGAATGTTTGCACCTCTCTCGGACAATACTTTGAATAAACCACTATGCTTGTACCTATTATTCCTCCATCAATTGACCAATGAACATCAGTGGATCCCTCCAATATTATTAATATTTAAGCAAGTGAAGTTCCCTATACGACATATCGCCACTTTACAATTTTAAGTAGACCATGTAGTCCAATTCACGAGCCTATACAAGAGCCCACTACTAGCTCAGGACTTGCTCAATGGACTGCAACTAAAATCGGTCAAATTCTTGAGTAGATTGATAATGACATGGCCTTAAAAGATGATGATCATGATCTCACTTTATCATTTTGAAGTGAGACGTGTCTTTTTAGGAGTTTGTCTTTTTCCTTTTAAGTGTTTTGATAAAGGAGAATCTTTGTGGCTCACAAACTACTATTCCAGATTCCTTCTTATCATGTTACTGTTTGCTTTTAGAAAAATAGATTCCTTTTTAAAGTAACTTTGCTAAAATGTAATGATTGTCCTTTATTTTACTAAAGTTGCAATGAGTGTGCCTTTAGGTAGATTTACATTTGTACCCCTTGCTTCGCCTATAAAAGCAAGGCTTCTCTTTCATTGTAATCAGACCTAGTTGAAGATTATTAATATGAATATGAGTTTAAATGTTTCTCTCTGAGTTCTTCCTCTCCTGAAAGCTTGAGTCTTAAGTGCATGTTACTATCAGTCTTGATATAAAGACAAGTATGTTTTACATTCACCTCTTACGAGGATCTTGTGTATCAGAAAGTCTAAGACAATCCATGACTGTGCTTCCAAACAGTTCTGCTATATGAGATTAGAACTAACGAGGAAAGAGAGTAGATAATGTGTGAGTAAGGTTCCTAAAAGGAAAGCTGAGAGTTGTATGCCTGTGGAGAGAGGCTTTGTTGTCTCGGCCATCATACCTAGAACTTACAAGAGTTAGTGGCCTACAATCCACCTTGGAGTAGTGTATGATCTCCTGTTAGGTGTTCTTTGAAGGATTGTATTGTCATATGTCTAGGACATACTAGTACATCTGGGACGTATCCTTTCACTGTGTGCCCTTCAGGGTCCTGGTGCAAAGATAAAACTTTGCATATTTGGTGATGCTTAACATTCAAACATGATATTGCCCAGTTTATAAGCCATCACAACTAAAAATTTTAATAAGAATTAACTAAATACAATTAGAAATATCACCAATATAGTATATATAAGGATAAAAAATCATGTTCTTATGTCCAACTCCTAAAACACCTTTATTCTTCTCCACTTCTCTCTCACCTCTCTCCTCTAAATAGCTAATTCAAGCACATCATATGGTTACAGTTAGAGTTGGGTAGAATAATCTTACTATTTGTCCCTATGAATATTGCACATTCTTTTTACCTTTTAATATCAATTATTGTTCAATTATCCCAACCAGCTATAAATATTTTTTATTATAAAACGAGAAACACTAAAAATTAGATCATTAGAGCACCAAAGATTTTTTAAGGCAACTTAAAACAATAAAGGTAAATTACATTTAAAATTGTGAACTTTGAGTGATTTTTCAATATTAACTAAAACTAATTAAAAAATAACAATAAAGTGCTCAAATGTTCAATTCATTACACAGTTAGCCCATCATTAATGTTTTAGTTAATGGTGATGATGTGACGCGTTAAGTCAATAAGACCCATTAACAAGTAAGCATCCATAAGACAAAAATATTAAAAATCAGTAAATTTATTAAAAATAATTATAAAAGACCTAATAGAATAACCAACATATATAAGATATCTTCCAAAGCATTTCTCTTTTCATTTGCCTTCACCCCTTCTAATTCTCCTAGTATCTAAGGGACATATATTCATAAACGATAGGCATTACAAAGATGAGATAAGTACCATAGTCAACCTACAATATCATGGAAACTCACATATATAGAATAAGATTAGTGTCAAAAGCAAATGGCTCTTCCTTCTGTATGAGGGTGACTCGATAAAATTTATGACATGAAACTACCCCACCATATATCTCATTCTTTAAGAAGAAACTCTAGTAAACCCACTCAAAATGAAGAGCAATGCTAAAATTTAAAGGACAATAGTTTAAATATGCAACAAAAATTCAAGCATATGAGCAATGTCATAGTCAATAAATTACAACATTAAACTAGATATCATTTTATATGAATAAACTTCTCTTTATTTTTTCCTTATCATGTATTAACGCGACTAAATTATTTTAAGGAGATTAGAGTTCTAATAAAAGGAATTGAAGGGAGGGAGAAAGAGATAACCAAACTTTAGAAGCAAAATGACCCCTTAATTGTAAGGAGGAAGAGGACATAATAGTGCTCAAAGACTTTGGTTAGGTTATAAAAGGGAGAGGAGATGACTTTTGGTAAAAATTTGTGTTTTTTCTATTAGAATTCTTTTTAAAATTTTGATAAATCTGTTGACATGTAAATTTTGTATCACGTAGATGCTTGCTTGTTAATGGATCCTACTAGTGTGGTTCAGTAGAGGGTTAACGATGGGCTAGTTTTGTAATCAATTAAAAGTTCCAGTGTTTTATTATTACTGTTGGTAGTTCTAACTAGTATTGGAAAATTAAGAAAAACTTTAGTGTTTAAATGTAATTTACCCAACTAACAATTTATAGTGGAAAAGTTGATTATGGATAGAAATATGAAAACGATCATTGATTATATACGATATTACTTATAATTACCTACTAATTTTTTATTGAAAATCGTAAACATTTCACACCACTTCCTTTACGTTTAAATATTAATTATTATAAAAATACACTTAATTATGCAAAAAATTGATTAATGGATTACATTATTATTAACAAATATATATACCTTTATAATTGAACATATCTTCAAATAAACATCTAGAATGATGGCCGGTCTCATTTATATCCACATCATATGCTTGTCATAATATAAAATGAAAATATAAGATTATATGATAGATGATTATTAAAGTTAATAAAAGTAAGATACTAACATACCATGAAGTATGCAATTTACTGATAGGTCCATATTTTACATGTTTGTATAGGTTAAGATAGCTGTGATTTATAACTTTTATAGCATGTTCTATATGGATTTTATAATATTTTTCTATGTTTATTTCACTATCTTGTAAATGATAATTTTAAGATATTAACATGGAATTGAGTATAACTTTATCAATAGTTGTCCAATAGAGGATATTTTAGAGTCATTGAGGAGATAAGAAGATGAAAGTAATTTTGTAGAATTCATTAGAGGTTAATTCTAGCTTGAAGATGTGGAGAAGTTGGTGGTAAAAGGAATAAAAAGTGTTAAACTTACTATAGAAATAGTTCTTGTCTTTCACGAAGTTCAAAGACGTTGAGAAGTAAAACAAAATTGACACTAAATTACTATATCTAATTGCTGAAATTGTCATAATTTTACATAATAAGTTACACAAAAAAATTAGCACTGGTGAAAAGTTGGTATCATGCGTCACATACTGTCGTGATGTATAAAAGTTTTAGAACAAAATCAATGTTGATGTTATTACTGGTAAGTTGATGGTTCTCATACATAATTTATGAGGATATGTTATTTCTCATATTCAAGCCTTCTAGGACTCTACTTTTCTAACCTTAACTATAAATACTTGTATTAAGTTTTACTTATGAAAATTTTGGAAGGTGTTTGACAACCACATTGCTTTTATTTTTGTAGTTTTATATTCTTCGCGTAAAGGAAGGATTTGTAGTAATTTTGGCAAAGACTATGACAACACTTTTAGTACTTTCTTCCTTTTCTTCCTTTTATAACACATTCCCCCTACACCTTTTAAGTTGCTTATAACTTTTACCTAAAGATTGGTCATGGAGAAATTAGATAAGGAATTTCGGAAATTTTTTAGAAGTTCTTTGAAAAATATATGTTAACATTCTTTTTATCGATCATTTAAACAAATGTTTTCTTATGCTAAGTTTCTAAAAGAAATCTTATCCAATAAAGGAAGGTTCAAGAAGTTAAAGTTGTATCTTTAACCAAGGACCATAAGTGTAACACCCCACTCCCATTCGAGTCATACACGTATGCCCTTTAGAGGTCTATGCACGTGCCCAATGAAAATGGCATGCTAACTTTATCACTTTTACATATCGAATGGCATCATAAATTAAAACATAAATATCATAATATCTAAAACCCAAAAATTCCTCATTTCATTTTATAAGCTATGGTTTATAATGTAGCATTACATACAACTTTCATGTTTATATAATGACCACCTATCAGAGTTCATAACTCTGCCTACAAAATATGCTACATACATGAGGAATTAACAAAAAGGGTAACTAAATCCTTCAATCCCAGTTGACCGTCCTTTGAGCCATGATCTCTATCTAAAAATTGTACTAGATAGCAGTCTTAGAAGCTAAGTCGTCACTCTCGTACCTGAAAAGTCAATGTTGCAATTTTGATGAGTTTTGCAAACTCAGTTGAGTAACCATCATCGATGGTTCACTAATACCATACATATCACATTAACACATACAATCACATAATTCACAACATTTAATTTGTCATGTATCATCATAAAACACTTTGTACATATATGTTCACATTTTTCATTCAATTCAATTTCACATTTCACATTTCAATTGCAATCATTCAAAGTATATAATTCATATGTATATGCAATATTCATGAGACTCACATTTTCTTATTACATTTTTGTGACCAAGTGCCTTTTTCACTGTCCCATATCGTTGTGGATATTGGGGTCATTAATATTGTCCCTTATCTACTGGGGATACAAGGCTCATTATACATAGTGAGCCACAGGCTCTTACAATAGTCTGAGCTTTAAGCTCTTTTTCACTTGCAACTTTAGTCATAACTGCCTTTATGTTTCATGCATTCATGTAATGAAATGCACCATGTGTTTTCAATCATTATGCTCATTCTGTCACATTCACATTCTTTTTCATTCCCATTTTTCATCTGACTTTGGTCCAACATTCAACATACTAGTTGAGAATCATTTAGTCAATCACATTTACATTCAAGTAGCACTTCTAATGTTTTATTCATCCATCAAACGCTTCGGACATTGGATGTCCAGAACACAGTCCATACACATCATAATAATTCAGTATATAATTTAACAAACAAACATTCAAGGTGAGACCATCTTTGGTTACTCACAATTGCTCCCTTTAGCTTATTGCCTTGAAGTCCAAGCAATGTCTAGAAGTGGTCGCTCAATGAGCTCTTCTATATGCAATCACATACATTTTCATATAACTAAATTGCACATTCAAATGAATAAGCATATTTATAAATGTATCATGTATTATGTATGTTCAATGACAAATACTCAGGTATGCTTCTTTGATACACTTTAGAAACAATTTACACACCTTCCAAGCATTCTTTACTCCAAAATACACTTTAGTCGACTTAACCCTTTCATTCAACATCAACTAAATTCAATGACGAAATTGATTGCATTAAACTCTCAAACCTTTACTCATTTAATTCAGAATTTCCTACCTAATCTCTTCATTCATGAAATCCTATTCTTTTTCCATAATTCCTCATTCATAATGCATCAAACAATCTTATCATATATTTAAACAATTATTCCTAAATTTTCTTAGGCAAATTTTCAGGTCTATTTTGCATGGCCAATTTGACATAGAAAATGAGGTATTTAAGCAATACTTTCTTCTAAACAAATGTTTCATATGTATTAAGTTTCAAACCAAACAAAAATCATTCAATTTGGATCATTATTCCATGATTTATGCTCAAAATACCACAGACTATGCACGTTCAAAATTTTGGTGCACTCACATGATTGAAGGATTAGTACACTCCAACTTGTAAAACTCATATCTCTCAATTAGGCTATCCAAAAATTACAAAATTTATACCAATATAAAGATAAGAGAATAAGATACAACTTTTATGCAGAAAACTTTATTTGATTTTGCCTACATCAATACAGTTTATTAGATAAAAATATAACACCATTTCTGTCAAGGGTAGTGCTACAGCCTATGCCAGAACTCAACTTCAAGCTAAATTTCAAGACCTGTAAGGACAAAATACTAATGTCTGTTTAGTAAAAACACTATTATCTAATTCCATCACACTTCATCATCATTTTCATCTCTACTTTACCACCAAACTATCATCCTACTTCTTCTCATTTCAAGAGTATGACTCCAACACCTTTCTTATACCTTCAATTTCTCTATTTATCACTTACAATTAAACTATAATTCACCACTTTCATAACCCCAAATTAAGAACACATGGCATGAACTCATCAGTTACCATTTATTATAACACCAAAGTAAAACATAACTCCATTACCTCTTCATCCACACACATCATTAAGTCATGAATAATATGAGCTCACTAAATCAATTTTTTTTTACAAAAACCTCTTTATAAATCAAACACCTAGATAACACCTAAAGAATTTCATGTTTAAAACAAAACCTCAAATTATTCATCATAATGTCCCATTTACACTAACCTATGAAGATTAACATGTAACTTACTTGATTTAGCTCCAAATCCTTCAAGAGCACACCAACCCTAGCTTTTTTGACAACCCACATACATCACCATTCCAAAGTGGGAGGTTGGGTTATTTTGTGAGAAATGAAAGAGAGTGCAAGATGATGGTAACAAATGGAGGTGAAAGTGTAGGTGAAGCAAAAATCGTGAAAATGAAGAAGAATAAAGAAGATGAGAAGAAAAGTTTCATAGAGAAGAAGAAGAAAAGTAAGAATGAAGGAAAAAAAATTAAATGGGTCTTACAACATTAGGGAGTCATGAGTTAAAGACTCACTTGCCACATGTCAAATTTCTATTAGTTGGAATTAGGTTCTTTCATTAACTAGTCCAATCAACTCCAATTTCTAGCCCAATTGTCTCCAAATTTTAATGACATATGTCATTAAATCCAATTATCATTTATAAAAATTTTCACTATCATTTGACTCTTAATTCTACTTCCATTCATCAATTGTCCTGCCACTTGACATTTTTCCTAGTTCAAAATTTACCCAAAAATTTAGGAAATTTCTAAATTTCGCCAAATTTTCTAAATTAATACCTATATACACCAATTCAATTTTCAATACATAAAAACCAAAATTTAGATCAAAAATCACATTTATAAATCAATTATACCCGAAAAAAGTCAATGAATGCATGTACATTCATTTTAATGTGCAAACATTAATATTCACATGTGTATGTATGTCATATTATGCGTGAACATGAAATGCACTTTCTAACTCCTCAGTAATCTCACATGCCCCGTATCTTAGGGTCCTAACCCTTAGCATGGAATAACGGGATGTTACACCAAGGCCATGTAATGGCCCCCGAAATATTTTGTTAAGTGTGATATTCTATGGAATTTGAATTTTTGCCTTAGAATGAATGGAGTTATTAAGCATGATTTAAATAAATTATGAGGTCATGATAGAATTATTATTGGAGTTTAATTATTTATGTCAATGTTAGCAGGATTTTATTTCACTAGTTAGTGAAATTAATGCATTAAGAATGAATTGAGGGCATTTTTGACATATCACTTAAGTTTAGAGATCATGAAGCATAAAAGCAAGGGCAGAGATGACTTTTAGCACTCATTAAGGGTAAAATGAGAAGAAGAAAGTGTAGTCTTGCTCTTAAGGTGGAGAAAAAAGTGAATTGAAGGAGAAAATGAAGTGAAAAACGAAAATTAAAGATAGGAAGAGAGAGTGTCGTAGGAGAAGAAGAAAAGAAGAGAAAGCTAAACTAGGCTTCCAATTTTCTTAGTTTTAAAGAGTGATTTTGAAGTTGTTCAGGAAGGAAAAAGAAAGAGGAAGGAAAAAGAAAGAGGAAGAGAAGAGCTTCCATTTGAGCTAAGCATATCTTTGTTTGGTGAAGATTCAAGGTAAGCCCAATTTTAACCTTTTGGATTTTTGGAAGGATTTTGGTTCATAAAGCTTAGAAAATGCATGGGTTTAAGTATTTTAGAATCAATTTTTAGTGAATGTGCTTTTTGAGTTCTCAATTTGGATTCCTATTAAATTGGGATTTTTGCCAATATAGAAGGAAATTAAGAGGAGACGCAAGAGGAGCTAGTAGAGAGGCATCTTTGAGCAATTGTTAAGCAAGGAATTCAAGGTGGGTTATATTTTTATAATTGAATAATAAGCCATTAATGTTTCTTCAAAATCAAGAAAGTAAAT
>JANQBM010000008.1:17905594-17916341 GCA_025594535.1 Erythroxylum domingense
TCACCACTGCATCTCCCCTCTCTGTCAATCCACTTTCTCCTCTTGTCATCCTCCCCTCTGCTTTCCTTTCCCCTCTACTCACTAAGTATTTGCTACTAACTTGAAGGGTCGCACTATTGAGTCACTGCTACTAGGTCCTCTACTCTGTCCTTATTGTTGTCATCAACTACAGTCTTTTCCTCAGTAGTTTTGATGTGTGAAAAGTTGAAAGATAGGCATTTAAATGAATGTAAATAAATTGAGCTTGATTAGTTGATGATCTTTGTCTTATAATGTCTTTAGTAGCAAATATATTGATGGAAGTGTTATTTGTGTAGTAAAAACTACCAAGATCTCATGGATCATAGCTAAAGGATTGGTGTTGTTGGAGATATTCATAGCATCATTACATAAATTTATTAAGTTGTTGAGGTGGAGATAATAGGGCTTTACGCATAATTTTGTAACTTGAAACCAATAAATTTAATGATATTACTCAATTGTGTTGTAATCTTTTACTTGTCTATAGAAAATATATTTGGGTTTTGTTTTTGACCCATTGTTGAATATTAAGGATAAAAAGATTGAAAAAAGTGAAAAATGTTACAGAAGAGCTTCCATAAATCTTGCATGTTTTGATATATTCAGAATAGCTTTGAATAATACTTAATGATTTGTATTATCAATTATGTGCATATAAAAATAATTTATGAGGATACACTCACCATGATATGAAATTGTGAATGGTTTAAGTAATTATTTTTCCTTTTTATTTTTATAATAAAGTCATTTATGTGTTATGCATTGTTAAAGAAAAGATGTAATATATAAGAAATTATTGTACATTTTAAATGCAGGTACACATATTTTTTTCAATTTCCTTTATAATATCCATTTAACTTTTTAATATCTCCAAATATAAATTGTATCCTCTATATTAGGAAAGCATTTATGTGGACATGTTATAGTTATAGCTCATAATATGATATGAATATGGTAATAACATTTATAATTCATTAGCTTTATGGATTTTATTTTTCATGCATTTGTATATAAACAATTTTCTCATAATTGATTTTGAAACTTTAAAGCTAAGTAATGATGGTAAATGTAAAAAAATATTTTTATGTGAAATTATTAATTTCATTTTGACATATGTCTTTATTTATTTTTACATATAAATGAAAAGAAGTCCAAGTACTCTTAATAATTCAACCTCTTTAGGAAGATTTGATGATCTATCTTAAGCTCATACTAGAATGACTCCCAGTATGAAGAACTATAGTATTTATTTTGTATTGCAACAAATATCTAAAAGGTGGGAGGATCACTAAATTAAAGACATTTTTAATTAGGATTAAAGATGAAGTTGAATCTCCTAAGAAAGTTAGTCATGATGTAAAATGCCAGATGAATACTTTGCTTGAAGAGTATCACGATGAGAAAGAAAAAAGTCAAAGGCTGAACTACAAATTTTGGTATTAAAAATTCTTTTGCAGTAGTCAGGATGATATTGGCAATATTGAAAGAGGTATTCTCAAACAGCAAGAAGGAATTGCTACAATTGATGTGAGGAGGAAAAGAAGATAGGTGTCTAACTTTTTTGCTCCATGACCAACTCCTAAAGCTCAACATTCAATTCATAATGCATTCCAATCTAAAGAAGTAGTTTATAATGTGAACATGATAATAACTTGATGGTGCTATGATGCAGGTGTCTTATTAATGTTGCCCAGTCTTATTAGCTCCACCCTATGGTTGATATTATTTTCTCCTACAGTCTAAGATATAAAGTCTTTCAATTGATGACTATAGAGGTAATCTTCTGAGTAGCTTTGTTTGTAAAATAAAAAGTTATTTAAATGAACAAAAAACAACTTGGGCATCTTATTCATATGTGATAATTGGACAAATAGAAGGCATGAGCATAATATCAATTTTTTTAGTTTATTAAACTAAGGGGACAATGTTTTTGAAATCTATTGATATATCTAGCCTTGTGAGAAGTGTTGATACTCTATTTAAGATATTTGATGAAGTTGTGAATGAAGATGAGCTTGAAAATATTGTACAATTAATCACTAAAGATGATGATACTTATAACATAATTGAAAAAGGTTTGCAAAGCAGGTATAATTATTTCTATTGGACGCCTTTTGCTACACATTGGATTGATTCAATGCTAAAGCGTATGTAAGATGCTAAATACTTTCCTATTATTGATGAAACTATGTAGAAAGTTAAAAAAGTAACTAAGTTCATCTACAATCGTACATAAATTCTAAATTTAATGAGAAAGGATTTTTTCAATAGTAGGAATTTGTGTCATCCTACCATTATAAGATTTGAAACTAATTTCTTATCACTTCAGTGTTTTATTCAAATGAAAGAGCTGAGACATTTGTTTATAAGTGATAAGTAGACTGTATCTCAACATGTCAAGTCTAATGTTAGAATGAAGGTATCCAAAATTACCTTGAAGATCATGAATATTGATCTCAATCAATTTGTCTTTCGAGTTTGTGAGCTTTTAGTAAAAGTACTTTATATGTTAATAGTGATGAGAAGGCAATGATCAATTACTTTTATAATGTCATAGAGAGGAAAAAGAAAGCAGTCAAAGCTAATTTGAAAAATCACTTTTCCTTGTATACACCTTATCTTGCAGTCATCAATGAAAGGTGAGAAAGATAACTTTACTCTCTATTATTAATTACTAGGACATTTCTAAAATATAACGTCTATTAGATTTTACAAAAAAAATTGAAATTAATAGGGAATGTTATTAACCATCATAACAATTGTTTCACATGATGTCAAGATCTCTTTAGTTTACAAAATGAGTTATACAAGGATGCATACGGTGATTTTAAGATATTAGAACACGTAAAAAAGACAAATTTAATCCAAATATATATTTCTTCACTTTTACTATTTGTTTAAAATAAATCATTACTTTGTTTTATTTATAAGATTACTTTTGTTGTCTTACAGTCGCTAGATGAAATCAATTTGAAAGTGGCATTTTAGCATTATAAAGGTTTGCAATTCGAATTCTTATTCAATATGTAAGTACAATTGAGTATGAAAGAAATTAGAGCATATTTAAATTCATTCATTCTAAAAAAAGAAATAGATTAGAACATAAAGGATTAAATACTTTGTTCTTTGTTTAATACAACTTGAAACTTCGAGAAAGGTATGTTATTTTTATTATTAAGTTGAATATGATTTCTTAATAATTTAATATTATTTGTTTATTAAGACTTTTAATAAACAAATAGTTCTATTAATTCAATTTGCCTTGATCATATCAATCTTTCAATATATTGAGTTTACGAGGAACCAAAGTTTATAGATGAAGTAACTTGAAAGATAATATTGGATCAGAAAGTGTTGATATGTCATTTGCAACGAGTTTAAATGATGGAAATGATTATACTCCCTTTAATAATAAGGATTTTGTGTCAAATAAAAATTGAGGCAAATGCAATTTGAGCAAATATATCATTCAATGAAGTTTCAATTTATTTATTTTTTCTTTTTTTTAATTTCACTTATATTTTAATATATATGTTATATACTTCTAATTGTAAATATTTTTATTTTAAGTTTCACCTCTATTTTGTTATGTTTATTGCAAGAACTCTTGTTATGCTTAGAGGCATATATTATTTTTATTATATAATATTTTGATGTAATTAATTATAATATTTTGAATGTTTTATATTATTGTTATTTATATTTGTATAAGAATTAAATGATCCCTTTTTTGTATCAATTATAGTTATTATTTATATCATAAATATAAAAAATACTAATAAGAATAATTGTTATATTAAATTTGTAATATTATAATTTTAGATATAATTGAAGTAAAATAAAAATTAATATAGTGTAAGATATTAAAAAATTATTTTATAGTCTTATAAAATTTAATGATCTAGAACGACCTGTAACAGAGCTAAATCCAATTATCAGCTCGGTATTCATAAACATTGATTACGTTGCAATCCGCTGAAAACCCAAAACTTCCTCTACTCTACATCCTTGAACCCTCTGGAAGCCTCTCAACGTGGTGGTCTAAATACCATGGAAAGCCATCTTCCACCACAGTTGACAATGGTGAGCTACTCCTCTTCAAATTCAAAACTCTCATGTAAAGTTGACGTTCTCTGAATGGTTCTGCTCTCATTTGCAGGACGCGAGTCATCAGGAACAGGCGGAGCAGTCTCCCTCACTCGGGGATTGTTTGAAGCTGTTGAAAGGGGACAGAGACGAGCAAAGACTTGCCGGTTTGCTTCTCGTCACCAAATTTTGCAAAGGAGACGACCTCGCCTCTCTTTGTACCATCTACGACGCTCTCGGCTCTGCCTTTTTGCTTAGGCTCTTGAGGACTGGTACCCTTCTCCGACTTATTCTTTTTAGTTAACTCATGACCATTGGAGTTTCTAAGTCTTTTCATTTCTCGCAGTTTCTAAGGTAGTTTCGGTTTCTCTTTCTTTTGGCTTTCGTGGTGAATACTTATTAGGTATGGGTAAGGGAATCGCCGGTGGCACTGAAGCAGAGAACCGTGAAGCGTATTTGCATTTGGCAATTACAGTTCTGGCAGCATTTTGTCGCGTTCCTGATATAGCTTCTTCTGCAGATATGATTTCCATGATTCCACTCATTCTGGAAGTAATGTCTCAGTAAGTTTCTTATCTCTAATTACTTTTAAAACAAACTGGTTACTTTAAAGAACAACACAAGCGCACGCATGTGTTTAAGCACTTAATGTTAAAAGAATGAAGTTCATGTGTTGTCATTATTTCTAAAATGACAAAGATTTTGTAGTTTGAAGTTTCAGAGACACAAAAGGTAGCTAGCAAAGCAAACTTGTAAGACTTGTGAAATGATGATTTGGAATCGATGAGAACTTTACCAAGAATGTTGATATTTGGCCACTGCATTTAGCATCAGTTTGGAGCACATAGGAGTATTGTAGTGGTTTGGAGATGTGGAACATAGATAACTCTTTGGTGGTTTGAGGAATAGGCTGACAGACGTAGGAATTACTAGGAATGCACTTGTCAATTTTTTGGGCATTAGAACATGAAAATTTTCTATGTGACTTGCTGGAAACTGTTACTGGATTCAATATTCATTGATGGAAGGAAATTTTGATAAGGATTTGGTTTCATTGTATATAGACTGCTTAGGGCTGTTGTATCATCTTACTTGTCAGTATTTTATTTGTGTCTTCATGTATGCTAATAAGTTTGTTTTCCCTAAATCATAGATCAACTTCACCTGTTCTTGAAGAATGCTATGAAATTTTGTATCTGCTGACAGCTTCTTGCAAGGATGGAATTGCAAAATTTTATGAAACAGGAGGCATGAAACTGATAGCTTCACAGATTTGCACTCTTCCTGATGGTAAATTCTTTTGACAGTGAGTGGATAGCAGGGATTAACAGGCCTGGTAGAAACATTAGTGTTATCTTGTTTGTCACGGTAATCAATATCTATAAATTGAATTGGGATATGTTTGGTGCCTAGGGTTTTTACTGGCTCTTTCTTCTTAATGTGAAAGGCTAAATGTGTTGTTCAGTCAGTCAATGGGCCTGTATTTGAGCTATCTGGGGTTGAGTGTCGTTACTAGAAGCTGAAACCTTGTGATATGAATGTGCTGCAGGTTCTCCTATGATGGAGCTTGCTATGAAAATTGTACAATTTATTTTAAATAATCTGTCTCAGGAAGTATTTACGTGCAGCTGTCTGACAGAGCTTGCAATGATAGTGAGTCTATACTTTAATGCCCTTTTTACTTATTTTTCTTTGTTTACCAAGCTGTTCATGTTTGCACCTAGTATTGTATCTCGATGATGAAATCTTCATGAAAGAGGTATCCAGTTGATCCAAGTTCAAACTATTGAAACAATATAGAGTTTTGAGAATTTTTTCCTGCTGCAGGTAACTTCTGTAGCCAGGCAATTTGCTGTGCTGCACAATCATATGAAATTTGAAGCACTTCGCCTTCTTTCCCAGATCTTCTCTTCAGAGTACTCGGTATGTTATCTCTTCTCATGATGTATCCTCATAAATGGACATAAGATTGTGAAGCTTATATAGGAGGATGACTATATTAAGAAAATAGTGGAGTCTGTCTCAATCATAGAATTTTGTTGTTGCATCAGGCAGTTTAGTGGCCAAATATGGCTTATGTGGTCTCATCATTGTATTTTCTTGCTACTTTCAGGATGCACTCCATGATGTGTTGCGTCAACAGACTGACAGCAACTGTTCTGATTACATGCGTGCTGGCATTGTGGCCATTTTACAGAATCGCGTAGGTAATTCATTGAATTGATTGTCTTGAGTTTCTTGCTAGAAGGATGGTGATATTGATTTTCAGATATCATACATGTTTTGAGGACAAAAAGAACTTCGGTTATTCGGTTGGGAATGCAGTGGTACAAAATATCTTTATCTTTCTGGACTCCTTCCTGCGTATTTGCCCTTGATTTTTTTTTTAATATTTGGTTGGTTTTTATGGTTGTGAAGGCCATACCAATGCTAAACTTTTGCAGAAGAAACGATTGTCAGATGACCCGAAGCTGTGAATTAATTTTTGGTTAAATCGAAATAATTGTAAAGCGAATGTATTCCTTGCTTGAACTGAAATAGCTAGGATTTGCTTTCTGCCCTATATTTCTTGAACAATTAGGCAAACACTTAACAATGTACACACAATTGTATTGGATTCTATGTGGAAGCACTCCTTCATATCAATGTGGTTCACAAAATCATTCCAGTTGAAGAGGATTAGTTTGAAGGTGCTAATTTACTTTGGAGTTGAATTTGTTCAGTATCTTCTAGTTGTTGTGGAACTCTCAAATTGATTGGAATATAAAGTGCCTTTTCATTTGTCTTATGTAGATAGTTTAATGAACAATTTACTAAAATATGTGGAGTTGCATGCTACTTGTTTGGTTTGGTAGTTGCTTGTTGTCAGTAAACAATGTAATTCCTAGAGACATTGTTTCCATGTCTTATGCTTCATTTTTTAGTTAATTTTGCATTTAGCTTTAAGTGCTAGGGCGCATTTCATACCAATGTTGCAGTTTTGATTATGTAATACACATACAGTTGACCATTGAGCTTACACCTTTGTTTTTCTTCTCTTGTACTTCTCTTGTGGTGGCATCAAGGGAAGAATGGTTTTCTGCAGTATCTCTTTGCGCAGTTTCTTTCTCCCTTTTCAATGAGATATGTTGTTTTCTTTACATATTCATTATGCATGGTTACCTATCTTAATCTTTCTAACAGTATTGTTTTAGCTTCTGAATGAGTTTTCTACATTGCAATTCCTATTATAGTGGCTTTATATTGTTTACATCTGATCATAACATCTTTTTCTTCAATACTGTTTTTGATAGCATTCTCAAGGTATAGCAAAATCCTTGGTTTTGTTATTGTGACCACATCTACAGAATATCCATTTTAAGTGTAGTTTTCACTAATCTTATTTCCATTTGATGACAGCGCCTGCTGAAAAGTTTTATGCCTTAATTTTGGCGGAATCTATGATGTCTATATGGGGGGAAACATGGCTGATTAGCCAGACTAACTTACCTGATCTGGACGAAATACCAGCTGATAGGTAGGCCATGTGACAGTTTTTCGATTTTGTTTGAGTTTTGGTTGTGACTTTTGTGCTCTTTCTTCACTCTATTTATAGATGTCTCTTACTTGTGTTGGAGTCATCAAGGGTTGAAATCGCCGTTTTGCTTAATGAGATGGGCTATTTGAAATTTGAAGCTTCCAAGAATATGTCATCTACTGATGAAAATATTCTCTCAAAACAGAGGAATATTGCTGTTTCCTTTTCTTTGGTAGAGAGGATAATTAAACTACTATCAACTATTGATGGAGGTGAAGGTACGTGGATAAAAAAATTACCAAGCTTGTGGGTTAAAACCTTTGCAATTCAAAATAACAATCCTTCTTAAAATGTACTATGCAATTAACCATTAAAAATGTATTTAATATGCATAGTGCAAACTGGTTATCTTCCTTAGGGGACCTTCTGCATATGCTCTATATCATGAAAAATTCACGTGGCAAGCAATTCTAGACATTGTTTCATTTGTTTGTTGAATTGTACAGAGGAAATTATTCATGAAGGCCTATTTGTTAAGGTGATCAATGGGCTTAATGAGACAATCACCGTTGTTCTAGAATACCTACAAGATGCAAAGGTATTGTAATTGTAAAGATTATTGTTCCATGGAATTAAAGTTTACTATAATTTCTATTACATTGCCGATTATGACTTTGCAGGAACATGGTCAAAACAAGGGGAATGATCTTCTTGCTTCAGTACGTCTTCTTGGGAGGTAATAATGTCTGTCATCATCATTACACTTCCTTGTTAAAGATCGTTATTATCTGATAACACGGTAACTTGACAAAACCTTTGTTCTTCATTTACCATCCATGAACAATTTACTGTCGATCATTTGAATTGGTGGGTTAACTTGTTTTGGTTCAGTTATCTTGCAGAAACACCTTATGCAAGCGAAGAGAAGGTGTTAGATCTTTTGGAGTATCTGCTGTCAATTCAAGGAGAAGATGAACCAAGGTTTGGTAACTTTGTTGGTTGGATCTGTCGACAGGTTAATGATTTCTGATTTTATACATAATAATGTTAAATGAGCTCTATTTTGTTGAAATGTCAGCCCTTTTCATTCTATATGTTTTATGCTCCCAATGGTGTGCCAAATGACAATGCAGACCGCTGGATGCAAGGCTTTGATATCTTCTGGGGGGCTCCAAGCTGTAAGTTGTTATGAGTGATATTTCCGTTCACTATTCAAAGTTGATGTATCCTTGGCTGGTTTTCATCTTGTAGATTATACTTGTCTATTCAAAACATAAAAAGGTGTCATTGTGCATCACTGGGTTGATATGAGACCTACGCATTTTTTCATGGTATTGGTATTGACTATGGAGATGTTGGTTCCATTTTCAGGTTGTTGACTGCCTTATAAAATTGATTGGACCAAGTAGATCTATGGCTGGGGAAAATGGTTCCATATTTTTGGCATGTGATACAATTATGAATGTACTTTTGAAGGTAGTAATTCATAACAAAAGCTGATAATACAAACTATGCTAAATATTGACAGCATCTGTTCTGTTTTTTTGCACATGATACTAATAGATGGAGCAACTGAAACTTCCAATGGATGAGTCAACTGCCATCAATCTTCTGAATGCATTGGGACACTGGGCAGGTACTAGCTTGTGTTTGTAATGGCACCTTTCTAGTTTTTCATAGTGCCAAATATCAAGTCTTTAAATGTATTTTATAAGTTCATCCACATTACTCTTGTTTTGATATTCAACAAGTAGATTAGACAGACTTATAACCTGCTTAGTTCCTATTTAGTAAACGTGTATAAACAACTCTTGAACAGATATATTAAGCATAAAGCTCTATCCTCGTATTTCTTAACTCCCCAAGCATATAAATCCTTAAGACCATATTTTCATTTCATTCAACTATCTGGACTTGATCGTTTTACAGAGAATGCTGATGATCCTTCAGTCCTTATGATGGCTTCTAGCATCTGTTCGCTGATCCTTGAGCATACATCTGAGGCAGCTCTTTTAAAGCATTCTAACTTTGACAGTAGCTCTATCAACAGTTTGGCACGGGTCATAGCAAGAAGTTTAGCTTCTTGGCAGGTAAACTTTATGGTGTGTCGCACAGTAACTCTTTACATTTTTACGGCTATAATTGATGACTGAGGCCTTGACCATCTGAATTATGACATTCATGTAACTACCAGAGATGTGTGTTGAAAGTGACCAATGGGTGACTAACGCCTTGGATATTATCAGAGTGGCACTTTTTTATATATAAATCAATAATGATGTTGAAAATCATAATATTTGGAGATAAGAAGAGTTTTGCAAAAACTGCTGCAAAGTCTACATTAAGAATTAAGAAGCCTTGATCTTATGGTTTTAGCTCCTAGTTGATGAAGTAAAGTTTAGTTTCTAAATTCAATTCATTGCAGGGCATGTCTGATGCAGTTAGAGCAGAAATGGATCTTCTGGAGATAATTACTTCAGGTCTGTCAACTTTGGACACAATCAGTTCATCCAGATCTCTTTTGGGATCTAGTAGCTTCCTCTCTCTAATTTTTCGTTGAATTTTGATTCAATCTCTGTGAAAGATATTTGGATTTGAAGCTTTGAACCTTTTGCAGGATATTCAAGATGGGCAGATAGGTTTCCGCGTGTAAAACAGATTGTTGAGAGAACTTGATTGGCCATAATTAGGTTCTTGTTACAGTTGAGTTAAACGAAACTGTCCTCATCTCGTGGCATTTTAGGTTGTTGCTTGGTGGGAAAAGTAGATTATTACGATCCCAAGTGACTGGCTTAACGTCATGTAGCATATTTTTATAAACTTTTGATCGCTCTTTCACAAGAAAGAAAACAAAAAATGAATAGCACGTTTTGAACGTAGCTTATTAGTTATCATCGAAACGTGGTGAAAGAGTTTAATTTTCTGTTATGGTTTCATGCATTTCATTAAAATTTCACGAAATTGTTTTATTATGTAAAAAGTTAAGTTGTTTTAATGTCATCTCTGGGTACGTGGCATTTCACATTGAGAATCATGTTAAATCTTATTGTTGGAAAGTGACCGAGATAGTAAAGCACAGGGATAAGTTTATTTCTTATATATATATTTGATGACAATAGAATA
>JANQBM010000008.1:17984926-18003670 GCA_025594535.1 Erythroxylum domingense
TATCTGAATGAAGTGTATGATTTTTGGAAGAATGCAAATGTGGTAGATGATACAGTAGTATCATTGGTGGATAGACTATCGGTTATTGTGACATTGGAGCTAATCAAGAAGGTTAGTGGATGTCCGTGTGATGGAGAAGAAGTGTCTTACAACCCTAGATGGATGACTCAAAATCGTCTAGAGAAGGCACTAGTAAATTGACAACTCTATGGGTGTAGTGACCTAAAGGACAAGAGGTCATCGAACCTTGTTGCGAAGGCTAGGGTTCTACACAACATACTTTTTCACTACATTCTACCAAGAACAGGATCAAGGAACGTTGTGACTACGATAGATGAGCAATGCCTGTTCTACCTACTCAACCATAAGGCTATCAATCTTCCACACCTGATTCTGAGGTATATGATGAAGTCAAAGAAGGATTCCAGTGCTTTTCCATATGGCATGCTGCTGACAAGAATTTTTAGAGATTCTGGAATTCTCCTAGACAGAGGAAACAGGTGAAGATGAACATTAAAAGTGTTATTAATGCAGCAACCATTGGTAAAATGGGATTGAGTACAAATTTTATGCTAAAAGCAAGGATTGAGGGGGAGCATACAGCCAGACAAAGTATGAGTGGGAATGTTACTCCCAAAGAGAAAAAGAAACCTCATTCTTCTGAAAGAATGGCTATAGAAGAAAAGAAGAAATTGTCTAAAGTAGCAGTTGAAGCTAAGACGATGAGGCAAATAGAAGAAAGCCAAGTGAGTCTATCTAGAAAACAAGTGTCGTTGAAAAGAAAGGCAGAGGCACTTGATTTTGAGCAAATCAAAAAGTCAAAGAGATCACTAAGGATTTTAACTCTCTGACAAGAAGAACAGAAGAGAGGGAGACGAATGACTTTTGGTGAAGACTCTCATTAGATACAAAAGACACCACAAGCTACAAGATCTCTAGTCTCAATTCTGCAATAAGAGCAGACAAAGCTAGCTAAAGAGACTGAAATTAAGAAGAAATTGGAGTTCGAAAGAAAAATAACCCAACCACAACCACCTTTTGGACTAGTAGAAGAAAGTAAAAAGTTAAAAACCAGTCAGAAAGAAACTACTTCAACTAGGAGTCAACGAAAAGAAAAATCAGTTGAAAACATAGTGGAATCTAATAGTCCTATCAGAAAAGAGGACTTGAAAATAAAGGTGATTGAAGAAGAGGTACCCGTTAGAAGCAAAAGCTCAATAATAATCAGAGAACCTGTGAAAAGGTTGGTCAAGTTACAACTTGAATTTATTTTGATCAATAATCGGTCTATGCATCTTCTAAATCATGAAGAAAGGATATTATATGGGATTCTGAGGGATGAGAAGTCAGAACCATCTCCACAGAAGATGACCAAAGATAGGTACACTATCTACCCAGCAACAAGTAGAACATTGATCAAGATCGTACCTGACATACAACCAAGAGCTTCAAACATTGTACGCAATGTTGAAAAAGGGAAATAGAAGATATACACTGAAAGAACAACAGGTGACTTGACTGAAGAACAGATACATGAAGCAATGAGAAACATAGATGAAGCATGCCATGCAGAATAATCAAGAGGAGTCTATGTTTCCCATCACATCTCAAAAGCATCAGGAAGTAATTGTGGACGCTTCACCACAGATGCCAGTTCTCAGGTAGTTGGAAGGGTGACTAAAGGAAAACATAGATCTATCTAGGTTGGAGGTATATTTGTCAACTTAGAGACTTTTGTGCACCTGATTATGCACTTCAAACCTTTAAGTTTCATACCCTCACTTAAAGATGTCCTTCACCTTCTTGGAAAACCCATTCCCAAACTACCTAGACCTGATGACTTTGATCTACCTGAAGAAAAGCAACTCTTCAAACCACCTACCTTAAAAATAATAGAACTCGATGTCTTACCCTCAGAAACATCAGATGCCACAAACTTCAATCCATCAAGTCCAACTCAACAAGTCAAACTTATTGGAAAGGAAGAAGTAAGACATTCTGAGCAGTGGAGTCAGGAAACCTTAGTGAAGCATATTAAAGAAATTAATACTAAGGTTGATGATCTACAAGATTTAGTGAATGATCTACGAAACTCAGTTGGTGATCTACATAAGGAATTAGCTTATATACGAGTTACAATAGAAGCAGACCTCAAGTTGATCAGAACATAGATGCAGCACATGTTTTCTGAAATAATGAAGCATCTGAGGTAACATTTTTTATTAATAACAAATAGGGGGAGAAGAGAAGAGAGAAGAAAAAAGAGACAGGGGGAGACAAGAAAAAGAAGAATAGAAGAGAAGAAAAACAGAAGAAAAGAAGATAGAATGTATATATATTTTTGTCTTCGTATTCTTTGTTTGTTGTTGTCTTCTTATTTGTTGTCTGTTGTCGTCTTATTCATTTGTTGTTTTCTTATTCATCAATTGAATAAAAATTCATTCACTTTGATTTTTTTAAAATTATAATTATTTGTTATCATCAAAAAGGGGGAGATTGTTAAGTCAAGAGGACTTTACGATGATTAATTTTGATGATAATCAAATAATAATAAAGTTAGAAACAGAAGAACACCTTTGACAAGTGTGTTAAGTGTGCAGACGCAGACGCAGACGCAGACATAGACGCAAAGACAATATAGACGCAGACGAAGACGCAAAGACAATATAGACGCAGACGCAGATGCAGACGTAGACGCAAAGACAACACAGACGTAAAAAGACATAGACGATACCACAAAGATTCATTATCATGTCAGAACAGTTATTCAGTTAGAGTTAGTTACAGAACTCAACTAAATGACGGTTATCAAGAATAAAGAAGCCGTTATCAAGAATCAAGAAGTAGTTAGAGACGAAGTTTATAAATATTAGTCACAATCGAAAGTGCTACAATCTTAGAAAATCTTAGACAAGTGAAGAAAGTTAGACAATCTAAGAGAAAATTCTTACAATGCTTAATTAGAATAGAGCTAACATTACTGTAACAAAAGCTCACAATCTTTTTCTAGTGAGAGAAAGAAAAGGATGATAGCCTGGAGAGGCTAAGATAGTGAAAGAATACTTTGTAAGAGACCTGAAGAGGCTCTGGAAGGGAAGAAAGAATACTTGTAATCGTTTGGAGAATAGTGAAACACTCAGACGAACTCTGAGGACTAGACGTAGCCCACGGTTTGGGGTGAACTAGTATAAAAATCGCAGTGTCTATTCTCTACTCTTTACTTTAGTTTATTTTGCTGTTTAACAATCATATAGAAGTAATTTGCGATTTAACTACGTAATAACTTTGTGATATTTTTAACAAGAAAGAGAAGTTCTTTACAAGATTTTATATTCAAAAAGGAATACATCATTTAACCCCCCTTCTTGTGTATCAAGTTTCTTGAACGTAAAGTCTATACTAACGTGTGATTTACTTCAATAAGAACTGCCCACTAATCTTAGGTTGATCATTCATGAATACAGGAAAAGCCATAATTGACGTTCACGAAGGGAAATTAAGACTTCAATGCCCCAACCACATTTCAGAGATGTATGATGTCTATCTTCGCTGACATGATATAAGATATAATGGAGGTGTTCATGGATGATTTTTCAGTCTTTGGAGATTCTTTTGACATGTGTTTAACTAATTTGGATAAAGTTCTTCAAATATGTGAAGAGTCACACTTGGTGCCGAATAGGGAGAAATGCCATTTTATGGTGCAAGAGGGGATATTGCTAGGCATAAAATTTCATATCAAGGATTTGAAGTTGATAGAGAAAAAACAAAAGTAAAAGACAAACTTCCATCAAAAAACAATGTAAAAGAAAAGAGAAACTTCCACCGCCACGCAATGTAAAAGGTGTGCGAGAAGTTTTAGGTCATGCAGGATTTTACCGTCGATTCGTCAAAGACGTTTCGCAAATTGCAAGACCTTTGACAAACCTTTTAGTCAAGGATGTGCCTTTCTTATTTAATAACTATGTCTACACTCAACACACTAAAGGAGGCATTAATATTAGCATCAATTTTATCACCACCAGACTAGACCCTTCCGTTCGAAATTATGCGTGATGCAAGTGACCAAGTCATAGGTTGTGTATTGGGCCAAAGGAAAGATAAGAAATTGCATGTGATTTACTATACTAGTAAGACTCTTGTAGGACCTCAGTTGAATTACATTACTACAGAAAAGGAACTACTTACAGTAGTGTACGTGTGTGATAAGTTTCAACATTACCTTTTAGGTTCAAAGGTAATCGTATTCACCGATCACACGGCACTAAAATACATTTTCAACAAGAAAGATGCAAAACCAAGGCTCATTCGATAGGTGCTACTTTTATAAGAATTTGATATAAAGGTGAGAGATAAAAAGGGGAGTAGAAAATGTGGTTGCAAATCACTTATCCAGACTTGAGGGAGGGGAATGCGAGCCAAGTAATGATATTAACAAAAATTTTGCTGATGAAACTCTGATGCTACTCGAGAGCTTGACTACACCATGGTTTGCTGATATCACAAATTATGTTACCAGTGGTAAACTTCCGTCAGATCTCTCTTACCAAAAAAGAAAGAAGTTCTTGCATGATTGTAACATATATATATATAGGATGAGCCGATCCTATCTAGGGCATATGCAAATGGGTTAATGCGACAATGTGTTCCAGATGAGGAAATGTTGGACATCCTAAAGCAATGCCAAGAAGATCAATATGTTGGGCATTATCGAGCTAACAAAATGGAGGATCGGATACTTGAGAGTGAATTTTATTGGCCTCAATTGTTTAAGGATGCTCAGACCTACATAGCATATTGTGATCGATGCTAGAGAATAGGTAACATCTCCAAAAGGGATGAAATGCCTTTATCCAACATTTAAGAAGTGGAAGTCTTCACTATATGGGGCATCGATTTTATGGGTCCTATTCTATCTACAATGGGAAATGTGTACATTCTAGTAGGAGTTGATTATGTCTCGTGTTGGTCCGAAGTAGTAACGTCTCCAATCAATGATGGGAAGGTAGTGCACAAGTTCATCAAACGGTTATTTAACCAGTTTGGAGTGCCACGAACAATAATAAGTGATGGAGGCACATATTTCTGCAACAGATCTTTTGATGCACTCTTAAAAAGATACGGGGTTGCCACACCCTACTATCCACAAACTAGTGGCCAAGTCAAAGTTGTTAACTAGGAGTTGAAACGAATTTTGGAAAAGACAGTGAACAACTCTAGGAAGGATTGGGCAATAAAGCCAGATGATGCCTTATGGGCCTATAGAACAACTTTCAAAACACCCATCGAAACAACTCCTTATAGGCTCGTGTATGAGAAAGCCTGTCATTTGCCAGTTGAATTAGAATGTTAAGCATACTGGGAAATTAAAGCATTAAATTTTGATTGGAAACAAGTCGACAAAAAGAGACTTTTACAACTAGACAAAATTAAAGAGTTTCGTTTTAATGCATATGAAAACACCAAACTCTATAAGGAAAAGATCACAAAATGACACGATACTCGTCTCAAACAAAAGGAATTCAAAGTAGGAGACATTGTTTTGCCATATAATTCATCATTGAAGCTATTTCCAGGGAAGTTAAAGTCTAGATGGAGTGGGCCATTACGATCATACAAGTTTTTGATCATGGAGCCCTCAAACTGGAAAATGCTAACAAGGAGACTTTTAAAGTCAACTGGCATCGTTGGAAGCTTTATCTTGGAGGAGCGATGCCCAAAGAAAAGGAAGTGATTTCCTTATCTTCAAATAATTAAGATGCCTTCATGGATGCAAGGTCAAGCTAAGGACCATAAATTAGAGCATTTAGAAGGTTGTTTGTAATTGTTAGGTGTAGTTAGATTTGTTTCGAGCTTTCAATAAAATTTTATTAATTTATGTTGACTCTCAGGGCATTCAATCCCTACCTCCATCTCCATGAGATTTTGTCTAACCTTTTTTTTTTGCAAATTAGTCTCCATCTTATTTTTATTTTATTTATTTTAATTTAAGTTGCGTTTTTTCTTTTCTTTTATGTACTTGTTTGTTCTCTTCTCACATTGAGGACAATGTATTGTTCAAGTGTGGAGAGGGTTATATGTTTTACTTTTTATATGATTTTGCATATGGTATGATAGCCGTTACATTGCATTTTGTGAATTGTTTAAATGTGTCAATAGCTTAGATGGAGTGAAATTAATTTAATTTTGAACATAGTCTATTAGGTTGTGAATAATCATTAGCTCGCAAAATTAGTGAATTGGGGTCTTTGGATAAATATATAGCTTAATTAGGATTTAGTGTAAGTTTAGCACCCCTTAAATTGTCACATTCATTCATAATTTGAGGCCTTTCAACTTAAGTAACTTTACTTATATTTTTTATGGAAACGAGTAGCTAAAACAACAAGGTAGGCAAAAAACAAAGTTTGTTAAATAAATAACTATTTTGCTGACCTTCGGGTTATGAATGGAGCTAGTAGCCAGTTGAGAACGTGATATAGCCGAGTAACCACATCAACATGCATCACAAATGTGACCCTCCGCGTCAAAAGGCTATAATGACATTCCAACTAAGCAGTTTAATAAAAACATGACTTAGTAGAGTGACCGGATCGACATTTGTTACCAATGTTTGCCTCCATGCAAAAAGACTAAGTCCATGTTCAATAAATAAATTTAATTAAAAAAATGTGTGTGTTTTTAATAAAAACCTACTGGACTTATAATAAGCTTGACTTTTCGTAAAAATAGACTTAGGAACAGTTGCAAAGTATCAATGACCAAAGAATTATTAATGTGTATGTGCAATTGAAAAGATTAAATAAATTAACACTTGGATATTAATCAATTTTTATATTTAACTCAAAGCCCTTAGACACAGATCTTGCATGTTAATGATTTGATATAATTCAAATGATTGTGTTCAAGATTAAATGTATTTCATGAAGTTAAAGCCATTGCCTCATTATTGCATTATGTGTTTTGTGTTTATTATGTGTATGTTATTTTGTTTGCTTGAGGACAAACAAATGTTTAAGCATGGGGATGTTGATAGGTGTTAATTGCATCATGTTTTAGGGCTTTATTTGTTATGTATTAAGTGCTAATTTGAGTGTTTAGTGTGCGTTTAGGATAGAATTATGTTAGTTTATGTGTTTAAGTGTTTTTATGGATTTGTATAAGTCTTTGAGCTTAAATATTATATTTTTGAGATACCTTGATGTGTTTGTTAGTATTTCAGGGCCAACATCGAAGAACGAAGGAGTTTCGAAGACTTGTGGTCCAAAAACATGGCTCACAAGTGTGGCACAATAAGCCACAATCGTGACAAAAACATGTGAGACAGCCCACGATCATGGCCTAAGCCCACGATTGTGGCCTAAGGGACACCATCGTGACTGAAGACTCTGCCACAGCCCATGATCGTGGCATTTGGGTTAAAATCATGACAGAAAGGTTTGATGCTGGCCACGATCGTGGCACTACATCGGACAGACTCACAAATAAGAGAAAAAGTTAAATTTCGAGGGATTTTTCAGATCATTTTGACCCCAAAAAACCCTAGGGCTGCCAAGGTATTTAAAGAACATGAAAAATAGAAGATGGAAGCTTTTGCATTAGCCACAATCTCGAACCCTAGAGAGCTTTTTCGAGAGATTGAGAAAGGAAATGAGGGAAGAGAGACACGAAGAAGAAGTCTATGCAAAGTGCTTCCCGAAATGGGAGGTTTCCCGCCGTTGTTACCTCCATCATCCGTTCCAATCATATTTTTCGATTTTTGTTTTCAATTTTATTGATGTATAGAATTGGGATAGTCGTTGAGAATATGATTGTTGAATGTTGATTTTTGTCTAAACTCACCTTCGGGAATTGTCTTCGATATTAATGAAATTTGATTGTTGTGTTTTTATTGGATTATTTGTGATTTAATTTCTGCACTTCATAGTTCGGTAATAAACTGATAAACTGAGTGAAAACCATTAAATTAGGCTAACAAGAGTTAGGTAATTTAATAGATCAAGAATTGAATCAAACCGGTAAATTGGTATAACGAGAGATCTTGCATAGGTTTTCGGTAGTTTATTGGACAACTTAAGATCTAATTTAGGTTTAGGATAGATTGTGAATTGAGAGGTTGCAATTTCTCATAATCTAATTAGGGTTAATGATTATAACTCGAGAGAGAGTAATCAATCCTAGGACCGTCTAAAACCGGTAATCCAATAAGTTCATAATCAATTAGATTTTCATTAAAGTCAGATAAAAATCCCCTTTCTCTCAATTGATAGTTTTTAGGTTGTTTTGTGATTATATGTTGCAACTGCTATCTTGTTTATATTTCTGAATTTGATTATTAGAATTAACTACATGATAGAATAATTTCTTGTTTAGTTTTGCTTATTTTGAATTATTATTAATTGAGTTCAGCCTTAGATTTTATGATTAGATTAACCCTCCTCGTGAGATCGACACCTTAGATACTACGCGAACGACCCATGCACTTACAGAGTATCGAAGTTTAAAAATATTAAAATTTTGTCATATCGGAGCCTGCGATCAATGTGTTATAATATTTTAGTACATAGTTTAAAAATAAAGTTAAAATTTAATAAAAAAGTATACGATTATAAGGAGTAATGGCCTGATTTAAAAATTTTAAGGAGTTATGGCCTGATTTAAAAATTTTAAGGAGTTATGGGTGTGATAATTGTGACCTATGTAAAAAATAAAAATAAAAATAAAAATTTAAAGGAATCAGAGAGTATTCATGAATATATTATTTTATGAATAGCTAAACATGTATAAATAAATATTGTTATTTTTTAAAATTTGTGAATATGGATAAAAAATTGGGGAGAAAATAAGTAGAAATACATGAGTTAGAACATTTAAAATGAATTAATAAAATTAGTTAGTAAAAATTAGGAATGAAAAAATAAAATAAAATTTGGAAATGTATAGTGTCATGTATTTGTTATAAATGGATCAGAATAAATAAATTAATTATAATATTTGAGTAAAAAGTTAAAAAATAAAAAAATCAAGAGTCACAGGTGTGACTTATTAAGTCACACTCGTGACTAAAATGTAAATAAATAAATTTATTATAATATATGAGTAAAAAGTAAAAATAATTAATGAGTTACGGGTGTCTGTGACTGAAAGTAAACCCCTAAATGGTTGCGTACATTTCAATTTAGCCACACAACCAAATATCATGCCCGTGCGAGACGTAGCTAGAGCATACTGATGAAGATGCAACTGAGGTAACCTTCGCAACGCATAAGAGGACATTTTCAAGTACTCAGCAACGTCAGCGACGTTTGAGAGAAACGATTTCACCACCTTCATTTATGTTTTGTGGTATTGGAAATGTCTAGCATACCTAGGTGTTTCAACTGCCAAACTCGTCCCAAAAACGGAGTTGCAGCAGATTCGTGAAGACGCAACACAGGTATAACCCTTTCCTTTAATTTACATTGTATGCTAGAATAATAAATAAAAATTACAGAATGCTTATTGGAGAATTGCAAGCTATCTATAGGTGTGCTTTTGTACCTTTATTTTATTATTTTAGGTAACGTTATCAAGTATGCCTCGTATGAGATTCTTTGCATCTTCATCTTCTCAACCAGATGATATGCCCATTTTAGGTAATTCTTGTCTTCAATTTGACAGTCGTGAGAGCCAGTTAAGATATGCAACTTTAAAAGATCATAAGATTATTCCGAATCGATTCATCAATCATGGAGCTATTATTGAAAGAGGAATAACATACCGAGTGAATGAATTGTTGCATAACATAGGGTGGGATAGATTTGCTAAATTTAAAAAAAATCATACGTTTAATTAACTCTAGAATTTTTTAGTACTTTACAATTGATCTTTAACGATGATGACACTATGAATAATATAATATTTAGATTGATGAATATGTCTCATGTTATTACTTTAGATGTACTGAATAGCATATTTAGATTTTTGGATAGTGATTTATATGGCCACCATGATGATTTTAGGCCTACAGATTTTTGGAATGAAATTACTAATTCAAGAAACGCTTTTTCTCCAAGTAAGTCTAAATCATCTGCTTTAATGGACCCTAGCCTTCGCTATCTTCATAAGTTTTTAACTTCTACATTATTTGGTAGAGGAGATAGCCAAGGTGCAGTCTCTAAAGCAAAATTGTTTATGTTGTGGTGTATGGTGCATGTTAAAAATTTTAATGTTGGTACATGGTTAATTATGCATCTAATTGATGTGGCTAAAGCTAGAGTTGGCAAAATAATAGTTGGAGCATTTGTCACCCAAATTGCAGAGCATCTTGGTTTACTAACTAAGAGAACAATTATGCAGTTAGTTTCAGGCAACTCTAGTCTAAACTTGCAAACATTGGTGTCTATGAAGATTGTCAGGCGACAAGGTGATAGTTATGCTCTTATTAACGACGACACAATAGAAGCTTCAAGTAGTAAGCATAGTTGCGTTGGAGTAACTGAAGGTAGATAAGAGGATGATGTTTTGCCATCCGAAGCTTGGCATTGGATCATTGCACCTACTTCTATTGAACATCAATCATTAATGAATCAACTAATTGCATTTGAGCAAGGAACGAATGATAGATTAGATAAGATTGAGGCTAGCATAACAGAGATGAGGAATTTCCTAGTGAATTTAAATGCTTGTTCCAAACAGTGTCCACCTTCATCTTAGTATTTTATTTCTATCTTTTTCTTTTTAATATTTTTATTGTTTGTCGTTAAATTATTTTCAGTTTTATTGTTTGTCTTTATTTATGTTGTTTGCATCTTAGATCCTTTGTTTTCTTAGTATTGTACATTGTGTGTTTGTTTTCTTGTTAATAGTTAGAGATGCATGGTTATTAAATGAACTTGACTGGGATTGTAAATGCATAATATGAGTGAATTAATATATTTGCATGCTTAAACTGATTGACTTGGATTTCAATTGAAATGATATTAGCGTATTGTGATAGATGAATGAGACCTTCCTTTGGTAAGAATCTGAGCTTTTTTGAAACATTAAACACTAATTAAAAGTATTCATTGCTGAGAGCATTCTTTTATGGTTAAGAAAATTTAAAACTTGCTTGCAAATACTAGTCGAGATTACAAAATCTTATGCAAACATTGAAGGGATGAATACATTGAGGATTTATCTTGACAGCTTAAAAAGCCACCATGATATTATCTTTAGTGAGCCCCCTTAAGCTTAAATGAAACTTTTTGCTGGCTGGAACCCAAAATATGATCCTTGGCCTCGATTGTTTATCTCTTTTCATTACATCCACCATAAGAGCAAGTTGAGCATTTAAAAGGTATAACCAACTATAGGGAATAATTATGGGAGAAGTATAGCATATAGTTAGGTTATAAGTTAGTGGTGGGTTGGGTTGTAATAATATGCATTTGTTGTCCACATTTTCCCCTTTGTGAATTTATGTTGTTGTAAATTGGGAAAAATTGAAAATATACCAAGTAAAAAATGAGAAAAAGGAAAAAAGAAAAAAGGAAGATAACTATAAAATGTAAAGAAAAAAAAGAAAAAATGAAGAGAAATAAAAAAAAGAAAGCGGAGAAGGGAAAAGTTATGGAGATTGGTAGGGTTAAGTTTGTAATTGAAAATTTTTTTATGTTTTATGTTTTATTGGTTTGCATTATTTTAAATGCTCAATTAGTTCTATACTGTAAAGCCTAGTTTTATCTTTTTTTCCTACCTTTAGGTTGGCCCCATTACAACTAAAATAAAGGCCTTCGGATCAATGTTTGTGTTTGATATTTAGTAGTGAAGATTGTATTAGTAAGCAAGCTTATGGTAGATGTTTAACATGAAATGAATAATGAATCAATATTTGTAAACTTTGAATTCGTGAGAGAATGGAAAGTGAAGTGAGTGTCTATCACACTTGTTAATGGTCTTTCAGTTGACGTACTTGTTAATTATGATTATGCATGCAAAAGATAGTTTGTTCACGAATTATTATGAGTTTGAAAATCTTAGATTGTGTTTATTGAATTGATCTTTGACATCTTTAATTATTAAATGAGAAAATATTTGTTGTCATTATTAATTTGTTTTTTTTGTGTTTGTGTTTTAAAAGTTTAGTGTTTTTGGTTTTGGTTGAGTACAAGTATAATTTAAGTATTGAGGTATTATTATTGTTAATTTTGTCTAATTTGGTTTCTTTTTATACATTGAAATGTTTAAGAATCTTAATGAGATTTTGTTGTGAACGAGGGATGAAGGGGCATTAATCTTCACTCATTTCATCATGTTTGGAGATCAGACGAGATGCAGAGAAAAGAAGAAGAGAAGAAAATTAGAGAGAGTTGGTGAAGAAGAAAGAGTGTCGATAATTAATATATGTGTTATGTGTATGCTATATGCAATTCTAAATTTATTTTTTTGTTATGTGAAAATGTTTTATTTTTCAGTGGAAGTTTTTGCTTCTTAAATAGTTTTAGTTTGTTAAGTCATTGTAGATTTTAATGTTTATATAGTATTTGATCTCTTTGTGGACATGTTTTACCATAATGTGTGTGCTTAATTGATAGTCTTAATGTAGGTTTAGGAAAAGATAAAATCAAAATAGTTGGCCATATGGTTAATTTGATCTTATTAAAATTTGTAAGTTTAACGCAGTAATAGCTAGGCAAATAGGTGAAAATGATTAAAATGTTACAGATATTCTAACGTTAAAATAATATAAATTTAACAGAATAATAAAAGCAAATAGATAGATCATAGTTGCTTTATAAGTCTTACGTTTGGCGACTTTTAGAGACAAGTTTAATTTTTGAGTTGAAAGATATTTAGAAAAAATAATCAGTAAAAAATTGTGAATTATGATATGGTAATACGTCCATCAAATATTTGCAATAGATATTGATTGTTTCTGTTATGGTAGTTATTTATTTTATATTTGAAGAATAATATTGTAAAAAGGACAGGTTAATCTATGATATCAAGCACATTTTTTATTGAATGAAAGGGGTTACATATAAAAATAATAGAGGTTTAAGACAGAAAAAGTAAAATTTGAGTTTATTGTATGCAATTTCGAATTTTCACGAGAACAAGTAAAAGAAAATATCTAACAAGCTTTCATTTGTGTAGAAATAATTCAATGCTATGTAATATCAACATAATTGTTCAAATCAAACTAACATTTTCACCTTCTAAAGTATGGGCAAAATGTGATATCAATATAACTATTCAAATTAGACTAACATTTTAACCTTCTAAAGTTATGGGTAAAAGTTTTATTAAGTTGTTGTCGTAGTTATGGATTATATTCAAGAAACATGTGATAGGAATTAAAATGTAACAGAAAAGAAGGCATGTTAAAAGGAAGCAAATTAACAAATTAACATAATGGTTTGTTTTGATATGTTGAAATTTGTATGAATTTAAAAATAATTATTTTATGAATGTCGATGAGTTTAATAAAGAGAATTGTGATACGTAAGTCACGGCTGTATTTCATTACAGGTTTCCTCAAACTATTAAATTAGGAGTTAAAAATGTAAAGGAATAGTAATGTGGCACCCTGCTCCCATCCGACACATGTTCGTATGTCCTTCAGACATTCAAGCATATGTTGACAGAAGCGGTGCACCAACTACATCACTTTCATTATATCACATGGCATCATAAATTAAAACCATAAATATCATAATAATTTAAACTCCAAATTTCTCATTTCATTTCATAAACAATTTATACATTGTAGCTTGACATGTCGTCCATATATGTACAATATCAACAACCTAAAACATATTACATAAATGAGGAATTATACAAAAAAATTTCTAAAACCCTAAGTCCCAACTGATCGACCTTTGAGCCATGTCTTCTATCCAAAAGTTGTACCAAAAACTCTTCTAAGCAATCTTAGGAGCTAAGTCATTGCTTTCTCGAACCTGAAAATGTCAATGTTGCAATTTAGTTGAGTTTTGTGAACTCAGTTGAGTAACCATCCTTGATGGTTCACTCATATCTCACATATCATATCAATATATACAAAACATAATTCACAACATTTAATTTCTCATGTATCGTCATAAAACACTTTGTACATATATGTTCACATTTTTCAATCAACTTGATTTCACATTTCAGTTGCAATCAATCAAATCATATAATTCATGTGTATGTATGCAATGTTCATGAGACTCACAATTGTTTATTTTATTGTTATGACCGAGCTCATTAATACTGTCCCGTATCCATTGTGGATACCGAGCTCATTAATACTGTCCCTTATTTGTTGGGGATACAGGGCTTATTTTACTTAGTCAGCCTTTGGCTCTTACCACGGTCTGAGCTTTAAACTCTTTTTCACTGGCAACTACGGTCACAATTGCCTTTATGTTTCGTGTAGTCATGTAATGAAATACATCATACATATTCAATGATTACACTCATTTAGTCACATTCACACTATTTCTTATTCATATTTGTCATCAAACTTTTAGTCCGGCATTCAACATTGAAGTTGAGAACAAATAGTCAGTCATATTCACATTCAAGTAGCACTTCCAATACAGTCTCGAATATAGAACTCCTCGAATAATCAATTATTCGGAATCAATATAATCACATTCATATAATATTTCAATACAAAATGTAAACAAATAATAATTCAATGTCAGACCATCTTAGGTTACTCACAGTTTACTCCAAATAGTTTATTGCCTAGACGTCTCGACAATGTATGAGTGTGCTCGATCTAGTTGTTCCTCTGTAATAGGTAATCACACATTTATACATTACTTCTTTGCACATTCATATAAATGCTTGATCATGAGCACATGTATATAAGTCATGTATAATGCATGTTCAATGACAAATTCCTGAGTATATTTTCCTTAATACACATCTTATAATCAATTAACAACACCTTTTAATCATTCTTTAATTTCTAATACTCTTTGTCCACTTTAATCACTACATTCAATATCAATTAGGTTCATTCAATAACTCATTTGAGCTTAAATACCTTATATGGGAACACCATAGCATCAATAGGTTTATACTACACACAAAAGACAACTCTTTCTCTTTTGCTTTATAATACTAGCCACGATCGTGGTGTCCCTACCATGATCGTGACAGAAACCTTTGGAGCTAGCCATGATCGTGGCGCCCCTACCACGATCATGACAGAAACTCTTTCTGGCCAGTCGACGATCATGGGAAAAGGCCACGATCGTGACAGAAACGTATTCTGTCAGGCCACAATCGTGGGATAAGGGCCACGATTGTGCCCTGCCTTTTCTTCCCTCTTTTCTGCACAAATTCAAAACATCTCTTCACATCCATTTCACACCAAATTTTCTTGAATTCACCTCTTATAATACAAACTCATTTCGTACTAATTCAACTACCATAATGATTATATAACTCCACAAAATTTAACTCATTTGATTCATCATTTTCAACTTAATTTCATCATTTATGAAATCGTATCTCTTCCTATGGTATATCTCATTCATAATGCATCAAACAATTCATTCATTATGCTATGTCCTCTTTTAACACTCTAAACATTTCACATTTAGATGCATTTCCATCAATAACCTTTTCCTTAAAGTACAACTTCAAAACAATCAAAACTTATCACACATTTAACCAACCTTTTCAAACATCAAAATTATGTTCCTTTAAGCCCCAATTAAGTCCAAAAGCATCATAGATATATAACTCATCCTTAATTGGTTCAACCATTGCATAATTAAAAAACTTTCATGAAAAATCACTGACCACGATCTACCATGATCGTGACAGAAACAATTTTCCCACTTATCCTGCAGTTTTTCTAGTTTTTCCACAAGACTAATTTTTAGGTCCGATTCTATGACCATTATGACCTAGCAAATGAGGTTTTAAGGTGACATATTCTTCTAATAAAATGTTCCTCTATATCTTAGCTTTCTAATGACATCAAATTCATGCATTTTGGTTCAGTATTATGAACGTTAAAATCAAAACACTACAGACTATTCCCATACCTGGACAGAACACAATGCTCAACTTCAAGCCAAATTCAAGACTCTTAAGGATAGATTTCAAATTTGATTCCTTCATGAAAAATGTATCCATATGTTTCTAATTAACTAAAAATCCAAATCCATCTGATTTGGATATCTAAAGATCAAGATATAGTCAAACTACAGATGCATGTTCAGTGAAGTACTCCATCTAACATATTCCAGCACACATTTAATTTCATTTTCAACTCTACCTTTTCTCCAAACTATCATCCTACTTCTCATTTCAAGACAATAAAATAACCTTTTCTTTGGATTTAAACTCATGAATTATCATTCAACTTAACACAAAGTAAGATATAACTCTATTTTTCTCTTCATCTACACACACACATCATCATACTTTAACTTCCTTGTTTCATTATCATTCATCTCTTAATGTTTCATTATCATTCACCTCTTAATTTTAACAAACAATTCAAGAATAACGTTAACTTACTACAATTTAGAACATGATCCCTTTATTAATACACCACACCCATGTCAAAACATTTATAAAAAAAACTCATAATCATTCTTCAAATTTCTCTTCATACAAGTTCCATTTAACAAACCCATGAAGATTAAAGCATAACTTACTTGAGCAATCTTAAAAAATCTTCAAACTCTTCAAAACACACTTAACCCTAACTTTCCACACAACCCACATACATCATTATGGAGGTTGGGAGGATTAGGTTTTCTAGTGGAATTGAGAAGACAATAAAAATGATAGTAGCAAGGAGGGGTGAGACCAAAGCTTACTTTGATGGAGGTGATAAATGTCGTGGAAATAAAGAAAATGAAAGAAGAGATGGAGAAGAAAGCCATGAATAGAAGAGGAGAAAGCAAGGAACAAGACCATTTAATGGTCTTCCAATTAATTAAGACCATCATAGGATAAGGACATGGATTGGCAAGTGACACATGTCACTTGCCACATGTCCTATCTCTATTGGTTTGGATTAGACACTTTCATTAACTAATCCAATCAACTCCAATTTCTACTCCAATTGTCTCCAATTTCCAATAACATAGGTCATTAAATCTAAATTTCCTTTATAAAAATTTTCACTGTCATTTGACTCTTAATTCTATTTTCGTTTATCAAATGTCCTACCACTTGGCATTTTTCCTAGTTCAAAATTTACCCAAAAATTCAGGAATTTTCTAAATTTCACCAAAATTTCTAAATCAATACCTATAGAAACCAATTCAATTTTCAATACTTGTTATCCACAATTCATATCAAAAATCACATTTATAAATCAGTTATACCCAGAAAATGTCAATAAATGCTTGTACAATCATTTTAATGTGCTAACATTAATAGTCACATGTGTGTGTATGTCATATTATGGATAAACATGAAATGTACTTTCTAACTTCTCATTAATCTCACATGTATCGTATTCTACGGTCCTAACTCTTAACATGGGATAATGGGATGTTAAAAGTAAACCCAAGTACAAGCGAGAAACACATGAAAGGCTAGCAAAAAAAGTTCAAGAAAAGAGGAAATTAAATCATCAAAGTTATAAAAGTTACATGCTTATATTGTTTGACGTAATGCGAAAAAAGTCTACGACAATTTGGGTTTTTTGTTACTGTCGTCAATGTCTGCATTTGAGGCTGGTTTCGATTCAGTGTCGCTGAATCTTTTGTGAAGACATTGTCTTACTTTTGAAGAAAAAACAAGAATATCTTTTAAATATATATATAAATGAAAATATATTAGCCACAGAATATAAAAGTGAACATTACTTTTTTGATAAAAATGTTGAATAAATAAATAACAGATGAAAATATAATTTATCCTAAAAAAAGGAGTTAGATGTAGTTTGATCAAGATGAAAATGCAAAAATTTATTGAATAAATACTGATAAAAACCTAAAATAGGTGTAGGTGTAATTTCAACATTGTTATTTTGATCATCTGTTGAAATGTCATCATCTTTTTGAATTGAAGTTAAACTATTTTGTAATTCAGCATCATCAGTTTGGCGGTAATAAATAACAGTGAAGCGTTGCCTTCCATCCAGTGAGTGGATTTGGACAAGTTTGATATGAACAAGAAAGGTCTTGGTTTTCAATTCTGCGTGTACCTTTTCTAGAGGAAGTTCGATATTATGGGAGGGCAAAATTGTAGAGCATTAGTCTAACGATAAAGTAGTAATAATTTTTATTATTAAATGTAAAGCTATTTGCAGTAAATGAAAAATATAACCTAGTGGTAAAATTGCATAGCTTCAATTGCACTGAAGTTCAAGAGTTTTTCACCAAGTTCACCAAAAATAGAAGATGTGACAGTTCCTATTTCATCTGTTAAATCAACATCATAGCAGCATCTACATTTGCAAACAAAAGTTAATGAGAAAATGTATGTTAATTGATATATATAACAATTCATTTACGATGAAACCTTATTATAAAAGAAATGAGATTATAAAAAACAATTAAAATCCGAAATGTGAAAGTCACACCTATGACATGTTAAATCACTCCCAGGAGAAGGACTCACGGGTGTGACTTAACATGTCACACCCATGACATACAAATTAAAATTCAAAATGGCAAAGTCACACCCATGACATGTTAAATCACTCGCGTGAGAAATGTAACATCCCGTTTCTATAGAACGGGTCGGACCAGAGAAACGGGTCCAAGTGAGGTCAATCAGTGAATTTAGGAAAACACATCTCATGCTCAT
>JANQBM010000008.1:18017466-18051083 GCA_025594535.1 Erythroxylum domingense
AAAAATTTTACACCGATCTTTAAAGTGTTAAGTGATGTGACACGCCACCCTCGCGAGGCACGGACTCGGGTATCACCGTCGATATCGGGTGGGAGTGGGGTGTTACAGATATTGATTTATTGTGGTAGTTATTTATTTTATATTTGCATAATAATATTGTTAAAAGAATAGGTTAATTTATGATATCAGGCACATTGTTTAATAAAATGAAAAAGGGTCGTGTATAAAATTAAAAGTGGTTTAAGACAAAAAAGTAATTTTAAAGTTTATTGTGTGCAATTTTGAATTATCACGAGAAAAATGCTATGTAACATCAACATAATTGTTCAAATCGACTAACATTTAACATTTATGAAAAGTTCAAATCAAACTAACATTTTAAGGTAAAATTTTTATTAAGTTGTTGTCGTAGTTACGAAATCTATTCAAGAAACATATGATATGAATTAAAATGCAACAGAAAAGAAGGAATGTTAAAAGGAAACAAAAAAATCAATTAATATGATGGTTTGTTTTGATATGTTGAAAGTTGTATGAATTTTAAAATAATTATTTAATGAATGTGGATGAGTTAAATAAAGAGAATTGTGATATGTAACTCACGACTGTATTACAAGCGAGAAACATATAAAGATAGCATAAAAAGTTCAAGAAAAGAGGAAATTAAATCATCAAAGTTACAAAAATTACATGCTTATATTGTTTTACGTAATGCGAAAAAAGTCTACGACAATTTGGGTTTCTTGTTGTTGTTATCAATGTCTGCATTTGAGTCTAGTGTCAGTTCACTTTTGCTAAATCATTTATGAAGACATTGTCTTACTTTTGAAGAAGAACCAATAATATCTTAAAAAATATAAAAAAACAAAGATATATTAGCCAGAGAGCATGAAAGTGAACATTACTTTTTTTGATAAAAATGTTGAGTAAATAAATAACAGATAATAATATAATTTATCCTAAAAAAAGAAATTAGACATAGTTTAATCAAGATAAAAATGGAAAGATTGATTGAATATGTAATGATAAAAACCTGAAATAGGTGTGTAGATGTAATTTCAGCATTGGTATTTTGATCATTTATTGAAATCTCGTCATCTTTTTGAATTGAAGTTAAACTCTTTTGTAATTTAACATCATCAGTTTGGCGGTAATAGATAACAGTGAACTATTGTCTTCCATCAGGTGACTGGATTTGGACAGGTCTGATATGAACAAGAAAGGTCTTTGTTTTCAATTCTGCGTGTACCTTTTCTAGAGGAAGTTCAATACTCTTTTTATGGGAAGGCAAAAATGTAGATCATTAGTAAAATGATAAAGTTGTAATAATTTTTTTCATTAAATGTAAATCTATTTATAGTAAATGAAAAATATAACCTGATGGTAAAATTGCATAGCTTTAATTGCAATGAAGTTCAAGAGTTTTTCACCAAGTTCACCAAAAATAAAAGCTGTTACAGTTCCTGTTTCGTCTGTTAAATCAACATCATATCGGCATTTAGATTTTCAAACAAAAAGTTAACGAGAAAATGTATGTTAATTGATATATATAATAATTCATTTACAATAAACCCTTCCTATAAAAAAAGGAGATTATAAAAAAAGAAGAAAAATTTCAAAAGCGAAAGTCACACTCGTGACATGTTAAATCACTCATGTGAGAAGGGCTCATGGGTGTGACTTAACATGTCACACCCCATGACAAACAAATTAAAATTGAAGTCACACTCATGACATGTTAAATCACCCCGTGAGAAGGGCTCACGGGTGTGACTTAACATGTCACAATCGTAATATATATTGTTTTCTCACGGGTGTGACTTAACATGTCACCCCCGTGAAATATAGTTTTCTCACAAGTGTAAGGTGAATATCTCAACTATTTCCTTCATTCGTTTGGTTACTGAGAAGAGTAACTTGACAATGTTGTAAAAAAAATTATTTCTCAACAAATACGCTGCATCACAAGAAAAGGCAGAAAATTCTAAAGAAAAAAGAGAAAAAGAAATGCCTGGGTTCAATTGGGAGTTTCTCCTTGCAAGAATTGCAAGTGAATGTAATTCCATATGTAGCAGCTATTGAACGAAAGAATTTTTTGCAGGTCATATACCAGTATTTTTGCAAAATTTGTTGAAAGGAAATATGAGCTTTAATCCATGTTGTCTGCAAATATATAGATAGATTTTGGTTAGAAATATTAATATCTGATAAGTCGGAAAACATATAGGAGAATATAAAATGTATTTACGTTAGACTTTGAGAAGATGATTTTAGTAATTTTTTGATCCGATCCAAAAGAAACATCAGGATTATATCTGAGATAAGCTTATTGGTTAACAAGGTTTTTGAGCTCTTTAGTATTTTGTTGTGCCTTGAAAAATGATAATTATAAATTTAAAAGCATAAAAAGATGAAAAATGTTACAGTACTAATTTTTAAGATCTGTAGCTTCTTGTATTGGTAGATCAATAAGAATTGCAGAGTCAAACTAGGTCGACAATGCAACACCTAAAAATTTTCAATTATAAGGTAAGAATAAAATAGAAGGATAAATAAAAGAAAAATGTGAAAGGGTGACGAAAAAAGAATAAAATTACCATTATAAAAGTTTACTTTTACCCTGCGACATACAATTATCTTATAAGTATTTAATGATTTGACAATTTGTTAGCCCTTATTAGTAACAAAATCATTCCACATTGACAATATAACAATTTGTTGCCTAATATAAAAACGGAAAATGTTAGAAAAAAGAACTCGTGTCAAATTTTAAAAGCTGTAGAAAATAATAGAGAATGTAACATACTGCTTGTTGGCAAGAATAAATATTTAGACAATTGAAAGCTTTCCATCTTTACTGATTTGTTTTTGATCCAAGACTTCAACAACGACTGCCAAAATATCTATCACATTAAAGATAAATATAGTTAGATATAGTAGGGAAAAAAGTCAAAGTTCAAGAAAGAAACAAATAAAGTATCTAACTGATTGATTTTTTCTTATCGTTCATATAGTTGATAAGATTCGAAAAAGATGTATATTTGAATTTGATGGGGATGATGCTATCATTATCCGTTACAAGTTCAACAATAGTGCGACTTGTAATAATCCATTGAATTTTCAAGTTTTCAGTTAGGTACTGAGACGGAATTGGCTTGACAATGACGTTACAAATGATATATTTCTTATACAATTGCAAAATATAGCTCATTAGTTTGATATCATTGTTAAAGATAACAACTTCAACTTGTGATCCCTGCTAATAATAAACATACATTTAATAATTAAGTCAATGAAAAGGGAAGATTTGATGAAGAAAGTATAGTTGTTATACCTCAAAATAAAAAAAGATAAACTTTTGTCTCTTCGATGGTGTGCTAGCTGATGTCACAATATGTTGTTTTTCTTGGATAGAAATTTCATATGACCACCATTGAGTGCCAAGTAAAATATCCTTGCTCAATAAATGCTTTTCCATCCTTTTAAAAAATATTGAATAAAATAATAAATGAAAATAATTTTTTATATGGAATGAAAGTAAACAAAATTAAACATAATAATTCATATACTTCTAATAATTTTTGTGCTTTATAATTTAACTAACTAGAAAATTTCATGAAACACGATATTTCTTATTTTTTGATCAATTTTTGAAGAATCAAAATTTCTTGGAATAATTATAACTTTAACAGATTCAGGAATCCGAGCTCTCGAAAAAGTCACATATAATTGTCCATGTGAGAATACGGGCTGATGAGATAAATTCCTACATAATCAAGTGTTTGACCTTGGGATTTATTTATGGTCATTGTAAAACATAAACGAATAGGGAAATGTTTTCTCACAAAAGGTATTCCATTTTTTTTCATTTTCTGAAGATTGCAAAGAAATCTTGGGTATAAAAACTTATTTTCCTTTGTGAGGTCCAAAGACAATTTCTGCAGAAATTGTACGGTCTTTTAACTATCTACATATCAACCTTGTGCCATTGCATAGTCCCCCAATTGGATTCAAATTTCTTAGGAGCATAATTGGGCAGCTTTCTTTGAGCAAGAGTTCGTGAGGAGGTAGACCTTTAGGATTTAAAGAATTTAGAAAATCTTCATAATCTGCTTAATGTCTTCGGTTAACCATTTTTTCAAAACTTATGTACGAATGCAGATTTCCTGACAATTTGTTGATCATCATGTCATTAATTTCATCAACACAATCGTTTGTTGGACATAGTACACATTTATTTAACATTTGATATGGATCAGATGCGTACAAGCTTAGATCAGGGAAGACGTTATCAAGTAACTTGGTGAAGGCAACAGTGCATAAGAAACATGTCTTTTTAATTTTAAAAAATAAAAATTGATAGTAAAGGAAAATTATAAAAAATTTAACCTGTTAAGAGATTCATCCTTGTTATGGTAAGGAATAACCAACTATTTTGGTAAGAAAATTTGATCTTGCTCGTCAACTAATTCTGTACCTTCTCTAACTCGTAATAAAAATTCACAAAAAGCTGGATTTGATATAGCTATCATATTTATTATCAAAGAAAATTTATGCATGTGTGGCCAAAATGCAAATTTAGAGGACTTGAATCAATTAGTTGTTGTTTTGTGGCTTGATCTATAACTGGTAAGGTTTGAAAAAAATCACCGCTAAATATAACAATTTTTCCTCCAAAAGGCTTGTTAGAGTTCATGATATCTTAAAGTAAGTCATCAAATGTTTCACTGGCTTCTCGTTTTGCCATGGAAGCCTCGTCCCATAAGATAAGAATAGATTCAAATATCAGTTTTGCAATACTACTCTGCTTACTTAACTGACAAACTTTCTTTTTTGAAAAATCAAGTGGGATTTTAATCTTGAGTGAGATGTTCTACCACCAGGAAGAACTGATATTGTAACACCTGATGTAGCAACAACAATTACAACAAGACTTTGTGACCGTAAAATTGCAAGAAGAGCCCGATATAAGAAAGTCTTCCCAGTTCCACTGGGACTATCAGAAGAAAAACTGCCACCATTTGAAGCCAAAACCAAATGGAAAATCAAATCGAAAATGTATTTATGCTCATTATTCAACCTTGAATGTAATAATAAGTCTTCTGGATCAATCTGTATATTCTTCTCACTTTGTATTTCTTTGCTAAGACATTGATGATAGTCAATTTCAAAGTGATAATCAGTAAAATGATAGCAGCTTAATCTTTTCCACAATTTTTATAGGGATTTATTAATATCTTAAAGAGCCATCCTTGTAACATTCTCAAATATACATGCAGTATAGGAGGAAGCATGTTGGTAGTCAGAAAAAAGATCATCTTTGAATGTTTCCCAAAGCTGCTTAGGATTTGTTGGTGAATAATAGAACAGGAGTGTAGCAAATAAAAGTACAAGGAAAGCTCGCATTTGAAATAAAACAGCTTCCTCTAAAGTTTGTTGTGTATAAAAATCATATGCTAGCAGTCCTAACTTCAGTGCAGCCTCCCTAAAACAACTTGTTTTTTCACCATCAATAGTTAACAAGTGATCGAATGATGTTGGTTTTTTAACATGTGTAAGTAATAACCTCAAATAGTACCTTTTTTTTCCTTCTTTAGGGTCAACAGTAACTAATCTTCCAATCACTTTTTTTTGACTTCTTTCTTACCATGTTTTTGTCTTTTGATTCCAAACAAAATGTTCTGGAAAATCTTTATACAAACATTTCAACTTTTCTGCCTTTTTATTTGTCAAATTCATCTTGAAAAATTCAGTAAGCATTGTTTTGGAGTAGTCAATTTTTCTCAATAAATATAGAAGATTTGCATTTTTGTCAAAGGAAATAAACTATTGATCTGGAAGATGAACCTGGAGTATATAAACTAATGGATTAATTTCTGCTAGACAAAATTCATATATACGCCAGAAAGCTTCAGGAGGTGAAATCCAACGAACTTCTTGAAAATTTCTAATTTCATCTATATTAGTTTTGTTCTCTTGATTGACAATGCTAAAATTGATAAGATCATGACCTTTGAACACATATTTATATAAGTACTTAACAAGCTTAAAAGTGGAACAAAATTTAACATTTACGTGGTAATTAATGAGCAACAAGAGGTACAAATTGTAAGAAACCACCCATCTATTATCAATCTAATGTCTATAAATCTTAACTTTTCGGCCATCATCTCTTCGTCCATAACATGGATAACTGTCTTCACCATGAACAGTAAAAGGAGAAATTTTTTTAGGATAATGGTTTTTGCACACCATTTCTCATGCAAGGACAATCTTTATTCAGAAGATTACAAGGACCATGAATTATATGCTTAATGAAAAGAGAATATAAGCACAAATTTTGATCAGGATCTGGTATTTCAGCAGATATGATCTGGTCATAAGAATCTGGATTTAGCAATTTAGAATGCTACTTAAGTATCAACAATAAATGAGTATAAGGTAATCTACGCTTTTGAAACTAAATAACATAAACACATGCGGCAATGTCTTTGAAGATTTGTTTTTTTATCAACTCATTTTTAAAAACTTCAAATTTAGCTCTAAAAACTCTAGGCAATAAATCTGGCCTATCTTATTGCTTTTCATGAAACTTAAGGTTATCTTGAATTTCTCTCCACATAGGGTGCAAGTCATGGCGAGGAAAATATCTGGTTTGCCATACTTATGTACTAGAGCCATTGCATCAAGATAATATCGCTTTATATCCCTCAGACCACCGACAAATGAAGCTAGAAGGACAACTAGACGGCCAATTCTACAGCCTTCTGTTTGACCAATAGTAATATTGTCTAAAAAACTTTGCAGTATCTCTGTCCTTGACTCATTTTGTCTTTTTCTATAGAAATCAAGTCTAGATGTTTCAATCTTTATATAAGTTACCACAACAAGTTGTTGGAGCAACCTTAAGCTATGGAGCAACATAGATTCATCACGTTCTCTTATTTGGAGCCTCTAAAAATAATATTCTCTAGCAGAAATAGTACCATCTTCACAGTATTCTTGATCAGCAACTAATAATTAAACAAATAAATTCGATAAGTGAAACGGTAACATAAGACAATACTCTAAAAATAAAAAGGGAAAAGACAAACTTGCCTGTGTTTCCATAGTGAACAATTCAGATGGATCAGTAAAGGAGTTGAAATTAACATTACATCCTTCATCTGAAACATTACTTTTGTCTCTCTTTGGAATCAACTGCTTAATTCCACAATGTCGTCCAAATTCACCACGAGGAAATAAAAGAGGATATTGAAGGGGGTCATAACATGCACAATAAGATTGGATTCTATAACTTATGCCCGAATGAGTATAAACTTGAATGTGAGGAAATTTATCAATCTTTTCATCATTGATCTCGGTCCATATAACAGCCACTTGTGATGCAGTAGGAAGATTATAAACATGCTGATCAAGCACAGGATAACACCTTAAAACAATAGCATGATTCTTAAGCGTTGGAATGTTCCTAAGACTTCTGAAGAACTTGGCATAATGATTATCTTGTAAAATTTTCATAATTAGTTTTAATGTATCCCCATGAAGTTTATCAAAACTCTTAATCCTTCTTTTCAGTTCCTCATCAGTATCAAAGAAATAGAGTTGGATACCAAATACCTTGTCAGTTGTTGAAACTAAACTATCAAGGAAATGATAAACTTGACCTTGAACACGAAATGTGTAAATGCCTTGCTTATTTTTTGTTAGTTCTCGATCATATCTAGCTCTATATGAAGTAAAAGCCACATTATTATTACATGTACGAACGTCCTTCCTAAAATGTTCAGATTCTTCATCATTACTAATAAATAATCTTTTAAAAGCATATGGCATTTGAGGATCAACATTGGAAATCTCTCCTGATAAACAGTAAAGTGACGGAGGATCTAGATAAAATCTCTTCGCATCACAACGTTCACAATTTGGAGCAACACGAAGTTGTAAGGGCTCAATAGATAAATTCTGCAAGGATGTTAACTTTGACAAAGAATGATGACAATTTTATCCTTTCAAAGATTCATAGAAAGGTTATGACTTTACGCAATAAAAATAAAAAATGGAAAGAACACAGGTAATAAGATTTATACCTTAATTCTCGACAGGTATCATTGTGCTAGGTTAAATTAAAGAGGAAGATACAGTTGGACAATCTAAATTATGACATGTGATATTAGATGCTTCAACTATTGACTTTGCATGAAGAATTTCCTTTAGTTAGAGAAAGAAATGAGTTGCATCAATATGATTAACGTTAAAATCGATAAATTGATTTTGTGCTAGTTGATTAGTAGATTGATTAAAAAAAAAGTTTACCGTCAGAAGGTACATTATCAATGGTAGAATAGAAAGGTTGATGACCAACTGTTTGAGAACAGGAAGGCAAAGTAGCGTTTCTTTTTGCTTCTTTAGGTTGTTGTAGGAGTTTTTTTTCTTCCATTTTCTGGCATTTCAACATATTTTTTTATGTCTCTTGGCATTTCTATCCGATCTCTGAACGTAGAAAAGACTTGAACAAAGATAAAGACTATGAACAATAATTAATAAAAAATTATCAATTATTTATTGGACAATATTAACCTTCTACATATATATTAATAATATATTTTATATTTAAATATTCATATTAATAACATTATCGCTAATATCTTACATTTAACAAAGCCTTCTTTATATATATAAATATATTTTTTACATATAAAAATATTCATATTAATAACATTAATGCTAATATCTTACATTTAACAAACGATAGAAGGGAAAAATTTAAAAAGGTCACCATAATATTATCACTGGAATAAAGTGTGAGGTGAATAAAGGATTAGAAGAAATAAACAAGTTATTTTATGTTAGCTAAAAAATGCGATAGATAAAATGAAATTTTATATAATAAAATTTTTAGCAAAATAAACATAACTGAATAGGGAAAGACTAATAAGAAAAAAACCTTAAACAAAAAACGATTTCAGAAAAAGACAAATTTAGAAGGCTAAATGTGGTGAGTGGAAAATTTGTGGGCTCACAGTTTGCAAGTCACGACCGCGTAACGATAGAAATTAACACATTTCATGTATTATAGAAAATATGATAAAATGTGAAACACATTGCGAACTCTGTCAAAAAGTCCATTTAAGTCCAGATTGGGATATATTCTACCTAACATAATAACAATGAATGAAATGAAAGATTAACAAGATATTATGTTACACATTTAATCTCTGTTGTCAACCCTCTGTCTATCGTCAACTATATTAAGAAGTCCATGTAAGTCAAGGTTAATTCACAACCGTGGATAGAAAACATCTCTATTATATATTTTTCCCAACAACAATGTTATAAAGGAAACAAAGAACTTACAGATGGTGGATAAACAAAGCCAACTCTTGTTCACTGAAATGAAGATGTGATGCGTTCAATCTATGGCAAAAAAAAAGTTTTGATTAGGATAAAATGCGACATACGTAATTTAATATTCTCACTTTATTAAAAAGTGACAATTTTGTACAACAGATGATAAAAAAGATAAAAATAGCTCCATTATATATTTTTCATAACATGAAGTAAAACAAGGTAATTTTGTTGGATGTCACGGGTGTGACATGTTACGTCACACCCGTGAGACCTTCAAAGATGTCAAACAACTCTATTATATATTTTGCACGAATGAATAACTAACACAATTTGATACATGAAATTCATCTTCTCTAACTTTATTAAGCGCATATAATCATTAAATTGATAAAAAAGTCAATAAACTAAAGAATTAGAACATATGATAAAGGTAACAAAGAACTTACAGATGGTGGATAAATAAAGACGAACTCTTTTTAACTCAAACAGAGAAGAAGGGATGCCTTGAATAGATGGCTTTTTATAGTTTGGAGCTGGATGAACATGTTTGTAAATATAGTGAGAAGCAAACATTTGTATGGTTAGAGAAGAAAAGATACAGACGTGATACCTAATCTCTGGTTGCCAGTACAATATTATTTATAATAGAAAGCCATCAATAGACTAAATTTTGTCATAAAAAAAATTTATTTCTCAACTACCTGACTTGTTTCAATCTAGCAACATTATGTCCATCAAAGTGTCACATATAATAAATTATGAGTTAAAATGTGCGAGGCTTAAAAAATTTTGGAATCTATTGTTAATCAGATAGCTTGTAATGTAATAAATTTGGATTAAATTTTGAAATCGATTCTGAGTGGTGTAATGTGATAAATTTTGGAATTGATTGATATCTTTGACTTACCTTGAAAGGTTTTATTGAATCATTGTGTATATAAACAACGAGTTGTTAATATACATTATTAAAGCACTCAAATAATGTGTCTACATTACTAATTCGCTACAATATATTGATAATAAATAACTAATTATACAAAATAAATAAATAAAAATTATATACTAATATCAAGAAATATGTCACAATGGTCAATGAAATAATTCTTTGCAAATATACTTATGATAAATCAAAAATTATAAATAATAAAAAAACGTACAAATTTTAAAATTTTGAATTTTGAAGCCAATCTATAACATGTTAAGTTTTCTAGGGTAAGTTTTCTAAGTTAAGTATTTTTTTCTAATAACACTTATAATAAATCTTAAATTATACATATTAAATAAATTACATAATAATTAGATATTAATTTAAAAAATATGAATTTTGAATATAAAATAAAGGATCATAATTTTGTTTGAAGTTAGAATGATATTAGTTTTTTGGAGCATTAAAAAAATTTCTTCTAATAAAAGCTGAAATATTGTCAATTTTAAATAGCTAAATAGAGAGATAATTAAAATTTTGATAAATATTCATTTCATTTTAAATAAACTTTATCTGAGTTAATTCAGAAATATGGAAGGCAATAATAATTTAATAAAATTAAAAGAAGCTTAATAATAATTTAAAAGTAAAAGAAGTAGAGTCACAACTGTGCCGCTTATCATGGTTCTGAACCGTGAACGTGTTATGTACGAATTATTTTAACTTAATATAAGGTAAGTTTTCTTAGTTTCTAAATCTTAAATTATACAATAAATCACGTATTGAAAAGATATAAATTCTGAATATAAAATAAAAGATCAAATTGTGGGTTAGAAATATATTAATTTTTTTAGCATTAAAATTTTTTCTTCTAACCAAACACTGATTCCCTTAACAAATTTAAAAAATATGAATTTTGAATATAAAATAAACGATCAGACTGATATTAGTTTTTTTGGAGCATTAAAAATTTTTTTCTAATAAAAGCTGGATTATTGCCAATTTTAAACAACTAAATCGAGATAATCAAAATCACTGTGCCTTTTGTTAAGTCACAACTGTGCTGTGATATAGGATAAAAGGCAATAATAATAAAAGAAATCACGTTTGTGACTTAAAAGTCATAGCCGTGAACGCGTACCAATTACTTTTAAACCGGTTTCTAACATGTTAACTTATATTAGGTAAGTTTTCTTATTTTCTAAATCTTAAAATATACATATTAAATAACTCATGTAATGAAAAATATAAATTATGAATATAAAATAAAAGGTCAAATTGTGTTTGGGCTAGAAATATATTAATTTTTTAACATTAAAAATTTTTATTCTAACCAAACGGTGACAGCCTTAATAATTTTTAAAATAATAATTATTTACATAATGCAAAAAATTGTTGCGTTGTTAATGTAAAATTAGACAAATAATAAAGAGTAAAGAAAAGGATTTCATTAGTACATAAAAGGTTTTCATTCGTCGTTCTAGTACATAAAGGGATTTAAATTGTAAGCACCTACACAAAAGGGGATTTCATTATATATGATATTCGATAAAGAATCTACGCTGAGGTCAACTTAACTCTTGCTTTAAAACTGATGTGATACTGACATGTGGCGACGCTTGAGATGAGGTGGTATGATAGATAAAATACCACCAAACGGAGGTCGCATAATTGACCTATAAATGATCTCGTCATAAGGGCTTCTGTAAAATTTTAAAAAAGGTAAGAAAGACTCGTAAGAGTTGTGAGATTTATAGCATTTTTTGGAAAACAAAAATATGGCGAGTGATCGAAAGAAGAAGGGTTGTGGGGTTTGCAATTTAGTAATTTTAAGTGTCTTTGCTGTGCTTACCCACTGTGGAATGGGAGTCAAGGGAAATAAAGCTTTGTTGGTGGCCATTGCATAAGATTTGATGTTTTGATGGTTCCCCCTTCTATCAATGGGTGATGCAAAGGAAATAGATCTTGCATTGAATGGGTAATCTGTGCTAATCCCAAAGGAGAGTTGCCAGTGGATTCTATCTCTGAAATAGTTGAGCGGGTTAAGGTAAGGTACCATGGTTTTACTGAGTTAGAATGTTGCAATACAATAAATGAAAACCTTGATGAAGATAAACCATGTTTAGTTGTTGATCTAATCGACGAAGGGTTAAATTAAAGGGAAGAATCTTGTGGGTGATTGCATAAATTATGAAATTCTAATGATTCTTCAAAGTCTAGTGAATAAACCACTGTAGTAATTACTAAAAATTCAACAAATGGTCGTATACCCTGTAATCATCAACATTTCAGAATTACTTACCAATCAATATTTGAATTGTAAGTTAAAAGCAGTAATAGGCTCATGTATGTTAAAAAAGTGTAAAGAATGAGAGTTTTTCATAAAGAAGTTAAAAGGCAGATAAAATAAACAAGAATTAGGCATATAAATAATAGGATTATCTTCCATAGATAAGAAAAAAATGAAGGTGGGTCGATTACAAAAGCTTTGTAAAGTCTGGATGGGTAATAATCGATAACAATTTTCAATGTTGATAAAAAGTACATTTATGAAACTTAAAGCAAACTTGAAAAACCTTGAGAAGATAAGAACAACAAATTATAAGAGAACATATGAATAACTTATATACAGCTACTGATTTAAATCTAATTTAAAGGTTTTTCAAAAGGTAGGAAAGGCACAATAGCAAAATAAACATACTACGATAGAAAATAAGTACAAAGTGTTTACAATCTTTTCGCATAGTTGATACGGCAACTTCCAAAGTAAACGTAATGAAGCCTTGGAATCTACAGACATTGAAGCAAAAGATAGAATGTTGATATGATTAACTAAGAAGAATAAAAATTGAAATAAATGCACAATAAAAAAATTATGTACGGTAACTTACAATTTTCAAGAATGAAACTTCCGGTAATCTTGTTTAAGGCGAAAAATCTTGAACCAATGGCAATAAAGGAACAATAAACCTTTTAAACGATTAAGATGTAACAAAAGCCAAAATGAAATTTATAATAAATATATAAAAACAATTTTATTGATAATTTCCTTGAGTTAAAAAAAAAGTGAAAAATCGTAATCGGTAAAGTTAGAAAATGACCAAAACAGGTCTTGAATCTTCATCTTTACCTGCTACATAAGCAAGCCCTTTGGTGATTTTAGCAGAAAATTCATCTGCTGTCAATTTTTATACATTTTAAAGAAAAAAAATAAAGTAAAATAAACAAAATTCGCGCATAATATTTTGAATCAATGTTTTTTATTTTTAACTGGTAATTAGTTTAATACTGAACTATTTTAACTTACAATAAAAACACAAGATTTATGTATAATGAAAAAAGTAGAAGAAGGATTGACTAAGAAGATTTGATTGCATTAATAGTATTATATTACAAATTACTGTTACATTAACGATAAATATGCTTTCTCTCTAAGAAAGGCAAGCATTTAAATTTTTTGCAGCTAACTTAACATCGCAACCGTTAGCTTTAAGGAACCATTCAATAGAAGACTTGTTACAAAATTTCTTCTGTCATCATGTAGAAAATAATGTTAATGGCGGTAACCATTTTGTGCACTGATATACTCTCGTAATCTTGCTTCTTCATCAATAAAAAAACTAAAATAGTAGAAAAATAGAAAAGATCTGACCTAATTCAGCGACAAAGAAGTTTGTTTGGTTAGATGATTGAAGACAACTTTATTTTGTTCAATCGATTAGGAAAGATCTTTATTAAGCTGATATATCATTACTTTGTTCTTCATTCTAATCAAGTTAAGCAATATGAAGGAAACAAATAAAATATGAAGGTAAAGAAAGAAAATAAATATGGTAGAAGATTTCACGAACATAATTGATGAGAAAAAAAATTGAAACTATTAGTGAGGGATGTTTAAGAACATATTAAATGTTTGATAAAATAAAAATTAATTACTTTTATATTTTAATACTAACAACTAAATAAAATTTATTTATAACATCGGATTTTTAAATCAGGGTATCTGTTACATCGGCGATAGAATCTGTTTGAAAGATTTTTTGTTGAAATCGGCTGTCAAAGATTGATATGATCCGACTTATTTGTTGGGATATTAATTTCTTTTTAATGTTTTCAACAACCAGGATTCATTTGACATAAATTTAGACTTGTGAGAACGAGATAGAAGATGATGAATATCTGCTGGAACATGCTCACGGGTATGACATGTTAAGTCACACCCGTGAGAATTATGTAAAGTGAAGAATTTAGACTGTGGGATGGTCCATCCCATTAGTTCTTATCACGGGTGTGAGATGACTCACACTCGTGAGTCATCAAAAAATTCGATTAAATGTAATTTGTAATTTATAATGTGATCGGACCATTTTGAGCATAATTAGTTACCATAACCAATAAGTTTAAATTAATATGCTTTCCATAGTTATTTTTAAAGATATATGAAAGTCAAGTTAGGATTTAAGGAGAAGTAGAGTCTGTTGGCCCTCGAATTTTTTTTTAGTTAAGCATGATTTAAATGAAATATGAGGTCATGATAGAAATTATTGGAGTTTAATTATTTATTTCATTGTTAGTAGGATTTTATTTCACTAATTAGTTAAATTAAAGCAATAAGAAGGTATAAAGGGTAATTGTGGCATGTCACTTAAGTATAAAAGCCATGAAGCATTAAAGGAAGGGTAAAGTAGACATTTAGCACTCATTAAGGGTATAATTGGAAGAGGAAAATGTTGTCTTGTTTATTAGATGAAGAAGAACGTGAATGAAGGGAGACAGGAAGAGAAAAACGTGAAAAAGAAAGAAAGGAGAGAGGGTTTGGTTCTTGAGATAAAAGAAAGAAGACAAAATTAGGGTTTCATCTTTTCTTAGTTTTCAAGAGTATTTTTGAGGGTATTCAAGAAGAGAAAAATAAAGAGGAAGAGAAGAGCTTCCATTTGAGCCCAACATCTCTTTGTTTGGTGAGGATTCAAGGTAAGCCCATTTTTAATCCTTAGGATTTTTGGAAAGGTTTTGGTTCATAAAGCTTAGGAAATACATGGGTTTAAGTATTCTAGAATCAATTTTTAGTAAATATGCATTTTGGGTTCTCAATTTGTATTCCTATTGAATTGGATTTTTTCCAATGTTAAGGGAATCAAGAAAGGTAAGAGGAGCAAGAGGAGGGGCATTTTTAAGCAAGTTTTAAAGCAACAAATCTAGGTGGGTTACATGTTTATAGTTAAGTTAATAAGCCATGAGTATGTTTCTAAATCAATAGAGTTAAATGATTTCAATTGCTTTATAAATGCTGTATTTATTGCTTCTTAAATGATTTAAGTAATTGCTACATGTTTGGTACATGAATCTTATTGATGATTTATGAAATGATGATGGAAATTGTATTTGAAATATATCATGCTTATGGAAATCATGTTTCTGACACGTACCTTTTGTGCAATATGTTTACAAGTCATGAAATTCATGTTTGTGTAGGTTTGTGGTGGTTTGTCATGTTATGTCACGTGCACGTTGACCATGTTAAAGGCTTCTCCTGCCTGCCCACTAGTGACCATCACGGACTCCCTCATGTTTACTAGAGATTCGCAAGAACTCCCTTATATTTATCGGAACTTCGCAAGAACTCCCTCATGTATATGAATTACCTAAACCATTATGAGTGCTTAAGTTATTTATGATTTGTTGACAAGTTTGATGAATACATGACTTATGTTGGTTATGAATTGTTTGACAAGCTTGAGAATTTGAGAAATACGTGTTTTATGGATTCAATGCAATTTATTATAACAATGAATATTTTCAATGATTTTGCTTGTTCCTCCGCTATAAACTTGTTACCCACGAGCTTTTAAGCTTACCCCCTATTCCTCCCCATCTCCAGGTGAAGAGTAAGAGATTGAGTGATAGAGAGTCAAGGAATCACTCCAAGTTTACATATTTTTGTATTTAACTTAGTATATGAAAACTCAAGGCTTTAGTCGCATTTCAAGTATTACTCGTTCATGTATATTTTGTATTTTTGGATTATGAGACCAATGATGTATTTGGGTCTTGAAATGCCCATTAAAGTTTTGTAAAACTCTTTTCTTTTGATTTTAATGAAATAAATTTATGTTTTGCTCATGGCTTTCTAAGTTTTCGCATTGCAATTTCAAGCATTCATAGGGGTAAAATCTATGTTATGACTTTAGGGAAAAAATTGTATTAATCTAGGCTGATTTGGACAAGGTTGTCTTCTTAGAAGTTGTAGTTTATCCTCTTAGCTTTCCAATGATATAAAGTTTGTAATTTTTAGACATTAAAGTTGAGAGATATACTTTTTATACGTTAGTGATGCTGCACAGGGTGCATGCTAGACACTTTATAACCCATTTCTGGCTTGATCTAACAAAAAAAGAGTACTATGGTGTCTTGAAATGGAAAGAATTAGTTTGATAAGTTAGAGATGAAATGAAGGTAATAAAAGGAGTTGAACATGTGCAGAAATTATGATAAATGTGTATAAGTTTGAATGTTATGTTTTTGGATTGATGACCAAACATAGATTATGATTTGGATGTAAATGATATTGAAATGAAATGAAAGTGATAATGAAGGGAAAATGATGAGGAAAATATTAGAAATGATAGATATGCATAAAGGGGATCATAGGTAACTTGTAGGAGTTAGAATTCTAGAAATTGACCCATAAATGTCCGTTGGGCGGACCTGATGTCTACTGGGCGGGCCTTCTCAGAATTCCAGCATTCCAGCTCAGTTCATGTTCGTTTGGAGGGACATATGTCCGCTAAGCAGACATTCTTAGGATAGTTATATAAATGTGCAATTTTAACCCTCTAGATGGTAAAATCTCTCTTTGGAGTCTTTATGGAAGTTGTAGAACTCGAAGTCCTCTTTGAAACAATACTTGAATAACCTTAATCTAACATCCATAGTGAAAGTTATACTTATTGTCCCAAATCATGTACATTTATAAGTTGTGGACTTATCAATGCTTTCCTATGATACATTTAGGCTTGAATGGAGCTTGAAATGTACTTAGTTTGATGTGAAAATAAGAGATAAAATGAGTGATATATTTAGGGTGACGATTGAGGATATAAACATAAGAATGGATTGTTAGATATCAAGTGTTCAAATATGGAAATTTTGGGATGTTATGAGAATGAAGATGAACCTATGATGGCTAATGAGATTATATTATAAGAACCCTACGGAGTGATGCGCTCATGTTTGACTCACGAGTTAGACTCCGAAAACGGGGCCTAACAGAGTCCATACTTAGGCCTTCTAAATTTCAACTATGAAAAGTTAATTATTTTTTTATGGAATCACTATTTTATATATGCATTTAAAAGGTCTACTAAATTCACCTTATTATAATGTTGTAATATTGCTGAACAAAAGAATATTGAAACGACGAGTGAGGGATGTGTAAGAACATATTAAATGATTGTTAAAAGCAAAATTAATTACTTTTAGATTTTATTACTAACAACTGAATAAAATTCATTTATAACATCAGATTTTTAAATCAGGGTATCTGTTAAATTGGCGATAGAATCGGTTCGAAATTTTTTTTGTTGAAATCGGCCATCGAAGATTGATATTATCCAGCTTATTTGTTGGGATATTAATTTCTTTTTAATGTTTTCAACAACTAGGATTCGTCCAACTTAAATTTAGACCTATGAGAACGAGATAGAAGATGATGAATATCTGCAGGAGGAAAATGATGTAACATGATCACTAGTGTGACATGTTAAGTCACACCCATGATCGTGAGTGCAGCATAACGGGTGTGACATGTTAAGTCACACCTCTAAGAATTGTGTGACTTAAAGGGAATAATCAAGCTGTTAATTAAATGGACGAGTGGGATGGTCTATCTTATTCGTTAAACATAAAAAAAATTCTTAATTTGTAAATTATATGGTGATCGGATCGTTTTGAGCATAATTAGTTACTATAACCAATAAGCTTAAATTGGTATGCTTTCCGTAGTTTATTTCTAGAGATAAATGAAAGGCAAGCCAGGATTTAAAGAGAAGTAGAGTTTATTCTTAGGCCTTCTAAATTTCAAATCTGAATGGTTAATTATTTTTCTTATGAAGTCACTATTTTATATATGCATTTAAGCTGTTTACTAAATGTTGTAGTATTGCTAAACAAAATAATAAATTTCAGAAAAAAGTATTCTCTCATACATTATACAATTAAAATTCTATTTTCTATTGAAATAAATAAAGTTATAAATAATAATAATAATAATATTTATATATTTCAATTTAGATGATAAAATGAAACCGAAATAAATTATTATTTTTAAAGGTTTTGATTAATGTAACATATTATTAATTTTAATATATTAACAGTTTGTACATTACTATTAAAAATATATACTAATTTTTCTTGTACAAAATTAAATTAATTTTATAAAATAACTTTCATAATTTATAAAATTTTAACAGAAGTTGGAAAATAACTACTTTATTGATTCATAAAAATGTTTGTTTCCGAATGCAAATAATCTAATAGGGAATCACAATCCTCTTGCTAACTTCTATTCAACCTTCTAGGTATTGTTAAAACCAATATGTTATCTGCGAGCTTGCAGGAATGAAGTAACATAATGTATCAAACATTTACAACATAACTTTTGGGTACAAAAAAACAGAACTACATCATGGTAAAGTTGCGAAGAACATGTGCTGAAATTGTCAGATATCTTTCTGAGGCTTAAAATTTATGGGATGGGTTTCTGGGGTAGCATTCTCGTCTTCTTTCCATATTTTTATTGTTTTCTTAGCTTCACATGTGACAAGTCTTAAACCAGTTACATCACAAGAGAGAGCATAAATACTAGTTTCACTGTCCAATGATCCTAGAATAGTTTTAATCATATGAATGTTAATATTAGCTTTCTTTCTATCCCATAACATTAGACAACTAAATATAATAGGCGTCAGTAGATCTTACCTAGTTGTACAATTGTTTGAGACTGCTAGAAACTATGACCACTCCTCTAATCCCAAAACCATAAACTGCCATTTTCACCTACAATATGATGAATGGAAGAGGAGTAAGGCAGAGACATTATCTAGTTATGCAGTCACACTTATTTCAGCATATTTTTATAATTTTTATATATCCTGACCTCCAACTAACTTAATGATCCTATAGAAAAGGTCCCATCACAAGATGGATTAGTATAAAAGACGTTGTTTAATGTTGAATAAAGTTAAAGGACCTAATAGGTATGGACCAACAGTGACATATGATAATAGAACAGTCAATTTAGTATCAAGTATCCTGAAAGTATTATCAACACAATGAAGGAAACTCATAATAGGTATTGCTCATAAGGGTAACTATTTCAATACAATCAATGATTTTACTGAACAGATAGCAAAATATGTCAACTTCATCGACAGTAACACCAAAATTTACAACATTCTCTTTTGTCACAAAGAAACAAATCACTTGTGTACTTTAAAGAATCTTGTAAATTAGTCATCCGATACATATCAAGTGTAGAAGCCCCATGTCCACACCAAAGATGTAAATTTGAAAAGAATACAAAGATCTACTATCCTAGAAAGTAAAAAGAATGATAAAGTACAGCTTTAAGCAACAATGTTTAACGACTTACAATATAGAGGGATGATAAAGTACAACTTTAAGCAATAGTGTTTAATGAATTACAATATATTGGGAAAAAATATCCTTTGGGAAGACTGAACTTCTTAGTATTGTCAGAAGATGCATATGCAAAACAATTCCTGAGAAAACAAATAGATGAATACGTATAAGATTCATATTGTTACAAGATCAAATGTAAATAGAAACAAACGAAAAATATTTTGTCACCACTAGCAGAAAACATATACATATGCCTTTGACTGATAATAAGGCTTGCAAAAACAAATATACTAACTGATTAACTATTGAAAAATAAGATTAGTCATATGCAATTGTAGTAAATCAGAAGAGAACAAGAATTAACTACCTCGTACTTATTCAATGTGTCCTGTTCATATCAACCTCAACCTTGCAGAAGCAACATCCCATATTTGGTCAACCAAACTCAAAAAGAAAATAAGACTTTTAACATATCGTTCCACTAATTGTTTTGAGAATTGTGTAGTTATTTGATGAGATAACAACCAAACCATAAACAATAAAGGTAAATAATCACAATGGAACTGATAGATTTTTTATTTCAACCATTTTGCATTAATAACAACTCAAAAGAATTTTATTAAAGAAGACTGCATTGAAGCTATTTTGACTTCTATATCATCACCGTCATATGTCGCACTATTAAAATTTTAAATAAGATCACAGGGAACTGAAAAACATCTACACAACGAGATACCCACTCATCCTTCTGGTCTCTATGTCCAAGTTTATATCATAAGGAGGCAATAAATAATCACGCACCACTACAGGCACTTAAAATTTAAACAATTTAGTCAAAACCTAATCAATTCCTAAATTTCACAATATTTTACATCTGATCTAATTACAAACAGTGAGAACATACCTTCCTTAACCACCAAAGTCTCATCTACACATCTAAAATCGCAAGCAATTATCAAATGTTGGTGCATAGTAGAACATGGGTAGAATAAAGAAGGATGTCTAATTGCGTTTAGAAAAACAAAGATATACTTATATGTAAACATGACCGCTAGAAAACAAACTACAGGAAGAATACATTTACAGCCAAGGAAGAATTTTAAACAAAAATAACACATCATGAACTTAATTAGAACTATGAAACCTTGAGCAAAAGCTAAATTTGAGATGAACAGATGAAGATCAAACCCCATGTTCTTGGTACTCTCATTCTGTCATTTTATCAAACAGTTAGGATGTAATTATTAGATTTTGACTTCATAATAAAACAATTGCCAAATGAATATGAACTAGACTCAGTCCAAATACAATTAAAAGAAGCAACATCACTAGGACAATGTCATTGTAAATCAATTAGTAGAATAGATATAGATCAGAAACCTGGTTGTCACTCGCGAACCTGTTCTTAAGAATGGAGCCTTTGGCTTAATAGTGACTTTCATGCCTATTAATGTATTATTATATTCATATAAATTTAAACATGATATTATGTGAAACGAATTAAATAAATAAAAAGGATGCAATATGGAAGAAGATGGAAGAAAAAGTATGGAAAATCACAAAACCTAAGAGAAGATGAAATATTGAAGAAAGTGGAGCCTTTTTTCGATCACATAAAACCCCAATTGGAAGCCCTCAAATCGAAGATGACAATAAAGGTTGAATATCTAAACCAAAAAACTTGACCTAAAAACCCAAGAACTGGAGTTAAGACTAAGCAATCGGTAGTTGCCTTAAAGATTTATGTATGAGACACACAGGTTATTGTTATTAGATGAAACCATACTACCCTAATTCTTGTGATCGATCATTTCATGACACCAGATAATGCTTCCATTTTTCAATCACTTATCTTGAAGATTTACAAAAGAATATGGGAATCAAGCTTAGAACACCAGTCAGTGACTCATGCTTTTGAACAAAATATTGATAACTACCTTATTTATGTCATGCAAACCCATATTGTTATTTATAGAATCTTATGTTGATAACAGTACATTCCAAGTGGAGCACATGCAAAGTATGCCTATAGATCAGGAAATTTATTACATTATTCTATATGACAACCATATAAAAAGTGACAAATGTTAGACCATCATATTCCCTTCATCTAAGGTTAGGTAAAGAGCAAGAGAAAGATGGAGATACAGATAAAAAGAATAATAAAAATACCAAGAACTATGTCTGCAAAAGTAAACCAAACCATTCATCGCCTTGTCCACACGTGTGTCCATATATTGAGTAGTTCATTAGTATGTAATGGCTCTACAAGATAGTCTGTTGCCTCTAACTTGAAGCACTTGACAACTATTAAAACCTCATCCTACGTTGACATCACTTATTGAATGGAAAACATGTTAATATTAGGATTTGGAAAAATAATTGCAATAATAAAGATAAAAAATAGATCTAACAAAATAAGCTACTAATGACAGGAATGCATCGAAGATCTTTGCCCCAAGTTATGTACTTCAACATTTTTATACTTTTTGTCATTGGAAGTTTAACTTGATAGAGGTGATATGAAGATAGAGAGAGTGCCCATAGATCAGAACATCGTTAATCCTTTGCCTAAGCCACTTCCTCAGACAAAATTTGATTCTTGTGTACTTGCCTATAGTATTAGATACAAAAGCGATTGGCTTTAGTGCAAATGGGAAATTGTAAGAATAGTGCTCTAAAGGCAATCACCTTTAGCATTTTTGTACAAACTTTATTTTGATTAATTAAACAATAGGCAATTTTTCATTGATTTGATATTCATTTATATATATATATATATATTTCCTTAAATCATGATGAGATCATGATAATGAAATTCCTATCATATGTAATTATGTTAGTATCTAAATAATCCCTAGTTATAGGATTAATAAGACAGGACATTATTAATTTGGAAAGACTAGCACATATTATACTCCTTGATTTGATCAAGCAGTGGATCTTATAAACTGTAAACATGAGATTTTTATAGTTAATATGTGGATGCTTACTAAGGGTAGTAAGTACATCAGATGACCCGCTATGAGATTATCATATGGATAAGCTATCGAATGTCAATGATTAATCTCATTATAGAAATGGTGTAAATATCCCTAGACTTAAGGTATTCAAGGATATCTTGGATATAAATCCTCTGCTTTGACACCATTCCTTGTTACCTTAAGACGAGGTCGCTCTTAGGGTGGTGATTGGGTACAACAATTTATGTTCGACGCTAATTGGGTAGCCAATAAATGATTAACCACTCCTGATAAAAGGAGATGATACCTATGGCCTCTTGTTGGGGTCATTACTCGGGAGTCTCTGTCCAGAGTAGGTATTCGTCATAAAGAGGGTCTTTAATGACACATATGAGTAATGAGATCTCAGAACAAGAACTAACATCATTTGGACTAGATGTGACGTAGTCAGTCTAGTGGGAGTTGACACATATCCCGTACTCTGAACCAAGTGGGGTATAGTATGGTAAAAGGACAAATTGCACGGTAATTGTCTATGGAAAGGTTCATAAGTTGGATAATTAACTATCAAAGAGTTTGTGTGTTAATCCACTTATATTCCAGCAAATAGGCATCATGATGTGTTTGAATTAAGAGTTAATTCACGTGCCTAAAATAGTCAGGAATCTCAGGGTCACATGCATAAAAGATCAGATGAAAAATAAGTGTGTATGACTTATTTTAAGCAGGCCACAATCGTGCATCATAGGGCTATGATCATGGCTTAAGGCGAGACATGCCATGAGGCCACAATCGTGGCCAGGAAGGCGATCGTGATAGAGGCCCTGAAATGATATATAAGTGAGTTCTTCACTTATGTATACGGAAAACTTTCACGTATTAGACACTTAAGTGATAGAGAAAGGGTTCTTTAAGTGTTCTAGAGAGAGTGAGAAGAGTTCTTGAGTTATCTTCTTACAATTTATGCAAATGTTGTAGAAATCAACATGCATGCAAGATAACTTTGATCTATCTTCTATCCTATTAAACATCTACTTGAATTCATCAAGTTTGGTGTTCTAAAACTCTTACACATTGTTTCATCTTCCTTTTTTACATGTTTTTAGGTGATCAAGGAAGGGTTTGGTGTTTGCAACAACCCAAACAAGGAGAAGAAACAAGAAAGGAGGAGATACACAAGGTAAACAGTTTTGTTATTTCATGTTCTTTACATATCCTTGCATGCATGTGAGGTTCTGTGGTTTCTGGGTTGTCATGGTATTAGAATCTTGATTTCGACACTTCCACTGTATCCACATGTATGTGATGCATGCAACCATGGCTAACCCAATAGTGGTATCAGAGATTGTTTGTGCATGTAATAAATGATGTATTGAACATGTGCAAAGTGTTTGCTGGATTGTGACTGACTTGCATGTTGTTTTGGAAAACTTCGTGGAAATTATAGAAATTTTTTTTCTTTTTCTTTATCAGAAATGTTTATAAGATGTTATATTATGTTTTTGTAAAAGTATATTGCAATTGAATTTCATTTGCTATTTTATTTCTAATTTATATCCAGACTATTCATATATTGATTCCTGGGATTTTCTGGAAAGCTGATTGCATGTGTTGACTTTGAAATTTTTTTATTAATTCTAGAATTTTTTTTCTGTTTTTATTTCACTGAAATGTTTATAAGATGTTATATTATGTAAAAGAAAACTGCAATTGATTATTATTTGCTATTTTATTATGAATTTAGTTTCAGCTTAATGCAACTATGAAGTTCTGGAAATTATGGAAATGTGATGAACTTGCATGCATGCAAAATTCATATTAATCTTTTTAAATTTTTTTTTATAAATTTTATGTATGCAGATGCAAGATGAGATGTTGCCACCTGTATGAGATGCATGACACTTGTTGTTAAAGAGGTTATCTTATGCATGCATGATGTAATGTTTGTCTAGTGTTGGAAGTAATGTGACAAGTTTCATACACATATGATGTGTTGACTTATTCCAATTTTAATAAATAAATCCTAGGAATTAATTTCTGGAATTTATTATTACACACATTTAGAATGTGTATAAGACTCTAGAATTTTTCCAGAATTAATTGAATTTGATTCAATTAATAAATAAAGTCAAAGTTAACATTGGTAAACTTTTTGAAAGTTGGAGTTGACTTACTTAACTTAATGACTTATAATGTATGTATTTCGGTTATGAGACCTAAATAAAGTTCTTATGTGATAAGAAATGTATTATTTTGATGAAAATAACATGCTTAATGCATGTGCTTGAAATTAGGGTTCTGGAAATTTTCCAAACATCGAATCGGTCTCTTTAGTGTCTAGTACGTTAACTTATTTATCTTGATGATTTTGGCCATCAAGATAATTTTGGCTAGTGCCGAAATTGTTTAGATAAATTTGAGATGACCTAGGGATATTATAGAGGACTAATTGGTGTACAAGAATTTTGGAAACCCTGGGGATTAATTTAGAATTAATCCAAGTAGAGCGTAGCATTTCTAGTGTAACTAGATAAAGGCATATAAACTAGGATTAAAGTGTTTAATCTAGGCATCAAAATAATTAAATTTTAGGGTTCCTAATTGAATCACATTCATAATTTGGATTATCCAAGACTAACACCCCATTAGGTTCAAGATTTGAATCGAATCACAAACTTTAGATGCATAGTCAAGTCATAACCTAAATTTAAACCTCTTTTGTGTGATACATGCATTAGATGCATTTTAAGGGTAGTTATGGACATAGGCTCAATTTAATTGCATTATCCATAATCTAAATGTATATTTGATATATATAATCAAGATCATCCAAGTATTGATGAGACCAAAGGACAAATCCCTCAACCAAAATATTAGGACTTACGTTTTCCATTGATATGGCAAGAACCAAAGTTCTTTTAGAATTAGGTTGTTGGACAAACCCAAGCCCGCTCTACATAAATATGTTTAAACTATGGAAATTAGATTTTCGGATTAATGGGTTGGTCCTAACTAGAAGCGTTGATTTATTGGGCAGACCCAACGTCAACGTGGATAAAGGCAAAGTTAGGTTATACACATGGGATGTATATAAATCAAGAGTTGATAACCCAATGAGTGTGCTAAATCAATAGTTAATGGAACAAGTCGATAGTTGCATAATTGAATGCAATTGGTACGAATGATACATACCGATTAACCTAAGGTGGCTTGTTGGGCAAACTCAAGGTCATTCTTGGTGATATCAGATATCGACCTATTAAGAAAACTATAAGTTTTCTCGAATTCGTAATGAGGGCTATGGATTTGAATAAGAATAATGGGACTCATGATGCATGTTATTAAAGTCCTTATAGATATGCATCCAGTGTACGTTCTAACACTTTCTCTCGTTCTTCTAGGTATCAAATCGTACGATGTCTTCTAGTGTGAACCTATGCTCCCTACTAGATTCTAACAAACTCACGGGACCCAACTTCTTAGATTGGCTACAGAATTTGAGAATTGTTCTCAAATCCAAAAAAGTAGGATATGTCCTAGATGAACCACTTCCCAATCCCCCTGTTGCCGATGCATCTGATGAAGATCAGAAATCTTACAAGAAGCTACTGTATGATAATGAGTTGGCTAGCTGTATATTGCTGGCCTCTATGACACCAGAACTGTAAAAGTAGTATAAGGCTATGGATGCTCATACCATAGTCTACCATCTGAGGGAACTGTTTGATGAACAAGCTCGATTTGAAAGGTTTGAGACCTCGAGGTTGCCTTTCCCATTCTAAGATGATTGCGGGATCATCTCTAGTGCAGTATGCACTGAAGATGAATGAATATATTGAGAGGTTAGGCAGTTTGGATTTCATTATGGATCATGAATTAAGTATAGACTTAATTCTGACTTGTTTGATCGATAGTTATTCACAATTTGTGCTTAACTATCGGATGAACCAAATATTCACGATGATACTCGAGTTGATTAATCTGCTCAAAACAGCTAAGCAAACTGTCAAATAAGGCTGTGATGCTAATGGACTCTGCTTCTGGTTCTCAAAAGAAGAACCAAAAGAAGAAGAAGAAGTCCAAGAGGCTAGTGGGAGGTGTAGCCAAGAAGAAGGCAAAGGAGATAGCACCTAAGGGGATATGCTTCCATTGCAACAAGGAAGGAAATTGGAAGAGGAACTGCAAAGTTTATCTGGAGTCATTGAAGCAGAAGAAGACATTAGATTCCCCACCATCTACTTCAGGTAAGATATTTCTCATTGAGGTTGATACTATTTCTGATCATAACATTTGGGTATCAGATACTGGATGTGGCTCACATATATGAGGTGATATGCAGGGTCTCAGGGATAATAGACCGCTCAAGAAGGGAGAGATGGACCTACGTGTGGGAAATGAAGCAAAAGTTGCTACATTAGTTGTAGGAACATATGTTTTGTATCTTCCTAGTGGGCAAGAGTTAATTTTGGAAAATTGCTATTATGTACTCATTGTGATTAAAAACATTGTACCCGTTTTATGTCTTAATAAAGCAGGATTTCATTTAAATTTTTCCAGTAATAGTTGTTCAATTAAGTTGAAGGAAATGTTGTATGGTACTGCTACATTATGCAATGGAATTTACATAGTAGATATGTCCAATCCAATCTTAACTATCAATGATAATAAAAGAAAAAAAATGAGATAACCTAAAATCATCTTACTTATGGCATTGTCGACTTGGTCATATAAATGAGAAACGCATGATTAAGCTACACAAGAATGGTAGCTTAGGGTCATTTGATTATGAATCATATGATACATGTGAATCTTGCTTATTAGGCAAGATGACTAAATTACCTTTTAAAGGAAAAGGTGAACGAATGAATGGGTTATTAGACCTAATACATTCTGATGTATGTTGTCCGATGTCCATTTATGCCAGAGGTGGATTTGTGTACTTCATTACTTTTATCGATGATTATTCACAATATGGGTGTATGTATCTAATGAGATACAAGTTTGAAGCGTTTGAAATGTTTAAAAAATTTAGAAATGAAGTAGAGAAACAACTTGGTAGAAGTATTAAGACACTTCAATCAGATCGAGGTGGTGAATACTTAGATAAGGAATTTCTATTTTATCTTAAAGATAATGGGACAGTATCCCAGTGGACTTCACCTTACACACCACAACATAATGATGTGGCTGAAAGGAGAAACCGAACCTTGTTAGACATGGTAAGGTCGATGATGGGCTTATCAGATCTACCAAAATCCTTTTGGGGTTATGCACTCGAGACTGCTGTTTATGTGACAAACAGAGTCCCTTCAAAGACAGTTAAAGTTACTCCATATGAGATATGGACTAACAAAAGGCTCTATCTTTCTCATATGAAAGTTTGAGGTTGTTCAGCTTATGTGAATTCGATCCAATCAGACAAGTTTAAAGCGAAGTCTGATAAATGGTCTATTTATAGGATATCCTAAAGAAAAAATTAGATATAAGTTCTATAATGCTTTAAAGAAAAAGGTGTTTATCTCAAAGCATGTTGTCTTTTTAGAGAAAGAGTTTCTTCTAAGAGAAGACAGTGGGAGAAAAATTGAAATTGATGAAGTTCAAGGTGCTCAAACAGACGCAAATCAATTGTTTGAACCCAAAATTGTTGTTCATAGAGATGAGACAACAGTTGAACCTTCTAACACATAAAATGTTTGTAGGTCAAGTAAGATACATAATGTTCCAGAGAGATATGAATTTCTTGTAAGTGAACAAAATGACGCATTGCTCATAGAGGATGATGAGCCTATAACCTATGAAGAGGCTCTGAAGAGCTCAGAATCTAAAAAATGGCTTCAAGCCATGAATTCCAAAATAGATTCCATGTATGAAAACCAAGTATAGACTTTGGTTGACCCACTCGAACGGTTAAAACCCATAGGGTGTAAGTGCATTTTCAAGAAGAAAATCGACATGGAAGGTAATGTGATTACCTATAAAGTGAGGCTAGTTGTTAAAGGTTATCGTCAAAGACAAGGAGTTGACTATGACGAGACCTTTAGCCCCGTAGCTATGCTTAAATATATTAGAATACTCCTAGCCATTGCTACTTATTATGATTATGAAATATGGCAGCTGGATATGAAGACAGCTTTCCTGAATGGAAACCTAGTTGAGGATGTATATATGATACAACATGAGGGCTTCATATCCAGAGATGGCAGAAAGGTATGCAAGCTTTAAAAATCCATTTATGGATTAAAGCAAGCATCTTGGAGTTGGAACATCCGATTTGATAAGACAATAAAAGAGTTTGGTTTCTCACAAAGTCATGATGAACCTTGTGTATACAAGAAGGTTAGTGGGAGTGCTATCATATTCCTTGTGTTATATATGGATGACATCTTACTAATAGAAAATGATGTCTTAAGTTTGCAATAAGTCAAAGTTTAGTTGTCTCATAATTTTTCCATGAAAGACCTTAGAGAAGCAACTTACATATTGGGAATAAAGATCTATAGAGATAGATCAAGGAAGTTGCTAGGTCTTTCACAGTCAACGTACATAGACAAAGTGTTAAATAGGTTTAGCATGAAGCAGTCCAAAAGAGGGTTTCTTCTTATGAATTATAGGGTAAAACTCTCGAAATCTATATGTCCTAAGATGCAAGATGAGAGGACTCGCATGAGTATGATCTCGTATGCTTCAGCAGTAAGATCAATCATATAATCTAAATTATGTACAAGACCCGATATATTGTATGCTCTAAATGTTACAAGCATATACCAATCAGATCCTGGTGAGGGTCACTGAGTGGCTGTTAAGAATATTCTAAAGTACTTGAGGAGGACTAAGGATGTATTCTTGATATATGAAAATGGAGATTTCGTAGTGAGCGGGCATACATATGTCAGTTTTCAATTTGACCAGGATGACTTCAAATCCTAGTCAGGTTATGTTTTCACACTAAATAATGGAGCAGTCAGTTGGAAGAGTTCCAAACAAGAGATGACTACAGATTCAACGACCGAATCAGAGTACATTGCAACTGTGGAAGTGGCAAAAGAAGCTATTTGGATTAAGAAGTTCATTATGGAACTTAGAGTGGTTCCTAGCATAGTAGACCCAATATTGTTGTTGTAGGGACCGAGGACTTGGGCCCCGCATCCCTTGGGACCGTGAATTTGGGCCACGCGTCCCCACTCGTTGGTACCTCGGCCTCTAGGGCCTCGCGTACCTCGGTACCATGAACTTGGGCCACGCGTACCTCGAATGCACTATCAAGTATTGTCCTCTTTGGTCAAGGGTGAGTCTACGACTCGAACCCAAGACCTCAAGGTTTTGTTCCACTTTAAGTTTGTCTTAAACTAACAAGAAAAGAAGAGAAGAGAGTCATGTATAATAAGAAATAAAATAGAGAAACTTGTAGAAGGACCTAGAAGAAGAGAAGGAGAAAATGAAGCACAGAAAGGAGAAGAAGGAAAGAAAGAAAAAGGAGAAAGAAGAAGAAAGAAAAAGGTTCAGCTGAAATTTTTAGGTATTCCCTATCTTTTCTTCTTACTTTAGTAGAAGAAGAAACTAGTGAAAGTAGATTTTATGTTGAAAATGAAGAGAGAAAGAAGAGAACCAAGAAATTCGTTTTCTTAGATCTCTATGGATTTTTAACTATATATTAGCTCTTCTAGCCTAGATAAAGCTTATTTTTGGATAATATAGCTTTATGGAAGTTCTATTCGTGTATGTTGATTGAATGAAAACATGTTTGTTTGAAGGGAACCAAGAACTTTGAAATCAAGAGCAAGAGGAAGAACAAACTTGAGCTTGGATTTATAAGCAAATAGGTGAGTAGTATGTTTATAGTTATTGTGATGATGAGCTAAATATTTGCTTGTACGCATGCTAAAATGCTTATCTTGAATCATTGTGAATGTGGGAAAAATATTATGTGAATTTGATATCATGTTTACTTTGAAAGATACTACATTTTGTATTGATGAAAAATAGAAAAACTTCAAGAAGCAAGAAAATAAGAATATGATATAAAATATGTAAGCATTGGCAAATTTGCTTGTGTGGGTAAGAGAGATACTATTATGTTCGTCACATGCAAGTTGACCTAAAGCCTTCTCCCGACTATCCACTTGTGGCATATGAGCTCCAAAAAATGGACACATTTTGTTCATGGTGTAAACTTTGGTTTCACTAGTATGTTTTATGGGATTCTCTCAAACCATTATGTTTGTGCATTGCATCTTGAATTGTTGAACATAAAGCATAATTGAGCGTTATAGTTTGATTATTAAATGATTATATGATCTGATTTATGTGATTTGCTAAGACTAATATGAAATGAATATATATATATTTATATGTGTCTATATACTTGATTGTATGTGTGGTTCATTATCGCTGGCTATAAACGTATTAGCCACTAAGCTTCCCAGCTCACCCTATTATCTTTCCACTCCTTAAATGCAGAAATAGCATATCAACATTGAACTTTGCAAAAACTTCAGGTGACTCTAAGAATTTCTATTTTTGTAACTAAGTTAGTTTAGAAACTTTTGGTACTTAAAGGCATATCAAACATGAGCATTCATGATTGTTTTTTTGTTTGTATTATGCTACTGTGCTAACTCTGAATATGTAATCGAAGTTTGTATTATGCAACATCTGAGAGATGAAATTTTGAATTGGGGAGAAATGAATGAAAGAAGGGTTGAAGAACTTTTTTTGTATATTTGCAGAAATTTCTTTTCTGTTAATGTCAATTGTGTTGGAAATAAATTGTTAGTTGTTTAATAGCTTTTGGATAAATATTCTTAAGCAAATGTTTAAGTTGGGAGTTATGTATATATAGTCTATGATTTTTGGATTCGAGTCTTTTGTTTTTGTAGGAATGTATATTGACAGTAAAGAGAAAAAAGGGAATAAAATGTGTTTAGAATCTTTAATGAATAAACTATATTGATCTAGGTAGAATTAGACAAAATTGTCTTTGTGAAAATTGTAGCTCTTTCTTTTAGCTTTCTAACGACATAAAGATTTTAATTTTTGGACATCAGGATTGAAAGTTATGATAAATTGATGTAGGAGTGTGCAGTCAGGTTACACGATCATGCACATGCATGATCGCCACAACCCCAATTTTTCATGAATGTTGTGATCGTGCGTAAGCACGATCGTGACGAATCCCCACTGTTCATTAAAAGTTGTGATCATGCACAAGCATGACCGCGACTCCCCCGTCTCATACCCGTGACATTTTTAAAGTCACGCTGTGACTTTTTCACTTCTTCTTTTTATTTTATTTATTTGTTATTGGTTTGTTTATTTGTTCAACTCCCAATCCGATTTATTTTCATGTCTATTTTATTTTATTTGTTTGTGTATTTTTTTTTACTCCCACCATGAGTTCTTTTTATCTTTATCGTATTTTTTTTTATTTTTATTTTAAAAGTCCCCCAATTTTAGCACCTTGTGGCCACAAAATAAGGACCGAGACCCGGGGCCAACAATCTTCTTATCATGTCACTTCTTCACATGCTCCTTATACAACTTCAAATTGTTATAAGCATACAAACGAAACTCTTCAAGCTCGTAATGCTACATAAGGCTCTTAGCACCTGTAGAAGACAAATCAAAGTTAAGAAATTTGGTAGCCTAGTATACACGATGCTCTAACTCAACTAGAAGATGAAAAGACTTGCCATACACTATCCTGAATGGTGACATGCCTATGGGTGTCTTAAATACGATCCTATATGCCCAAAATGCATCATCTAGTTTTAAAGACCAGTCCCGCCTAGAAGCATTAACAATTTTCTCTAATATTTTCTTTAATTCTTTATTTGAGACTTCAACTTGCCTACTAGTTTAGCGGTGGTATGGAATAGCAACCTTATGGGTCACCACATACGTAGCTAATAATGAATCAAAAAGTTTATTGCAAAAATGCGACCCTCCATCACTAATGATAGCCCTAGGTGTGCCAAAACGTGTAAAAATATTCTTCTTCAAAAACTTAACAACACCTCTAGCCTCATTTGTGGGCAATGCCTCTACTTCCACCCACTTGCTAACATAATCAACAGCAACCAATATATATTGATTGGAGAAAGACTTAGGGAATGGTCCCATGAAGTCTATGCCCCAAACATAAAAAACCTCGCAAATAAGAATGTTAGTCAATGACATGTGATGTCTCCTACTAATGTTTCTGACCTTTTGACACCTATCACAAGATTTGACAAATACAAATGCATCCATAAATAAGAATAGAAACCACACTCTAAAACCTTATGAGCTGTCCTGGATGCACCATAATGTCCCCCAGCCTCTCTAGAATGACAATGATATAACACAAAGGACCTTTCCTCTCTAGGAATGCAAAGCTTAGCAATAACATCCACACAAATCTTATAAAGCAAAGGATCATCCTAAAGTAGTGTCTTACCTCTAATAAAAAAAAAATTTAGCATAAGAAAAATCAGAGGGGTAGATATTACTAACAAGGTAGTTTATATAGTCTGCAAACTAAGGAGTGATTGTCATAACCATTAGATGCTCATCAGGAAAAGTCTCCTAAATGTCCTTCATTATTGCACTCTCCATGGCAACTTCATCTAACCTTGACAGGTGATTAGTGCTGGAACCCCTCCCCGGGCGGGTCCACGGCCCGATGTCCTATGTGACATCTGGACCTGTGGCCCACGGGGGAGGAATTCCCCACCAGTGATACTTAAAACGAACAAATTTAT
>JANQBM010000008.1:18111481-18146409 GCA_025594535.1 Erythroxylum domingense
ATCCCATTTATTCTTAAATTGTTTGTATTCATAATTCTTCTTAGTTTTATGAGCAAACTTTGAAACTATATTTTTCCATCCAATCTTGTTAAAGTAACCATTTGGTTGATTTCCAGCTAATGCCTCTTCTACAAAAATTTTGATTAGAGTTTCAAGAGCTCTTCCACTCTGCTTTAACCCCCTTTTTCAATTTATCCCCACCTTGAATATCTTGACTTGGATGGTTAGTAGCATTTCTGACATCTTCTTCAAAAATAATTTCGTAGCTAACATAAACAACTTACCTCCCCTTTCCATTTCATTGATACTTCGTAAGATGTCAGAAATGCTACAACCAGGTTCATCTCTTTTAATAGAGGTTACTGAAGTTCTACTCTCTACTACATTACATATACGGTCTAAATGTTTACATAACCTTTATGTTGCCCCTGTTCTAGTATCATGTTTCTTTCTTTTTTTTCCCTTTCCTTTTGTAGAAGTTCCTATAATTGGAGTTGATGAACCAATCTTATTATTAATATTTTTAGTTTCTTAATTGACAGTAAAGCCTTTAAAAAAGTTATCATCAAGGTCAATATCAACTAGGCTTTCTTTAGATGACGTATAAGCATCATTTGGTACAAAACCAGAAGAAGGTTCCCAAGCTCCTTCCCCTGTAGCTGCAACATCTTTAAATAAAATATTCAGCTGCTTGATATGTTTCAAACCTTTAGTTCTGAATTTGGCAGCCTCGGTATTTTCCGATAATAATATTGTTTAAGTTATTAAACTATCAAGTAACACTAGAACATTATAAATCTAAAGCTTAAATGCTTACCTTCAATTTCTTTTCCCACCATTCGTCACTTGCATCAATAGTTTGGTTAGTAGGATCCCATCCTAGTTCAGTTTCCTTACCTACTAAATTTGTCCAAAGCTGTCAATCCTTTTTTAATCCATCCCATTTATTCTTAAATTGTTTGTATTCATAATTCTTCTTAGTTTTATGAGCAAACTTTGAAACTATATTTTTCCATCCAATCTTGTTAAAGTAACCATTTTGTCGATTTCCAGCTAATGTCTCTTCTACAAAAATTTTGATTAGAGTTTCAAGAGTTCTTCCACTCTGCTTCAACCCTTTTTCAATTTATCGCCACCTTGAATATCTTGACTTGGATTTGACATTTTCTATCAACAACAAATGATCCAGAAAACAAAATCCCTACTATATAGAACAATTAATTTAGCAAGTATAAGAATGACATAGACAAAAGCATAATAAGCATTAAATGTTTTGTGAACTCAGTATTAAAAGCATAACAAGAATGACATAGAAAAAAGCATAATAAGCATAACAATTTGATTATTTAATGTTTCTGATATATAGCAATGATCATTCTCCTCTAGTAAATCTTCTTGAAGGTCAAGGCACACAGAGTGGAGTCCATGTTGACATAATGGGAAATTTTGCTTTAGTTGAGGACATTATAAGGGTGACATGTGAAATTGAAAAAGAAGAGAACGAAAGTATCATATGTGAATAGTATTTTTGTTGGTTTACTAGAAGAAATAGAATCACAAATGAAGTTGGCAAATCCTACCCTCCCCTGGTTAGACAGAAGACAAAAAATCAATTATCGATGACCATCTCTTTTTTTTTGGTTCAGAATTGAGATATAGAAGTGCAAGAGGAAGATGCCAGGGATGGGATGCCTTCACTCGAATGAATCTAAGAAAGGGAAAGAAGGATCGATGATGATCAGCACGGGAAGTTGTACGACGTGATGTTTCTAGCATATCCTTATTTTTTACCCAGAGTAGAAGGATTAATACTGCAGTTGTCCTCGTCGAAATGGATGAAATGTACACTGACAGTGAGCAGAAGACACAACCTAAAACACCTACACAATAATTCCTAATATTCAAGTTCAACCGATGCGAACCAGAAACCCACACAATAATCCCTAATATTTAAGCTCAGCCGATGCAAACCAGAAACCACGAATCATACCAGAAACCACAAATCAAAAATTAATCACAAGGCAAGTTTTGTTCACCTATGATGGGATTGCAAAATAACTGCGCAGAGGATTCCCTTGAGAAGATAGGTGTGTCCCTTGAGAAGTTCCCTTGAGAAGATGGGTGTGTCCCTTGAGAAGTCAGTGGTCACTTTTTCCCTTGTGAAGATGGGTTTGCAAAAACAACGTGAAGAATCTGATCTTAATGCTAAGGTAGCTCGGAAAAGAAAAAAAGGAAAGTTGAAGAAGGAAGAGAAAATCGAATACAAAAGACGAAGATGCCTGTTTGCGTTATAAATGTAAATGATGGAAAAAAGTCTACCTGAAAAAGCTAAAATGAGGGGCTTTTTTGGAAAGCTCTAAATTTGAGCTTCTTAAAAAGTTGTATTTTAACTTCTAAAAAAGTCATTTCTATTTAAAAAGTGCTTTTGAATTTTACGGCCAAACACTCATTTTTCTTAAAAATAGCTTTTATGGTGAAAAAAGTTCTTTTTCACCCTCCAAAAGTTGAACCAAATAGGCACTTAATTTAATTGTTTATATTGATTTTTAATTAAATCCTCAATATGAATTAATGGTTAGATAATAGGAAAATAGTAATTACTAGCACTTATAGTCTTTGTGGGATCAACTTGTACTTGTTATGCTAGTTATAGTGATTTCTAATGCAAAATAGTGCATTGCTCACTCTAAATTGTGTTGGAGACATAATTTCCATCGATCTTATCGACATACTTTTAGATTTTTGTTTGGCCTATTTCCATTTAGAATAAGAATTATAGAGCTTTTGACACTTTTGGGGAGATAATTTTCTTTAGAATATCATAGTTTTAAGTTGTTTGTTTGGCTTCTCATTTAGTAACGGTAATCTTCAGAATTCTTTTTTTTTTTTTTTTGCTAAGGTGCTTAATAATGAAGGGTTTGTGTGTAAGAACTTCTTCTCATCGATTAGGTATCATATCTTTAAGGTCCTTGATTTTCTAAAATGAAACTGTGATCAATACAAGCAAGGTATAGATTGCTCTAAAATTAGGCTTTCAAATTTTTGGTCGACATGACTTGTAAACTAATGATGCTATAACGCTTGTTTTTAGGACAATGAATGAGCTAAATAGTGTTAACTTGTAGTTTAATTTCATTTTAAAGCATCATCAACAATAACTGAGTGAGTCTTAGTTAAATATTTTTGTTGGTCAATGATACACATAAATCATAAGCTTTTTTGTTTCTTGTTTTTTTCTTTATGTGAGTTTGAACCAAGAAGATATAACTTATAAAAAGTTTGTGTGTTTTAGTCCATGTTGAAAACAACTTTTTAGGGTGAAACTATCTATTTCTTTTCTGTATAAATTCTAATTTTTCTTGTCTTGCTTATTAATCGTTCTACTTTTTCAAAAACTAGAAAATGACCTAACTTTACAATATGTTATTCATATCAAGTCATATCAAAACAATGTGTAAAAGATGTTAAAGGGTGTGTGTTTTAGTTCACCTGAATGATTAGTTGACAATTAATTTTTCACAAAATTGTCTATACATCATAGATAAAAAAGATTTCGTTAGTCAAATTAATAAAATACTAATAAAATTAATGTTTTAAATTGAGTCATTAAGGTTGTAAAAGGCTGATTACTTAGTTAAAATTTTGAAAATTTAAGAATTGAGTTAAAAAATCTCAAAAGATTAAACACATTAGAATTAGTAATCCTAACCTAATATAAAGTCTTAATTTGAAGAGGCTGAACTTTAAAATCTCTTTAGAGTTCCATATTTTTATAGTCTCTAGATCCCATGTTATATTAAGACAATATTCTTTTTTAAGAAATGACTCATAAATTTGATTTGTTATTTTTGGATCTAGTAAAATTAGAATAGCATAAAAGTATCGAATTTATATACATTCATTTAAGTGTGAAAATCCTTTTAAAATATAGAATCATATGATATTTTTCCAGTAATGAGGTAAAACAAAAAAATGTATATATCTTTAAACTTGTTATATAATTACAATTATTTAAACAACTATTTTTTTGTCAATTTAATGTATATTATTTTGTAGATTAAATTGTAATTAATGAACTAAAATAGGAAAATTCAATGAAATTAAATTAATTAAATGTTTATTGAATTATAAATACACTTGAATTAATTTATATTTAGTTGATTAAATATATATTTGTTAAATTATGTAAACATTGTATAAATTAATAATCAATAACTGACTAAAATTACGCAAAATAAAATTACTTGGACCCCGCCTCATCCAGAAAGAAGGGAAGGGTAGAGGAGAAGAAATAATAAACTTGGATTCAACCTCCTCCTCCATCCAATCCAGGCGTAGCCTAGACCTAGTTGGTTAGTTAATTTCTGGTTTTGGCCCTCTTCAGTCTTCAGTCTTCCCTTGATCTTGAAATAGGAATCATCCTCCTGGCCATTATGCCCGCCATCTTCTCTTCCAAAAGATCTCAGCCCTTCATCATCCAAATCCAACGCCTTTGCACCCGCTCCCAACCATCCCCCACTCCTCTACCTCGAATCAACTCAATTCCATCTTCTGCCAAGTGGCTTTCGCTTGTAGGTGCGGCCTCGGCTCTGGGTTTACTCTACTGCTCTGCTTCTGCCCATTCCCAGGACTCTTCTTTCTCTAAGACTAAGAGATCCTTGTCTGTCAACCATCACAGTCCCACTTCTGTGGTCAGGAAAATGTCCTTACCCAATGACAGCGGCTCCACTTTTCTCTTTGGAGGTGATTGCTCTTTTTCCTCATTTTGGTTTACAATCAACTTCCTTCTTTAATGTTCATATGGGTCGTTTCATTCCAGATGATTATAGAAGAAAGGTTTTCTTCAAGTACGAGAAGAGGATAAGGTTGCGAAGCCCTCCGGAGAAGGTACTTTTTCTCTTCTTACGTAGTCTGTCTGATTCAGATTTGTTATCTAAATACATAAACAATCGTTCCTGTCGGTTTGTCTGATCGAGCTACCTTCCTAGGTTTTTGAGTATTTCGCATCATATCGAACACCAGATGGTGAGTTACTTATGAGACCAGCAGATTTGATGCGTGCACTGGTGCCTGTGTTCCCTCCGTCTGAGTCCAACCTTGTGAGGGACGGCTATTTGATCGGCGAGCGGAGACCAGGCGAGTTGCGATGCCCTCCTTCGGAGCTTTTTATGCTGTTTGACGTCAATAACGACGGGCTTATTTCTTTCAAAGAGTGAGTTCTTCATGTATGGCCTATTGCTCTTCTATTAAATCAAAGAAATTTATGGCACAATTTTCAATTTATTTTACTAGTTCTAGTTTCTGGTATTTGGAAATTAAAGTTTTATGTAATTTTGGATGTAGGTATATCTTTTTTGTAACGCTGATTAGCATTCCAGAGTCGAGCTTTTCTGTGGTTTTCAAGACGTTCGATACTAACAATAATGGGTGAGCGCACTGTTATTTCTCTAGACACTTGCTCTTTTACACATCTAATTGCTAGTCCTTTGCCCTCGGCCATCGGGAGTTTTTGATCAGCTTTGATGTTCATGGTACTTCTCAACTCGTGCTAAGAATTAGCCCTTATAATCTAGACTTTTTATGGGACTTCATGTAGGGAAATAGACAAGGAAGAGTTTAAGGAAGTGATGAAATTGATGCGAGCATTTAACAGACAAGGTGCTGTCCACAAGGATGGACGTCGTACAGGGTTGAAAGTTAATGGTTCTGTGGAAGATGGAGGTTTAGTGGAACACTTCTTTGGAAAAGATGGAAAGGGTCGCCTCCAACATGATAAATTCATACAGTTTCTTAGAGATTTGCACAATGAGGTAAAACCTTGATCTGAACATAAATTGCTTGGACTTGGTGGTAGTTGTTAAAATGTGCAGAATTGCTGCTATTTACCCATGTATAGACAGACTTTCAACAACTTAAATAAACAGAAATTGATTGAAAAAGAGCAAGAAAAGGTGTTCGAGAATCTTAGAGATTCTTGGCAATATATTGTTTCTCCTTTACCTGGATTTGCTTTCCTGGTTAAGCTCTGATAGAAATTTAGTCCTCACAAAAGAATGTCTTTGATGTTCAAGTGCCCTGGAATACTGAGTTTAACTAAATACATATAGGTTCCACTCTTCTTTTCTTTGAGTAACTTTTCTTTTGCAACATCTTAGCTGCTCTGATGGGAATTTAAACGGACTAAAGACCATAGCTCATCTTATTATAGAAATGTGGTTCATTTCATGTTGGCAAGATTGGCAGAGATGTTGCCTTCTCTCTTCAACCCGTCCAGCTATGGCAAGACACTCCTCATGGAGACGCGCTTAAACTTGTGTCTTTGGGCCTCTAATCTGGAAAATAGATGGCCAGAATTTATAGCTTTTTATGTATTATATGGGTTACAGAGTTCTAGTGGAATTTTGAGTTCAGAACTGTGTCAATTGTCATTGTATTTTGATTTGCAGATGCTGAGATTAGAGTTTGCTCATTATGACTATAAGTTGCGGGGAACCATCTCAGCTAAGGATTTTGCACTCTCTGTGGTTGCTTCTGCCGACATGAGTGATTTAGACAGGTTGCTTGATCGGGTTGACAGATTAAAGCTGGAGTCTAACCTTAAGGATGTACGCATTACATTTGAGGAATTCAAAAATTTTGCAGAGTTACGCAAAAAGTTGCTTCCCTTTTCTTTGGCCCTTTTTAGTTATGGGAAAGTAAATGGCTTGTTAACACGAGATGACTTTAAGAGAGCTGCAAACCATGTAAGAGATTTTGTTTTGCTTGTTATTGTTAGCTCAGTTTGTTTTTATATTCTTTTGGACTATCAAACATTGGAGAAATATAAATGAGCTACTGCAATATCAAACGATTTTATTAGGTTCCAAATATTCAAGAGCTTGCGGCTGTTGATTCAAGTTAATGGTTGGGAATTTGTTAGGTGGAGAGTTATAAGTATCATTAGATAGGGTGTCAATTTGATTGGTTAGATTGGAAATAACAGTTTACACCTAGTATGCTATAAATGCATTGTGGAAGTCCTAGTGGTAACTGTAGTCTATTATAATATGCTAAAAAGGTCTTCTTGAAATGTTTAATGATTCTTTTTTGTCATTAATTGTCTGTGCATTTTTCAGGTTTGCGGCATCCTACTCACCGATAATGTGGTTGACATCATCTTCCATGTTTTCGATTCAAATTGCGATGAGAAATTAAGTGTGGATGAGTTTGTTAGAGTTCTGAATAAACGGGGAAGGGACATTAGTCAGCCTGTGGAGTCAGGTTTTATGGGAATCTTACCTAGCTGCTTGAACTGATTGGGCGGATGCATCACTGATCAGCATTGAACTGGATGACCCTAAAGCTTGTGAACCCATGTGTCCTGAGAACTGAATCTGTGGGACTAATGACTTTCTAACAACAGTATACGCCAATTTTGCAGTTCAATAAGGTGATAGGAAATTCCAGGAAGTTGGAGACCGTGGACAGAGTTGTTTGCGAGCAATCCGATATATTACCTTTCTATCAGTTTCACTTTCACTACCGAACCTGTGGCTTAAATCTTGACTGATGTCTTTTGCTGACATAGATTTGCATAGTTAAATCTCACATGTGGATGGATGCAGGGGTGATTCTTGCCTGACAATTACATCGTAGCCCCTGTTCAGATATAAAGAAAGCAAACGGTAGTTCTAATGTAGGACTGACCGACTGTATTGGATGATGGGTTTTAGCTTCGTCCTTTCCTTGGGAATGCAAATTTGCAAATTTTCTCCGGTCAGTTCATAAACAGATGAGAGGTTGCAACGGTCATAAACAGATGAGAGGTTGCAACGGTGAAAATCTAAGTTCAGAGTCACACTATGCTGTTGGTCTGTTCCTAGTACCCAAAATGCATCATTTTCGCTTCCTCAATGCATGCTTTACAGTTCAGTTGGAAATTTTTGAATTAGATTCAATTCATTAATTTTATATAATTGAGTTCAATTTATGCTTTTTTTTTTAAAGCAAATGTTGAAATTGTATTAATAGAAATCTCTTATGAGGAGGGATCTCATCCCAAACAATAAAGCGAGCATAATTAATGGATACTCGAGTTAAGGTATGAGCGCCTGAAGTAGCTTGCTGCCTGATCCAACGAATTGAAGTATCAACTCTGTAATCAAGTAAAAGCTTACAATCTTGTAAAACCAGACCTAGTTATGAAAAATTGTTAATAGATTGAACAACTTGTAACGAATCAGTAATAATGCAACCGTTGAAGGGTAGAAACTCTACTGTGAATTGCAAACATTGTTGAAGAGTCAAAGCTTCAACTATAACTGTCGAATCACCTCCTTCCGAGAATCCTGAGACCGCCCTTTGAAACATGCCTTCGGAGTCTTCAACAACAAACCCGAAACCAACAAAATCAAGAGCCTGAAAAACAGCTCCATTCACTTGACATAACCATCAAAAATCATTTTCCACTCAACTTGTAACAGAAGCATGAGGTCGAATAGCTAGAACACTTGATCTATAAATATTGCTAGAGTTGTGTTGAACAATTATATTATCAGCACCATTATTAACTATATGAGCATCCTCCCAATTTTGCAAAAATTTCTATGCCTCCTCCACTATTTGTGAAGCAGATTTGATCACTTATTGCCACAATAAGCTGCTCCTGGCAAATCATAAATTTCAAGCAAGAATAGCAGCAAAAGCTGCTTTCTTTTTGTCACAATGTTCTAGTACCTGCAATAGAAATTTTGAAAAAATAACATTAGGCTGCACAATCACCACTCCTCCAAACCTCCATAGCTCCTGCGCCAAAGAATAATGAATAAGGACATAGTCTCCACTTTCATCCCCACTACACCAAAGACACCCACCCCCAAAGTCCACACCTCTATTCCTCATATTACTCTTGCTAGGTAAAATATCCCTACAAGCTCTCCAACAAAAATCTTTAACCTTTGGAGGGACTTTTAATTTCCACATCTTCGTCCACACCCTACCTTCCAAACGGTTTTGCTCCCTTTCCAAAACCTTCAAACTAACATAATAAGTCGACTTTACCGTATACACTCCCCTCTTATAAAAATGTCATAACAAAGTATCCTCCCTATTTATGATACTAATAAGGATAATAACAATAGCCCTAATATCCCGAACCGAAAACAACTCCAATAGCTTCGCTACATCCCATTGCTTACCCGAACTATCAAATAACTCACTCATTTTCATCATGGGATCAATAAAATCATCCCCATCATCCGCAAAGAACCTATCAACCTTAGGTATCCAAGGGTCGGATGCCGTCAAAATACTCTCCCCATTACCAACCCTCCATCTCATCCCTCTCCTAATCACATCCTTAGAAAACGCCACACTCTTCCACACAAAACTAGCACTATTGCCCACATTAGCAGAGAGAAAATCCCCATTTGAGAAATACTTTGCTTTAAACACCTTATAACACAAAGTATTAGTATTAGTAAGCAATCTCCAACCTTGTTTACCTAAAAGTGCCACATTAAAGCTCCTAAAGTCTCTAAAATCTCACCTTCCTTTTTACTCCCACACATCCTCTCCCAAGCAATCCAATTAATACCTCTCCTTCCCTCCCTCTTCCCACCCCAAAAGTAACTATTCAACATCCTTTGAAGTTCATCAAACAACGTAGTAGAGATTAAGAAAATACTCATGCAATAAGTAGGAATTGCTTGAGCAATAGACTTAATAAGGACTTCCCTACCCACTTTAGACAAGAACCTATTGTTCCATGAATTAATTCGTTTCCACATCCACTCCTTCAAGAAGTTAAATATTTGCTTCTTATTCTGCCCAATAAGTGAAGGAAGGCCCAAATAAGAACCATGACTAGAGGCTTATGGACATCTAAAACATTTGAGATAGAATCAGCCACACTAAAGCTCACATTAGGACTAAAGAAAATACCCGATTTATTAAAATTCACCACATGACCAAAAGCTGCTACTTTAAGACTCCAGGACTTCCTTTACCCTGTTTGCCTCCTCCACTTTAGCAATAAAAAACAACAATGAATCATCCGCAAAGAACAAATGAGAAATTTTAAGACAATAAGGCCCAACTGTACACCCTCAAAACCACCCTTTATACTCAGCATCTTTAAGTAACAAAGATAAACCTTCAGCACACACCAAGTACAAATACGGGGATATAGGGTCTCCTTGACGAAGCCCTCTACCAGGAACAACAGAACCAATCTATTCTCCATTAAAATTAATGTGGTAAGTGACTTTTGAAAAATACATAGCCAACCAATTCACCCATTGTGTAACAAAACCAAACCGCAACAATATACCCTTTAGATAATCCCATTGAACCATATCATAGGCTTTAGAAATATCAATTTTTAACGCACAATTCCCCTCATTCCTACCCTTATTTTTCTTCATATTATGTAACAATTCAAAATCAACCATGACATTATCAGTAATCATTCTACCCGGGACAAAAGCAGACTGATTATCAGAAATAATATTGGACAATACCTTCTTAAACCTATTCGCAAGTGCTTTAGCAATCACCTATACAAAATATTACACAAAGCAATTGGACGAAAATCTTTAATCGATTCAGGACGCTCCTTCTTAGGTATAAGCATAAGTAAATATTCAGTAAGGGAAGGTGGAAAAGTACCTTGATGGAGCCAAAGGCGACAACCATCCGATACTTTTTTACCAATTAAATGCCAAAATTTCTGATAAAAGGCAAGGTTCAAACCATCCGGCCCAGGTGCTTTGTCTGGATGCATTTGCAACAAAGCGCTTCTAAATTCTTTATTAGTGAAACTAGAACACAAGAACTCATTATCTACTTCAGTAATCAAATTTGGCACAAAATCAAAACCCTGCTCACAAATCGAAACACCCCCAGCATACATCGAATGAAAATAATCCACAATATGATCTTTGATAAACTACTCATCCTCAATCCATTCCCCATCAGAATTCTTCAATCTGCCAATACGATTCATACGCCTTCTACCTTTGATCTGGGCATGAAAAAATGTGGTGTTTTGGCATCTTCCTATGCTAACAAACGATTCCAATCTTCTTTTAAAGTAGCATGAGAAATATTCGGTGGGCCATTATCTAATAATGTTACAATAGTTTTCTTTCTCCTCCAGAATTCTTTATTTCGTTGCCTACCCTAGAACGCAATATCTGTAACAAGCAAATCCCTTTTTGTAATCAAGTTAGATGACCTAGATAAATTCCACAATCTCTTCACCACGTCTTGCAAACTATTTTCCATCAGCCACGCATTATCAAATATGAAGCAATGAACACTTCTCTGGTTATCTTTAGGATTAATATTGATTACAAGTGGCTTATGATCAGATTTCGGAATTGGAACAACTTTACAAATAGCTTTTGGATACAATCTTGCCCATTCTTCAGTCGAAAGGGCTCTATCAATTTTCTCTTGGACCAAATTATTCGATTCACGTCCCTTCTCTCAAGTGAAGAAAGAGCCCTAGGTTAGGAACTTGAACCAAACAACTATCATGGAGAGCTTGTCTAAAACCTTGCATGAGATACACAGGTTGAGGCACACACCATTCCTTCTTGTCCCTATAGCACATGTCGTTAAAATCTCTAGCACATAGCCATGGGAAAGAGTTTAATCGAGATAAAGCTCTAATTAAAATTCCAAGATTGTCAACGACGAGTCTTCTCCAGGAACCCATAATACCCAGTAAATCTCCAATGCAAGTTACCATCATCCACTAAACAATCAATGTAATTAGAAGAAAAACTTTTTAAAGTAACAAAAACATGTTGGCGCCATAAAAGCGACGACCCACTGCCAAGACCTTGACGATCAACAGAAAAACAACCAAAAAACTGTAACAATGCACGTAGAACTTCCATACGAGAACTAAGAGACTTCATTTCCATTAAAAAAAGAACATCAGGTTTGTAACTAAGGACCAAGTCCTTCAATGCATTTACTGCTCAGGGATCGTCGAGTCCCAGGCAGTTCCAACTCATGACGATCATTGCCTTCGGCTCTCCAGCTTCCCAGGTAGAGCCGCTCCATTTTGTCCTGGCAAAGTAGTATTTGCAGGTATACTGGTGTTCACATCCTTTTGAGAAGAGGAAAACTCTGTACCAGTTAAGTTTTTATTTTTCCTGGGCCTTTTCTTACCCTCCTCACTAACATGGGCCTCCATCTCTTCATCCAACCCAACAGAACTACCCCTACCCATAGAGTTTTTATCCGTTTCCATCAAATTATCTCCTAAATCGCTTCCAAAATCCTTTGGAAATTGACCAGTAACAAAAAAGGAAACTCGCATATTATGAAGAGCTAAGTTAGGGGCTATATTCACGTCTATCATCCCCAAATTTGCCCTAGAATCAGCACAATCAGACTTTCCAAACTCACGCAATCACGAGCTCGGTTGCCTCTAATTTTGGTGAACAAGTGCCCGGAGAAAGTCACCCCACCCAAACTGTATCTTCTCCTTCTTCAACCTAAGCCTCAAATCGCAGAAACCATCAACATGGCCTAGCTTTCCGTAAAGATAACAAAAAATAGTCAACTTCTCATATTGAAAACTAACAGTAAAAACATTGCCATCATCACCCACAAACTTTTTACGCTGCTTTAGAGGATTTCTGATGTCCAGGCTAATCTTAACACTCATAGGACTGTTATTCAACGCCACAATACCCCTCAAATCATACTTCTTAAAAGCTCCAACGAAATCCCCAGCCAACCTAGTCATAGTTTCATTAAAATAGCCTGGAGGAAGATCAGTAACCCATATCCAAAAATCCGAATGAGTCAAAAGGATATGGAGAGGGTTCTCTTTGCCTTTCACGTCCTTCCAAACAAACAAGAACCTGTTGAACAACCACGGATCACCATTAACAATCCATTAAAAATCTACAACATTAAAAAAATGAAAAAGAAATCGCTTTGCTTCTTGTTCCAGAATCGCTACACCTCCTAAGGGATGCCATAGGTTTGCAAGAGACGATTTCATATTCTGAGTGTTTATAACATTATATGTAAGGAAAATTCCCACCATGCAGAAATCATAGGACACTGTGGGTATCTCCTTCGAGATCTTAACAGGAACAATGATATCCTCTTCATCATCAATGGAGAGATTTTGAATGTTCTCTTCCATGGCAGAAAGAAACGAGAAAAAGGGAAAAATATTAAGAGAGCATTAAACCACAGAGGGAAAAATATCTTTTAATTTATGCATTTAGAATGCTAAAAAAGAGATAATATGAATTCAACCATATAATTAAATCTCATTTTCTTTATGAATTTAATTTATATTTCAAATGGTTCGATTGGGTGTGTGAATTGAAGAGTTAAAATTTTCAAAACATTAAAAATTCTTTTCCAAATATATACATCATAAATATACAAATTATTACAAAATACACACATATTGATTACATACTATTTTTAGTTAAGGATAAAAAAGTCATATGAAGTAGTTGAATTCATTTTATTGTGTTTCAAACAATGTAATTGAATTCAATTATGATATTTATAGATTTACTTTAAACAGTGTAAATCGAATTTAATTCAATCCTATAAATGTAATTGAATCTAATTCGTCAATTAATCCAATTGAAAGTTTTCAAACGACCTGTTAGTATTGAGGTGAGAAGCAAGGAAGAAATGAGGGAATTAACAACAGAGAAAACTTTGAATAGTATATGCAATCCATGACGTGAATCAATCTATGGTTATTGATATTCTAGAAATTTATCATTTGTTTTTAAGCATTTGTTATTGATATTCAACACAGAACGCAGAAAAAGGTGCGCAACGCAGACGTTGTTCGTCTGCGTTTAACGCAAAAAAATAACAAGAAAGAAAAAGCAGAAAAATAATAAGAAAGATAATAAGAAAAAAAACCTGCGAGTTGATCCATGGATGTCTTGAAAAGATGAGTTGCTGTGTATCTGAAAAGACAAAGTTTTGTAAACAGAAAACCAAAGAAACACAACTTTTGATATATATGTAAGTTACGTAAAATTCTCTACCCGAAAAAGCTAAAATAAGGGGCTTTTTTGAAAAGCTCTAAATTTGAACTTTTGAAAAAGTTGTATTTTAACTTTTAAAAAAGCTATTTCTATTTCAAAAGTGTTTTTGAAGTTTACAGTCAAACATTTATTTTTTTAAAAAAATAACTTTTGTGGTGAAAAAAAGTACTTTTTTACTTACCAAAAGTTGAACTAAATGCACTTTAAGTGAAATTATAATCTTATAGTACTTTTTTATTTACCAAAAGCTGAACTAAACACACGCTAAGTGAAATTATAATCTCATAAATATTGATTTACGAAAAATAGAATACTTATTAAGCAAAAAGAACAAAATTGCTTTCACACGTAAGTTAATTCTTCTGTTTTAATGAGAATCCAACCCAAGTAAATGCTGCCAGGCAAGGCCAGCCCATGACAAGGGAGGAAAAAAGGCAGAGTGTTAGTCACGTTGTAAAGTATTTCCACCAATAATTCAATGATTACTTCGATTTCTCACGCGCCACAATAGGAATGTGACCGTTGTCATATCTCCTGACGACGTTGACCTTCTTCTGCCTCGAAACCCTAGAAGAGAGAGAGGGAAAAAAAATGTTTGTTTTGTGTTTTGTCTGTCTATCTGTCTGCTCTTACATTTTCTCTGCAACAAAATCCTCCATTAAATATTCAGCTCAGCATCACATACTTTGATTTTTTGTATTCTACAGAATTCTCCTCACCTCGTCCAATACGAGAATCGAATTGTCTTTGTAATTAATTTGTTATACCCTGATTTCGATTAAAAAAAAAGAAAAGACACAGCAAGAATAAACTTCATGATGATTCTGTTTTTAGGGTGACATCAGGGAAGTTATTGCTTTACAAGTTTGGTTTGTAAACTACGTTCTTGCGTTTTTCTTTGGGGCTGAGGTGAATCAATTTTTTTTTCTTTTTGGCTTCATCCCCATTTGGTCTTCGGGGATTGTCCTTGGATGATTGAAGAAGAGAATACTGTTTAGAATCGAATTAAGACTCGATCTTTGAAGGGCTTTCTTGTGTTCCCATAAATCTCTAAATCTGTTAGATGGGAAAGCCAACAGGAAAAAAGAAGAATCCTTCGTCGCCGAAAATTGGAGATACAGAAGTTAAGCTAAGCAGACCGTCGATGGAGCGTAACACCTCAAAGGCCTTCGATGAAGATACTGCAATCTTTATCAACATGTCACAGGAGCTCAAAGATGAAGGCAACAAGCTGTTTCAGAAGCGGGATTATGAAGGTGCCATGTTAAAGTACGAGAAGGCCCTGAAGCTACTCCCTAAGAACCACATCGACGTGGCTTATCTCCACAGCAACATGGCTGCTTGCTACATGCAAATGGGTCTAGGTGAGTATCCTCGAGCCATCAACGAGTGTAATTTAGCTTTAGAGGTTTCCCCAAAATATAGCAAAGCCTTGTTGAAAAGGGCAAGGTGCTATGAGGCTTTGAATAGATTGGATTTTGCATATAGGGATGTTAATAATGTTTTGCTCATGGAGCCCAATAATTTGACCGCGTCGGAGATTTTGGATACTGTTAAAAAGTCTATGAGGGAAAAGGGTATTAGTTTCAATGAGAAAACACTTGAATTGGCAACTGAGGAGGAGCATGGTGCCTCGCGACTGCGGAAAGTGGTCAGAGAGAAGGTGAAGAAGAAAAAGAAGGTTGGTAAAGTAGGGGAGAAGGGTACAGAGGATAAAGATAAGGTGGTCCTAGAGGACAAAATGACTGGTGTTGTTAAGGATAAAGTAGTTATGAAAACTATTGAAGAAGAGAAAGTGATCACCAAAGATGTTAAGGAAGAGAAAGTGATCACCAGGACTGTGAAGTTGGTGTTTGGGGAGGATATAAGGAAGGCACAGTTGCCAGGAAATTCTACTATGGCATTGTTGAGAGATATAATTCGAGATAGGTTTCCTGGGATGAAGGGCGTTCTTGTGAAGTATAGAGACCAAGAGGGAGATTTGGTTACAATCACCAACACGGATGAGTTAAGAGTGGCTGAATCAATCAGTGATGCACAAGGTTCGCTTAGGCTTTATGTTGTTGAAGTTAGTTTTGATCAAGAGCCATCTTATAAAGGGATGGAAATATCAGAGGATGTGCACAAGGGTGACAAGAAACCAGTTGTTGCTCATGAGAATGGGAATGCTGAAAAAGGTGTAGGGGTTGAAAAAGGTTCTACTTGTATTGATGATTGGATTGTGCAGTTTGCACGGTTATTCAAGAACCATGTGGGTTTTGGTTCTGATTCTTATTTGGATCTTCATGAGCTAGGGATGAAACTGTACTCTGAGGCAATGGAGGACACTGTCACAAGTGAAGAAGCTCAGGAACTTTTTGATATTGCAGCAGAAAAGTTCCAAGAGATGGCTGCTTTGGCTTTGTTCAATTGGGGAAATGTTCACATGTCAAGGGCTAGGAAACGAGTGTTCTTTTCAGAAGACAATTCCGATGAGGCTGTATTAGTTCAGGCTAAGAAGTCGTATGATTGGGCAAGGAATGAATACTCAAAAGCAAAAATGAGATACCAAGAAGCACTGAAAATTAAACCAGATTTCTATGAAGCGCATCTTGCACTTGGGCAACAACAGTTTGAGCAAGCAAAGCTTTGCTGGTACTATGCTGTTGGGAGTGACATTGATTTAGAGAATGGGCCTTCTGAGGAGGTCCTAGATCTTTATAACAAGGCTGAGGACAGCATGGAGAAGGGTATGCAGATGTGGGAGGAGATGGAGGAGAAACGTTTAAATGGTCTATCAAAAGTTGAAGAGTATGAATCCCACTTAAAAAAATTGGGATTGGATGGGCTTTTGAAAGAAGTATCTGCTGAGGAAGCTGTGGAGAAGGCTGCAAATATGAGTTCTCAGATACATCTCCTATGGGGTACTATGCTGTATGAGCGTTCTGTTGTGGAATATAAGCTAGAGATACCAACTTGGGAAGAATGTTTGGAAGTTGCGGTAGAGAAGTTTGAACTTGCGGGTGCTTCTCCAACGGACATAACCATTATGATAAAGAACCATTGTTCAAATGACACTGCACTAGAAGGTAAGGACAAGCTCCCAAACACTGCTTATTGATGTCTTTATATATATATATATATATATATGGAAGTTACAAGATGCTTCCACCTTGCAGTCGCAGGTCTGGGCTTCAAAATTGATGAGATAGTACAGGCTTGGAATGAGATGTATGATGCAAAGAGGTGGGAAGTTGGCATTCCGTCTTTCAGGCTGGAGCCGTTATTTCGTAGGCGGGTGCCAAAACTTCATTATGAGTTGGAGCATGTTCAATCTTTTGGTTAGCCACTGGGTACTCGTTAAGAGCGTTGGGCAAGTGTTTCAGTTTGTGTTAGCTATTTTAGCAAGTGCTGCGTGGTATCAGTTAAGATAGGTAAGTCAGTCTATTCAGCTTTGTGCATTAAAAAGTTAAACTGTCTCCTCTTTCCTGCTTTCAATAATTTTATTTGTTGATAATATGATTAGGAATACTGAACTTGCTGAATGGGGCATAGACTTGGTTTACAAAGTATTCATTAAGAACTAGCCTTACTGTTACAAGCAAATAAGAAACAGACTTCCTGTTCATATGTTGACATGTAGAGTCCCCAAGGAGAAGCAACAAAGGGAGAAATGCTTGCTTTCGGCCTAGAATTGGTTAACATGGATGTATGACATTTATTTCTGTGCTAAATATAACTGAACTCATGCAACAATTGAATGAGAGTTATTTTATAATATTGATCACTGAAACTCCTTAATGTGGACAATTACTTGGATGTTTGTTGTGGAGAAGACAGCTAAATAACCACAATAGGATTCTTGAGCATGGAAGCAGGAGTCCCCTTTTCTTCAATTCATTCAATCTTTTGAAGAATTAGATTGCACAGGATTTTATTTGTGTTGTTTGTGTCTAATGCTAGATTTTGATTGTTTATTGGAGTCAACTGAACAATGAAAGTGATGTTCCAACAATGGGAGTCAAGCTAACATATATTTTGGGGTATGATGAGTTTTAATTCTAGTTTGGTGATGACAAAGTGCTGTGGTTCACCATATCTGAGGAGTGTGAAAAAGAATTGAGTGTGAAGCTGCAATGCAAGTTTGTATCATACAGAAATGCTGTTTGGAGTACTTTAAGTGATCGCGTAGGGGTACATGTTTTCTAAATGCTACTAAGAGGATCTGATATGCGTGTTAGTGAGTAATTTCACTCAGCTGCAGATCTGAGTACTTTTGTCTGGGAAACAAAATGTAATCTGCCACTTGTCTGCTAATTGTAAGCACACATCAGACTTGGTTGGTGAAAAAGAGTAACTTTGTTCGTGCTGTGTTATAATTGGAGTGTAGTTGTAACATGAAGTTGTGTAGCATATGTACAAGTTGGAATACCCGAGTTGCCATACTTAAGATTCTCATGGAGTCTTAGTGATTCCTTCCACCAAATAGGAATGCTGTTATTTTTGCTGGAAATTTAGCTGTCACTTATCCTTTTTTGGCATAGTAGATGATAGAATTATACTTGGCCATGAATGAGTTGATTATAATGCTGAGATGGGTTTTGATGATGTGAGAGATTTTGCAGAATTGAGGCAGCACATTAGCATAACAATTGTGGCAGTGGAACGAAGGCAGAGGGAGAGGAATGAGGGTATTATTGGACAGAAATTAGATTGGAAAGCAAAATACTTGGGGCTTGCTTGGTTCCTCTTTGATTTTTAATTTTATGTTTTTTGTTTTCAAATCGATTGAATTTTTTATTTTTTAATTTTGCTTTCTTTCCTGCTTTTATAATTTATGCAAACCAGTTTCAAAAAAATTGATTTTGGTTCTTTTTTCGATTTTGTCATAATTTGACATTATTAGTAATTTAATATACACTATGTAATTATTTAATATTAATTATGAATACAATCATAAAATAATTTAATTATTAAATTATTTTTATAACTAATTTGAAATTGAAAATAAATCTTAATTAATCAATATAATTAACTTATTTTTAAATTTAATTTAAAAATTAATTACTATCAATTATAAAAGCATAATTAAATTGATATTAATAAAAATAAAAATTAAGAAACTACAATAGAAAAGATGGTTGTTGAGTATTATGAATAAAAGGTCTTTTAATAACGGACTTTTCTGGCACATGTATATGTATGATTTGAGGTTCTTGGTTACAAAGTTGTCTTTGATTTGAGCATCATCTAATGTGGTTATTTGGAATTGCAGTCGCAGGTTTTGTTGATTGCGTAGGAGGAGGGGGAAAAAGCTTGTGGTAGTGTTTGGAGTCAGGCAATAGAGAATATGGAGCAGAAGATCTGGGGTGGGGCTGCCTCTGCCGCTGCCGCCGCCGCTGCCGCCTATACGTTTTGCGTCTTAGGAATAGTGTATTGAGAGTGATCGATTGATTGATTGATTTGTTGATTTGAAAAGAATAATGTAATGCCCTTCTCATTGCTTTGCTTTGTAACATTGGATTGGGCTTTGATTTTCTTTCATATTAATATATAAGATGTATTTCCTTTCATATTAATATATAAGTGTGGATTTGTTTTTATTTGTTGATGTGTAAATCATTAACAAAAGCTTGAATAATAACAACAGAAAAAGTGAAGAATGCTTGAGCAATGCATGTTTGATTATTATAATAGTGACCAAACCAACACATTCTCTCCCTCTCTCTCCCTCTCTCTCTCTCTCTGAGGCTTGTAATCAATCAGAAGAATTAGCTAAATCATCAGATCCCAAGTATGGAGAAAATTAGAAGGGCGTCACATGCTGGCTCCTGGTACACCGACAATCGTAAACCTCTCTCTCTCTCTCGCTTCTTTTTGCGTCCTCTGTGCTGCCTTTTGAAACCATCAGTCGTAACTTTTAACGCACGCTTTTAGGTTTTACGGTTCATCAATCTCTTCTGCAACTCCTGGATTTTGGGTCATTTTTCTAAAACTGAGTCGGTAATCTCTTTTTTTATGAAAATGCTTAAATTTGATTTTTGATGGAGAAAAATGTTAGCTTGGTTGCTTTGTGGGGGAGTATGCAAATTTCAGTCTCACTATAATTTGTTTGCGCTAGTGATGAGGGTTGGGATTTTAGAGGTAATTGAAATAGCTTCGAATAACTTGTCTGATAGTTGGTTACTGTTTAAAGCAGTTGGTTCTTGTGTGCATGTGTGAGGGTCCGCTAACAGTGTTGTCTGTCAGCTAAAAAACTAGCCGAAGAACTCGATGGATGGCTCAGGGCTGCTGCGCTGCCTAAATCTCCTGATGTCCGCGGCGTGATTGCACCGTGAGTTTTGAATTCCTGTTATTTTGATCCTGCATCTTGAAAATTTTTTATCAAATCCATCTCCATATGTAGAATTAATTTGTCTAGTTTGGGGAAGGGCAGGCATGCAGGTTACTCATATTCAGGTGCTGCTGCTGCTTACGCATTTGGGAACATAGACCCTACAAATATGTGGGTGATGCTCTTGTTCATTTACTCTCTTTTCTTTGCGTTGGGCAAACAAGAAGCCTCCTTTCATAAATCTACTAGTTCATTTGAGCAAGGACTTCCCATTTGATGGAATGAGTCATATTTGTATTGAAACTGGTCAATTGTTTTGTTTCCCACTTTCTTATTGACACTAGATCATTTTTATTTTTCAGTTCTCGAATATTCCTACTTGGCCCGTCTCACCATTACTATACCCCAAAATGTGCTCTGTCAACTGCCACTGTTTACAAGACACCCATAGGTGACTTACCTATAGATTTGGAAGGTATTGCATTCTTGTACAATTCGGACCTCTAATATCTGACAGAGATAACATATTCAAAAGTGCCTAATCTTTTAAGAATTTTTTCAATTTAGTTCCGAATTTTTTTAAGTTTTCAATTTAGTGATTAAACTTTTAAAACTTGTATAAATCAATTCAAAAGGTTATTTTTTATCATATAAGATGTCCGCTAAATGTCATGTAAATGTTTATTTATTAGCCACATCAACAAAAACTAATGTTTTTAACTGAATTGTTAAGGTTTTAAAAGGTTGGTTACTCAATTGAAAATTTTAAAAGCTTGAGCACTGAATTAAAAATATCACAAAAGATTGAGCACTTTAGGATTAGATATCCCTATCAAATGATAAAAAATGCTATTCTCTTTTACTGTCTACTTCATTGCTATTGGCTTGTTTACCTGTATATGTCGTTGCTTGCATATTCCTTTAGATAAAAGATCTTAATGAATTAAAATTCAGTGAGAATATGGATGGGGATATTATGTTGACCATCTGTGCTTTCACTTAATATTCTAGATTATATGTGAGTGCATTTAGTACAAACAATGGCAAATAAAACTGTGTAGGTACTGTCATATCTGTGTCTTAGTGCAAGGAGATATGCCTGCTGCATTATGGATCAAAATCTACCGAGCTTTCAATATTGTACAGATTGACTATGCATTCACTTGAGATGAGAAAGTAAAATGGTTCTGCAGTTTGGACTTTGGACTTTTGAGGATAAATTTCCAATCACATGTGGATAGCTTATTACTGATCGAATATCTGTTCTTCCTTCTTTCAGTCATTGAAGAACTTAAAGCTGCAGGAAAATTTGAGATGATGGATTTACGTGTTGATGAGGCTGAGCATAGTATGGAAATGCACTTGCCATATCTTGCTAAACTTTTTGAAGGGTAATTTATATTGTTTAATGAAAATGGATTCTTTGTTTGTCACTTACTCTTATTGATACTGGCACAGGCATCCAATCAAAGTGGTGCCCATTTTGGTTGGTGCTGTTAGTGCAGAAAATGAAGTCTTGTATGGACGATTGTTGGCAAAATATGTAGATGATCCAAGCAATTTCTTTTCTGTGTCCTCCGATTTTTGCCATTGGGGTTCACGGTAAGTTCTATTTTGTCATATTTTTTTTTTCCTTTTAGAATCAAAGTTGCAAAACTAACAACTTCTCTTCAAACTGCTATAAAGAAGTGCATCTCATTCTTTTCATCATTACCTTTCCCACTCCTAGTGATGGTTTTTAGGGTTGCTTCAGTGACTTGATGCTAAAGTCCAGACCCTTCTATGTATAACTGGAGTTTCTGTTTTTGGATGCATGTGGTTTAATGCATGAACTATGGGAATCTCCTACATGTAGTTGATCCCAGTTCATGTGCGTGCTTTCAATCATTAATTTTGGAAAAGAAGTCAGTCGCATGTTATTTAGACGCAGTATTGTGTTTGAACCAGAATGCTTTTTGATGTTGATTTTTGTTCGGTCCAAGTAATATGACATCTTTTCAGTAAAGCTTCCAGAGCTGAACTCCATGATATTTGTTATTTTAAGTGTTTCTGATCTCACTAGATGTCCTCTCATAAGTCCTGACATGCACTGATTGTGTTAGGTTCAATTACATGCACTATGACAAGAAATATGGGGCCATACACAAATCTATTGAGGCATTGGACAAGATGGGCATGGATATAATAGAAACAGGAGATCCAGATGCATTCAAACAATATCTATCGGATTATGAAAATACCATCTGTGGACGCCATCCAATTAGTGTTTTCCTGCATGTGAGTGTCTCAACATTTTCTGAATCACCGAATTTAACCTTGGACTATAAAAGAATATATCATACATCTCCTTTTAAAAAGCATTTTGTTGAATTTTTTTGTATAGTTTGTGCTCTCTTTCTTTTCATTTTATTGATTTCAATTAGATGGTAATATTGATCTGGAGAACGGCTGTTAAGACTTGTTCACCCTGTGCAAGTACTGCGGCTTCTACCCCCAAGGTCATTAGACTTTTGGGAAGGGGTGTTTTAGTTCAGCTATTGACCTCAGAACTTGAGGGCACTGGATTAGTATCACCAGTGGCGGGAATAATTGTTCTTTAGTTCTTCTACTTATTGTATTTCATTTTCTAATTTTAACTACTATTATATTAACTTCTCTTACTATTAAGATACTACAATGTTGAAGTAACAGGTTGCCATAGGAAATTATGACAACAGAAATGATAAAAGTGTCCTTTGAAAAATGTTAAAGAGGACTTAAGTTAGCTGAATATGTGGAGGAGTAAAAGCTTAGTTATTCCTTTACATGGTTTCCTGTATTAGTCTCTACAAAATTAGAGGGGAAAGGCAGTTTCAATCACATAAAGAACAACTCTCTTCCAAGTCAGACAACTAAAAGTTCTTCATCAGTTCATCTATTAGTGTAATAAACTTTGGTGCGTTGAACCTAGTTGATGCTGATTAGGTGCTGTACTTTCACCAGGTTTATGTAAACCAATAAGGGGAAATGTTGGCCATTTTTATTTTTTGTGGATTTGGCATTAGATGCCGTCCCAAAGATCCATTAAGACATATGCTAAAGGCCGAAACTGCCATGCTCATATGAGATCCTGCAATTTCTTGCTCGATCATGTTTTGATAACGGCTGTAGCATTCAAGTAATACTCGTGAACGGTGATGTTTGCAAAAGATGGACAATTTTGTATTTGAGTTACCTTATAAGAGAGTAACTAGTTTTACTTATATTAGCAAATGTGTTGAATTTTTGATCCTAGGTTTTCGTATGGGAGCATCTGTTTGTTCATATCAACGGGTCCTTTACATTTGTTTGTTGACTTAATTATATGCGTTTTATTTTCAGATGTTGAAGAATTGCTCCACAAAAATAAAAATCAAATTCCTCCGTTATGAGCAGTCAAGCCAATGCAAAACTATGAGAGATAGCAGTGTAAGTTACGCATCTGCAGCAGCAAAGGCGGATGTGTAAGTTCTGTTTCTGCAAAAGCTTGGAATCGGGTGCTTGAAGCTTTTGCTTTAGTTGTGAAATGTTTAAACATTGACATCTTTTCTTTCCATTTGAACCTACCAACTCACCTCTATTGTAGGTGACTATCGGCTGCTAATAGCACTAATAATGCACACTTTATCTACGCCCAAACCTATGATAAAACCAAAATGCACGGCTAATGATATGTACACTAGATAACAAATGTTGCGATTATAGTGATGATTAATCTCAAAAAGTTCCTTGCGATTTGTGGTATGCTGATGCTGGCTGCTGGGAATCCACGCTTGTGGACCTTGCTATGGCATGTGACCAAATTTTAGGTAGAGAATGGAATGTCGTTAGAGCCATCGATTAACGAAGTGCCATGGCTGACGCTTGGGCAAAACATTGAAATTAAATGTGAAGGAACAAAGAGTACAATACTATCCATCATGATGAAACTCCCTGTCAACTTAAATTCTTGTGTTGTTATACCAACTTCTTGAATTTCAACTAGTTAGTTACATTCTCACTAGGGTAAATTTATTGCTCGTAAATCTCGTCATTCTTCTAAAGTTCATGGGTGTAAACTAAACCCCCTTTTAATTTAGCAATGCACACTTGATATCACTTCGACTGAATCTTTAATTTAGAGTAACTCAAAATTTTTCGTAGCAAGAACACTTTGACCTTTTGACAATAGTTTGATTGATGGACCAAAATTCCTGATTAAACATGTATCTGAAAACTAAGAGAGAAAATTTTCCTGTGTAAATCTTCCATTTCAAAATTTTCCTTTAAATATATATAGCATCCTAATGAACCTCTTGAGGGGTCCAATATGATTCATATCGTCTATATATACAACAATAATAACAAATCTGTCATTGAAATTCTCATGAAAATGTATGGACATATGAAATCATCAGTATATCCCTTTGTCAGTAAATATTTACAAAGTCGATTATACCGCATTCGTACAGATTGCTTCAATCCCTTTGTAAACAGATTGCTTTAATCCCTTTGTAACTTATAAAGTATGGGTGATGGGAGTCGGATTGATTTATTTCAAGTAGTTTAAATCCTTCAACGATTTCCATATAAATGTCGCAATTTAATGATCCATGTAGATAACCAAATCCATTAGTTGCATATCAAGACTTTGTTAAGCTATCAACTTATTAAAACACTACAAGAAAATTATAAATTAGCGATAGAAAATTACTAGAGGAAAAAATGCAATAGTAAATTACCGACAGAAAATCAATTTCCGTCAATAATATTGTCTAGAAAATTGTATTTTGTAATGGATAAAATATCCGTCGGTAAAGGTAGAGGGAGATTATCCCGGAAATTTTTCCGACGGAAGGGTGATGTCCGTCGGTAAAATAGACGGCAATGTTTAGCGGCATAAATAACCATTGAGTGTACCAACAGAATCGTTAATCCTTCGGTAAAATTGACAGTTAAACGTCATCGTTTACTTTAACTTCAACGTTTTTAATAAAACAAAAACGAAGTCATTTGGTTCAACACCAAACGACGTCGTTTTCGTTTAACCTAAAAGCTACTGAAGTCCAACCCCCTCCTCCATCATCATTTGCTTTTTTTCATTTTCTCCTCTCTATCGCCGTCGATTTTGTCTCCTTGTCGCCGTCCTTGTCTCTGTTTAAGGTGAGTTTTGTCCTCCCTTATGTTTTCTGCTTCTTATATATGTGTGGACGAGTTTTATACCCATTTTTTGAAATGTTGTTCATGCATATATTATGTTATTCCAGTAAACTAGTCTGCATTTTACCATATTGTGTGATGAATGACAATATACGGTGTGACGAATGACAGTATATGAAGAATATACGGTGTTTTAATTGTTAATTTTAAGTGGTATGAGTCACATTCCATTTAGCCATTTTGTTTTAGATATTCTAACTACTAAATTGTTCAAACTTTTGAGATTTTTCTATCACTAATGTGTACCTTCTGATAAGGGAAACAAGAGTTCATTCTTTATTATGAATTGAAACATTTAAGCAGCATTTATCATATTGCTTATGCTTTGTTATTTGTTATATGTTATCTCCAAATTATATTTTGTTTGATTTTCGGTCACTCTACTTGTTATTTTAGATTATATTGGTCAAATCTTTCAACTATTAGTGTTGCTTCATATTTCTTGTTTAGGCAAGCTTTTGAATCCAAATTTTCCTTTAGTATTTAGTTATTTGTTTTAGCTAGCTTAGAAATGTGATATAAAGATGGCTAGTTCATTGTTCATCATTTTCACTAGCATCAAAGGTGTTAGGAATTTGTTTTGCACCATATGAAAATGGCTTGATAATAATGGGATTTCATAAAGGCCAAAGTGTTTTCACATATATTTTATTTGCGTAATTGGATTTTAAAGCTTGAACAAATTTTAGATTTCGATTTTAAAATGGGAGTGCTTAAGGTTTAGTGATTTGGTACCTAGGGCTTTTAATGATTTTTTATTTTGAATTTGGTTGAATATTTAACTTGGATAATTTGAAATTAAATTTAGGCTTGAGATTGAATTTCACCTAGATGAATTAGGTTTTTATTTTATTCACTTACCATTATTTATTAAGACAATTTCATTTTTTATAATTATGATCTCTCACTTCTTTTCTTTTCCTTATTTTGACAATGCATTAAAAATTCACATATTAAGCATAAAAGGAAGAAAAAATATATCACATATAAACCTAAAAATACAAAATTTGAATCCATTTGTTTACAGTCAATAGAAATTCATAAGAATCCATCAATACTAGGAAAAATATCATGTTGACTTCAAGAAAATCCTCACTTAAATCTAAAGACTTACATTTAGTCTCTAACCTAGAAAAGTCACCCTGTTTAAAAATATATCATTTCATTTGTCTAACTAAAAGGTTAGAGTTAATATTATTCTTCCCTCTAAAAGTTACTTTGTTATTTTAAATTCATGTTTGGTTTTTCATAATTGAATTTGTTTCTGTAGGAAAATTTTAAAGTGACGTAATAAGCTTCCTAAGATTAAAAACTTCAGTTTTATTTGGCAAATAAGATTGTTAGCTTCTCCTCTTTCTATTAGTCATAATTATTTCCTTTTTAGATTATAATGCATATTTAGTTTACTAGTATTTATGTCTTTGTTAATATTTCATAAGATTTTTAAATTGTGAATTTTTTGAATAATTCAAGGTTCAAAATACACTTTATTCATTTGTGTTTTCTTGTATTGATCTTTTAAGCTTTATTTTCATTTATTTTTAGTGCATCATGTTATCAATTATTTAGTTTTTGATACTAATTTTATGTGTCATCCATTAGTTCCTTATTTTTAGTCTTTCATAATGATAAAAAATGTAAAGCTTTAGAGATTAATATTATACGTGTTCATATTATTTATGTTTAGGTTTTTATTCACTGTTCTTTAGGTATATTTTATATTAGGTTTTACTCATATGCATATTTTCATTATGATATTTATGTTAAATTTGATCATATTTAGTTTGTGTATGGGATATTACAAATTTTTATAAGTTTGGTATTAGGAATTATGATAAGATTCAGAAAGCTAGACCAATTGCCTTTTAATGTATTTTACTATTTTAGTTTGGTTCAGATATCTTTAGAATTTTAATAAAGCATAATAAAATATTTTTCTTTAATTAGGTTTCTAATATAAGGGTGGGTCAAGCGTAATATTACTCTTTTATTGTCTTTAAAACTTAATGCAAGTTAAATTAAGTTCATATTCACAAGGAGGTTTAAATGAACTTTAATTTTTATATTTTTAGAATCTATAACTATTAGTTTTGATTTATGTTTTTTTTTTTCATTTTGGATTAAAATTTTAGGATCAATGCTTTTCAAATCAAAAACTCATATGTGGATTTTGGTTTAGCTAAAGTAGTCCCATTGTGATTAGTTCAAGTCTTCATTTAAATGCTTATATATGAACGTCGGTTTGAGTTTTGTGTGTTTGAGTTTATGTGTTATAAATGACACATATGTCCATCAAAATCCCTACTGTATACCAGAATGTCATCAAAATACAAAACAACAAACTTCTGGTGAATGCAAGTGGTATTATTTGTAAAGAGTGATGATATTTTTTGTATAGAATCATAGTATTTTTTGTATGGAATCATAAGAGTTTCAAGTGTTAATGCTTATAGTGAAATTTGGCGTTGTGTGCAACAGATATAAATACAAAACTATTGAACAAGTGTATTATATTAAATACGAAATTTTCTTTTTCATAGGTCTTATTTTGTGTTAAAGAGCATCACTCATCCTTCTTCTTTGTAGTATGCAGTTGTCTGTCCATCCAGGTAAGTCATCCAACAAATGTCTACCAATATGTTGCTTTAATAGTACGAGTATTTACGATTGAGTTTTGTGTGAATGCAAAGGAGGTTTTGATTTTGTATTGTTGTTTAGAATATTCTTATAATCATTGATGAGTTTTTATATTCTTCTTTAATACTATAAGTATTTATGTTTGAGTTTTGTTTGAATCATTGATAAGTAGATGTATGAATTACATAAGTATTTACTGTATGTGGAATGAGTTTGAGATCTTATGGATGATCCAATGCATAATAAACCCCTAGGATGATATATAGGTTGGAAACCCGTGATGAAGCTCCCATGAGGTTTATCAGTGAAAAATTTCATGAGCCTAGGAGTCACAGCGAGACCTTGCTTTCTTGATTCATATGGTCTAACAATGTCACGTACCATAGTGCTTGTTTAAATTCAAACTTTGGAAATGAACTTGTAGGTGATTAATTTAAACATGAAAACTTTAACTTCATTATGATTAATTCAAACTTAGTATTAACATAAGAAATTCATAGGTTTAATAGACATGACAATTCTTTGCATAATAAACCCTTAGGATAATATATAGACTGGAAACTTGTGATGCAGTTCCTATGAGGCTTATCGGTGAAAATTTTCAAGAGCCTAAGAGTCATAGAAAGAACTTGCTTTCTTGATTTACATATGTAAACAATGTCATGTACCATTTATTGTTAGGTTTAAAATCAAACTTTGAAAATCAACTTGTAGGTGATTAATTCAAACATGAATGATTGAACTTCAATGTGATTGCTTGATGTAGTGTTGGATTTAATACATGTATTCAATTTTTTTACTTTTAATGTCACTTCTTACAGGACATTGGCTGGCATATTGCTTTATTTGACTGATATATACTCAAATATGTTGTCTATGAATTAATTCATCTAACTTTTGTTCATATTTGGAATATTTTTAGAAGAATTGATGGCTAGATGTATGAATTATAATTCATTTGTAAGGTTACTATGAGTTAGAATATAGTGATTTTCCAACCACTAAGGTGGAATTGGTTGTGATTGAGTTTTCTAATTGTGAACTGATATGATGGGATAGGTTGGTTTCAATTTGGAAGGGAAATGGTCAAAGATCTATAAAAACTTAGGGGATGTTCTATAAAGTAAAGGTTAAATGTTTTGTAAACTTAGGAGAAATGAAGGATACTAACTACGAAATCACTTTTTTAAATAACAGTTTTGCATAAATGAGTAATGTTGATAGATCTTGGATGTATAGACGATTAACATCTGATGGTTTCATTAATCCTGAGTTTGTTGAAGGAGTTGAAGCGTTTATTCACTATGCATATTCTCAACTTACATATATGGATGACCCAAAGATCAAATGTCTATGTAAAAAGTGCAAATATAATCGTTTTCTTTATATTGATGAAGTGAATCTCCATTTGTTAAGAAAAGGATTTGTTCTAAATTATTTTGAGTAGACGCGGCATGGGGAGCCATTAATTTGTAATACCTCAAGGGGTAATGAATTAAACCCATCAATAAATGTGAATGAGTTTGAAGAGGGGATTGGATTTAGAACAAGTAATGTGGGTGCAACTGAAAATCCTTACATCCAAATAGTTTATGATGTAGTCGGTTCTATCTTTCAGGAAAATATAGAAAATCTTGAAGAAGAACCAAACCCATATGTAAAAAAGTTTTTTGACTCACTGTAATCAGCTTACCAAGAATTATGGCCAAATTGTAAGATCATGACTCAATTATCTTTAATTGCTCAAATATTGAACATAAAGTCTAAAGGGAATATTTCTGATCGAATTTTTGATAAAATTCTTGCTTGGTATAATGAATCGTTGCCTCTTGATCATACAATGGTTGATAATTTTTACAATATAAAGAAACTTATTAAGGGTCTTGGTTTGCCAGTTGAAAAATTGATCGTTGCAACTTGGGACTTATGTTGTTTTGGGGAGATAATGTGGAATTACAAGAGTGAAAATTTTTGTGGCAATCTAGGTTCAAACTTAGAAAGCTTACTATGAAATAGAAATTAGTACCTTGGAAGCGAATGTATTATTTCTTGCGTACTCTGAGACTTCAAAGACTATATGTCTCTGATGTTACTACATCTCATATGAGATGGCATAATGAACATGAACAAGAAGATGGAATAATGAGCCATTCATCGGATGCGCTTGCATGGAAATATTATAATAGCACCTATTATAAGTTTGCAGCTAAAAGTCGAAATGTTAGGTTGGGATTGTCGATGGATAGATTCCAACCTTTTGATCGATTTGACCAACAATGTTCATCATGATTAATCATAATTACTTATTATAATTTATATTAATGAATGTGTGTGAATGACGCATATATGTTCTGTTCTTGACAGTGATTATATCAAGGCCTACAAATCCAAAGCATATATTTTTTTTGTATTCTTACAACCATTGGTATCTGAATTGCATTATCATTGGGAATATGGTGTGGAGACATATGATGTGTCTCTAAAACAAAATTTTTTGTTAAGAAAATTTTGATGTGGACTATTAGTAATTTTCTAGCATATGCTATATTGTCTGGATGGAGCACAACAGGGAAATTGGCTTGTCCTTATGGTGACAATGATTCTGATGTGTTTTATCTTCCAAATAGGCCAAAACATCTTGGTTTGACAACCATAGGAAATTTCTTCCTTCAGATCATCCATTTAGGCGTAATAAACAAAAGTTTATTAATAATAGGATGGTATAAACACCTCCTCCCTCTTACAAAGTTGGTGAAGAGAAATTACAGGAGATTTATGAATTAAGGTTGCTGAAAGTTATAAAACTTGAAGCTGATGAAGTTAATATAAGCATTAGTAAAAACTTTGGTTGGAGAAAGCACATCATCTTTTTGGATTTATCATATCGAAAAACTAATTTGATACGTCATAATTGAGATGTGATGCATATTGGAAAAATATTTTTGACAATTTCTTCAATATCATAATGAACATTGAAGGGAGGATAAAGGACATTCCAAAATCACAAGCTGATTTAAAACTTTTTTTATAGAAGGAATGAGTTAGATAAAGATCTTTGCATTGGTAAATATCTGAAAGCATGTTACACTTTGGACAAAAAACAAAAGGAAATTTTATTTGAATGGTTGATAAGTTTAAAGTTTCCCTATGGTTATGTTTCAAACTTGGCAAAGTGTGTGGACATGAGAAAGTACAAATTATTTGGGATGAAAAGTCATGATTTTCATGTGTTTATGCAAAAGATAATTCCAATTGCATTTCAAGAGTTGCTATCAAATAAGGTTTGGGAAGAGATAACATAATTAGAATTTTTTTTCAAAAGCTTAACATCATTTGAAATAAAGTTGGTTGAAATGGAAAAACTAGAAAGAGAAATTGTAGTAATCTTGTGCAAATTAGAAGGGATTTTTCCTCCAAACTTCTTTAACTGTATGGAGCATCTACTCGTGCATTTAGCACACGAGGCTAAAATTGGTGGTCCGGTTCAATATCGATGGATGTATACATTTGAGAGGTAATTATAGTAAATATTTAAATTGGAGTTATAGCATGTTTTAATCACAGAATTGTAATAATCCTATTTGCTAATGTAGGTATTTGCATCACTTGAAGAAAAATGTCAAAAACAAGGTTAGAGTTGAAAGTTCAATATGTAATGCTTATTTAGTGGAGGAAGCAAGTACATGTTGTTCACATTATTTTGAGTTGCATGTGTTCATAAGAGAAAGAAAAGTTCCTCGAAATGAAGTTGGGGGAGGAACGGATGATGTTGATGATAACTTATCCATTTTCACAAATCCTGGACAAACATATAAAAAATTAACAAAAAGAATGTTAGCAGAGGAAGAAATAAAAGCTGCCCATGGTTACACTTTATTGAACTGTGAAGAGGTTCAACCTTTCGTGCAGTAAGTTGAAATTAACTTTGAAATTGATTATTTGGGTTTTCAAAGTTAGTGTTGTTAACAACTAAAATACATAATAATATTTTTAGATTATACGAGGAATGGTTATGCGAGTTAATGCCCGAAAAAACACAGGATGATATTAATAAAGAAGTTAAAAGACACTTTCCTCAACGGTTCGAGAAATATGTAAATTTTCACTTACAATTATTGAAAGGGTTGAATTATCAAATCAAAATGTTCAAATGACATTATACTATTTAATATGATAATTTATTTTTGTGTAGGCCTAAAAAAATTCAATAGAGAATAAGTTCATATGTGATCTTGTGAAAGGACCTTTTTGAACCGTTAAATCATATCCGGTGTATTTCGTTAATATATACAAATTTCATACAAAATGTTAGATTCTCATATTGATTGGAGAGGGGAACGAAGTAGGCCTTATAAGGCTATAGAAACCTCTCCCTTAAAAATGCGTTTTCCCAGGTGGGAAGAGCAAAATCTTGAGGATTTGGCTGGACCAAGGCCTAAAATGGACAATATCTATGAACGAGTAGTCTGGGTTGCTACAAATGATATCAGAGTCAGTACCCGGATCGATGTGCCAGCAAGGACGCTGGGCCTCCAAGGGGGTGGATCCAAGCCTATGGGCTAGTGAGGACACTGGGCCTCTAAGGGGGTAGAATGTTAGATTCCCATATCGATCGGAGAGGGGAACGAAGTAGGCCTTATAAGGCTATGGAAACCTCTCCCTCATAGACGCGTTTTTCCGAGTGAGTGTGCAGGAAGAGAAAAACTGTGAGGGCTTGGCAAGGCCAAAGCTCTACCCGGGCTGTTACAAATGGTATCAGAGACAGTACCCGGGCCAATGTGCCAGCAAGGACACTGGGCCTCTAAAGGGGCTGAATCCAGGTCTGTGGGCTAGTGAGGACGCTGGGCCTCTAAGGGAGATAGATCCAGGCCTATAGGCTAGCAAGGACGTTGGGCCTCCAAGGGGGTGGAATGTTATATTCTCATATCGATTGGAGAGGGGAACAAAGTAAGCCTTATAAGGCTATAGAAACCTCTCCCTCAAAGACGTATTTTTCCAAGGGTGGGAAGAGCAAAACTGTGAGGGCTTGGCTGGGCCAAGGCCCAAAGCGGACAATATCTATGAGTGGGTGGTCCGGGTTGTTACAAATGGTATCAGAGCCAGTACCCGGACCGATGTGCCTGCAAGGACGTTGGGCCTCCAAAGGAGGTGGCTCCAGGCCTGTGTGCCAGCAAGGACGCTGGGCCTCCAAGGGGTGGATCCAGGCCTATGTGCCAGCAAGGACATTTGGCCTCTAAGGGGGGTAGATCTAGGCCTGTGGGCCAGCGAGTACACTGGGCCTCTAAGTGGGGTGGAATGTTAGATTCCCATATCGATTGGAGAGATGAACGAAGTAGGCTTTATAAGGCTATAGAAACCTCTCTCTCATAAATGCATCTTCCTGAGAGAATGTGCAGGAAGAGCAAAACCGTGAGGACTTGGCTGGGCCAAGGCCCAAAAGCTCACAATATTTGTGAGTCGGTGGTCCGGGCTGTTACACATAATATCATGATGATAGCATGACAACAGTAAATAGTGTGGTTTGCATATTGGGAGAATTGATGGATTACTATTGTAAAATGATTGAGACACTTGAAATTACGTACCCTACATTGCCAATAAAGCGGAGTGTGATATTCAAGTATAACTAGTTTGATCCAACTCCTAATGTTGGTATAAAAGTGCACAGCTGATACAATCTAATTGAAATCAACCAGCAAAGAAGATTTAGACAATTTAAACCTTTCGTATTGGCGATATAAACGATCCAGGTATATTATGTCCCTTTTCCTAGCTTAAGATGAGATAAGTCAGATTATTTGACCGTTTGCAAAGTAAAACCTAAAGGTGTTTTTGCTGGAACCCCGCCCCGGACGGGTCACGGGCCCGACGTCCTATATGACATCTGGACACGCTTCCTCCGAGGGAGGGATTCCCCACCAGTGATACTTAAAACGAATAAATTCATTTAATTTACCTCCGTACAAAAGTTGAGATAAATCACAAAAATTATTCAATAAGTGTTGACCCCAAAAATATATGCGTGGTGGAATCGTAGAATAGGCATAAACATAAAAATAAAACAATCATGAACAAAAATTTCAGAAAAATATTTAATACACAATTTAATAGATAACAAAGATTTAATTAAAATAGCTAATAAGACTTCCATAAGATTTAAATTTTTTTAAAGGGCAAACATAAATTCCCCCTATTTATAAAAATAATTCCAAGCCCAAAAGTAATCTAAGCATATTTAATTTGATAGTAAAATCAAAAGTGAGTTTTAAAAAATAATCAGAAAAGTCAAAACAGAAAGAAGACAATCGGATTTTGAGGGAGTTGCAATCGTTTCATGGAACGATCGCAACTTCCATCCGAACGACGACCTCGCGATTGCGAAGCGCACTGGATACGCACCCTCGCGTTCGCGAGCAGCCGCTAGTCCGGGCTGCCTAGCGCTCGCGAGGTGCCCAGACTGGCTCGCCCTCGCGAGGGGCCGCGAGGCCAGTCACCCAGGGAGCAGAATCTTCAAAAATTCCTATCTTTCTACTCAGAACTCAAAAAATTACAAACTTGGTATCCATAGAAAGCTGAAAAGAAACTCTACAACTTTTCTGAAGGATTCAAAAACCAATTTGGTCTCTAAGACCCTTAAAAATCACTGCAAGGAACCTGCCAAAACAAAGAAGATGAAGAACACTAAAAATGCAGCAGAAACTCTAAACACTCTAACTTTCCACCCTAAGGTC
>JANQBM010000008.1:18146509-18161511 GCA_025594535.1 Erythroxylum domingense
CATGAGATGTGGTAATTTACCACACCTGGACCCGTTTCTTTGGTCCGACCCGTTCTCTGGAAACGGGATGTTACAAAAACAACAAGAAGGAAACATACCAGGAACAATTCCACATCCAAATGAATCTTTATAACTATTCAATCATACACAAAATAGAAACCATCTAGGTGAAATCCCAAACCTTAAAATTGACAAAGTAGGTCTTCTAATGCTTTTCCTTCCCTTTTTCTTTAGTTTTGCTTGAATCACCAAGTGAAAAATGATGGAATGAAGAAGATGAAGTGGAGAGGAGAAAAGATGAAGTTAAACCCTCAAATTTTCGTGCATCTCCCCTCTTCATATGCCTTTTCAAGAATGTTAACACATGTTTCAATCTCATTGGTCTATATGTTATAATCTTATTGGACCATGTGTTACAATCCCGTTGGACCACATGTTACAATTTTATTAGACCATGTGTTGCAATGCTATTAGACCATGTGTTGCAATTCTATTAGACCATGTGTTATAATTTTATTGGACCATGTGTTACGATTCCATTGGACACACATGTTTCAATCTTATTGGTCCATGAGTTAACTTTAGAAAAATTTGCATATTGGTCCTTCTTCTTCTTTAAATTCCCACATTTGCCTATACTCTTATAAATTAATTTTATTCCCCTATGTATTAATTTTCTAATGACATAAACTTCATGTAATTTGGTTAATTATATCGGGAGTTATACCCCAAAAACTGCAGGCTATTTAAAATAAGGACATCAGCCAGAACTCAACTTCAAACCAGATTTCAAAACTCCTAGAGGTAGAATCAGATTTAGTTTCCTTCATGAAAGTTGTAGATAAATGTATCTAGTTTCATTTGAATCTAAAATCATTCAATTTTTATGTCTACAATTCAAGATATAGCTGAACTACCGAAGTTTGTTCAGTAGTTAAACCAAAATTAGCATATGACCATCATTTTTCCGTCATTCAATTCTCATAATCTTAACACATATTCATGCCAATTCAAATCTCATAACACTTGTATTAATACATGCTATCGAGTTTAAAATTGCCTCAAATGTTTAATTCCAAATTCCAACTCCAAAAATCAAGCCAATCATACGTGTATTGCCATAAATATGTACCCTTTCATCTAGGGTATATATTGGGGCCTTACATTTATTCTATATGATGAAGGAGTCTTTCTTACTTAAGGTGATTGTGACGATTCCTCGACATCATCCTTCTTTGGCTCCTCCTTTTTCTCTTCACATTCTCCTTCTCTTCTTGAGTAGTAGCCTTCTCTTTCTCTTCTTCCTCATTCTCTTCAACCCTTAACACCTTTACACTCCTCAAAGTTATCACATCCACTTGCTCCCTTAGGTTTGGTTTGGTGTTGTTACGCAAATCACCTTGTTTTTCTTCAAATACAAGTTTAATGAGCTATCCAATTTGAATCTCTAGGTTGTGGGTGGAGGTTTTAGTCCTTTAGAAATGAACCTTAATTATAGTTATGATTTTCATCATGTTCTCCTAGAGACTTGGCTTTCCTTCTTGCTATTGATTTTGTTAAATTTTGGATGGAGATTTATTATACCATGTAAAATTAGGATAGTCTCTCTACCTTAGATTGTATGTATCATTAAAAAGGATGTTATTAGAACAGTTCCCATAAAATTTTGGATGCGCATATAGTTAAAAAAATGCATTAACTCGCTTTATGAATTTCCATAACAGGTTTCTCATTGACTTAGAAAGATCATGTAGTTTTATCTTTAGTGACCCATATAACCCTCATTATCTATTCATATATATCATCTTTCAATCTCAATGTACAAAATATGACATTAAGTTAAAAGCTATCATGCTTTAATTTAACATGTTGTAAACATGAACAATTCTTAAGAAACTATAATCTTTAATTAAAATCGAAGTAATCAATTTAAAATATAATTCTAGAATCCATCCTATCTAAATCTATATCTCAATTTTATTCATAATCAAATAAAATAAACTAACAAAAAATAAAAATAAGATAAAGGTGTGAACTCTCATGGATCTTAAATCTTGAAGTTCTTGATTGATCGTAATAGAATCTTACTTTTCTTTAAGATTGTTTCGTCCTTAATGTGCTCTTAAATCTCCTTTGCTCCTTTCCTTGTGACTAATTTCTGGTCCTTTCAAATTTCTCCCCTTTTTGCTCTTATATTTTCCTCCTTTTATTTTGTAAAATCCTAAGATTTTTATCAAGTATGGGATAACCATGAGCCTTTGCTGGTCTTGGGTTGCTTTAGTGCCACCAAAAACATTAATTTATGTAAATTTTAATGCTAATTTAGATCAACAACATGATACCATGTTGATCCCTTGTTGGATTTCCTCCTCTTTTATTTCATGTTTGAGGCTCTTCATTTAGAATATAATTATGAACATGATACCATATATATGACATTTTAGGTAACATTTGACCATGTCTAGGCCATGTTCTTTATATGTCCAAATAGTTGAAGAAGCAAAATATATACTTTTGTAATACAAGACTTACACAAGGACATGTTTTCATTGTTTTCCTTTATGTGCCAAGCTGTCAAAGAAATATAATGTACTATTAAGTTACATTGGTGACATATGGTACAAGATAGGTGCTGAATTACTGAACATAGGGCCATTTTTAAATTGTATTACACCATAATTAATCTAAAACTTCTCTCACTCTAAATTGTGCAAATTCATTCATTCTTCATTAGAGAACAAAAATAAGGTATATAAAAAATTATACGTTAAATTAAGTACCAAATCATGTAAAAATCCCAAAAGCACAAAATAATTTCTCTCAAAGTCTTACTAAAAATATAGTGTAATTAGTACATAACAATATTTAATGTAAAATTCAAACCATATGGAGAGGTAGAAAGATGCAAGGTGAGATTGGTGGCTCAAAGATACACTCAAACACATGACATTGGATATAAAGAGACATTTACACCTATAGCAAAAATGAACTTAATCAAAGTTTTATTTTCTCTTGTTACAAATATTGAATGGGAACTCTACCAATTGAACATCAAAATGGTTTCCTAAATGAGAAATTGGAAGATTAAGTATTCATAAGGATGCCTCCAAGATTTAATGGTGGAAATACTAAGGTATGTCAATTTAAAAGTCCCTTTATGGATTAAAATAGTCACTTAGGGCTTGGTTCATTAGATTTAGTTTAGTGATGAAGTCATTTAGGTATACAAGAGGACAAGTTGACTGCACCATATTTATAAAGGAAGAAGCAAAAAAATCCATTCTTATAGTGTATGTAGATGGTAATTACTAGCGGTGATTATAAAGATATTTAAAAAATTGAAGACTCATTTAAAGAATGGATTTCAAATTAAATACCTTGAAACTGTAAGGTACTTTCTTGGTATAAAAGTAGCTTAAAATAAATAAGAAATATATGTTACTCAAGGAAAATATATCCTTAACCTAATATGGGAAATTGGGAAATTGAATGCAAACATGCTATCACTCCTCTGGTAAAGAATTGGAAGTAAAAAGTTACTAATGATAACCTTCTAGTAGACTAAGGTCAATACCATAGATAGGTGAGAAAATTAATATAGCTTACACTCCATAGACTTGATATTACCTATAACATAAGTGTAATGGATTAGTTTATACGTTGCCTTATTGAAAGGAATATATAGGCAACTAAGAGAATACTAAAGCATTTTACGGGAACTCCTAGCATAGGAATTTGTTTAAGAAAGGCAACATAAGAGACATTGAGGGATTTGTAGGTGCTAACTAGGATAGTTCAAAAGACAGTAAATCCACAACATGCTATTGCACGATAATATAGGAAACCTTATTATATGGAGAAGAAGAAAATAGTCAATTGTGGAAGGGGGTACTAGAGTACCAAGCAATTGAATAAGGAGTGTGTGAACTAATTTGGATTGAGAAACTTCTAATATACCTAAAATTCCTTAAATAAGGTCCTATGAAGTTGTACAGTGACTATAAATAAGCAACAAGCATAGTATATGTCCATTCCAACATGGTTAGATGAAACTTGTGAGAATTTATAAGAGCTTTATTAAAGATGAAATAATTTAGGATCACTACATATCTCATGCTTTCGAATAAAGCATCAAGAAGCAAATATTCTGATCAAAGCTTTATCTAAACCATGATTTTAATTGGCAAGCTAGAAATGAATGATCTATTCACTAACTTGAGGGGACTGTTAGAAAAAAGTCTTAAGTTTTCAATGTGATTAGGCATTTAATGCAATTAGCTATAAATGTTATTGAGTAATTGTAGATCATTGATTTTTAGTTTTTGTAGGTTAGAGTAATTCCTTTAAACATTCCTTTCATACCACCTAAAATAACATTCCTTTCATACCCCCTAAAATTAGGCTTCTAAAAATTAACAAGGAGAATTCGTTGCTAAAACTTCTTTGTTCAGTAATTTACCCTTCTCATAATTAAGATAGGTAAATTATATTTTAAATCTCTGATTTTGTCTAATTTTGTAATACTAGTCAAAACTACTAAAAATCAATAAAATGCTCAAACTTTCAATTTATTGCATAAAAAACTATTGTTAACTCCTCAATAATACTGTCGACGTGGACTACTACTTACATTAGTCACTTTACTCATCAGTATACACATAACATTTAAAATAATTAAAAATTAAAAATACAGAAAGAATGGTAAGTGACTCACTTTGTTGTTTTAGTGAAATAATCCAAATATCATCTTTAAACCCCTTTTGGCACCACAACCACCAAAACTAGGTTTATCGATGCTCATTTCCAACTGCTTCAAAAATTAAGAATACAAAATTACCCCCTTTTTTCATCTCCTTTATCAATACCATCTTATCTCTATTGCAGTAATTTTGACGACCATCATGACATGACATCAGTAGTCCTCCTAGACCCTTATTTTAAACCCTATTACTCACCAAACCTTATCTCCATTGTTGCTTATAAAACTCAAAACCCCACTACCACTTTGCTTTCATAACATGAGTAACGTAACCTAACTTCATTATTTCTCAAAAACTCAAGTTAAGCTCATTCTTTGCTTTTTTGTTATAGCAAAGACCAAATCTTTCACTTGCCATTTCTTCACCTAACAACACTTTGGGCTCATTCTTTGCTTTTTTTCTATAGCAAAGACCAAATCTTTCACTTGCCATTTCTTCACCTAACAACACTCGGACAAATTTAACCTACTTTACACTATAAAGCTTGTTCTTTAGCCTTTGAAACTAGGTATCAAATTGATTTGTGAAAATATTGCCTAAGATGCACAATGTTGTGAATGACAAACATGTTTGATCATATGATAATATATGTGTTCCTCCAAAATTAGACAATTTAAGAGAGAAGATAGCAATGGTTCAACTTTGGTTAGTGGCAAACACTTGACTTCAAAAACAAAGTTATTTTCAAGTAGGCTAAAGAGTGCTTGGAAACAATAATGTTGAAATTCAATAGTGTTGGTAAGCCATTGTTGATCCTCTTTATTTTTAACTTTTAATTATTTTAAATACCATATGTGTATGGATTTGTAAAGTGATCAACTTCCGTGGCAATCTATGTCATCACTATTAATGAAAGAGTTATTTATGAAATATTTTTGTAACAAATTAGAAAATTAAATATTTAGTTGATGCTTTTTTATAGTTTTGATTAGTATTACAAAATTTTAAAAAAATTTAAATATAATTTATCTAATTAAAATTTGATACGGTATAAAATAATAAAGTAGTCTAATAAATTATCTAATTAAGTGAACTAACGTTTAATGAACAAAATGACACTTTATGAATGTGTGAGAGTAATTATTAGATTTACAATATATATAAATAATTGTAAAGTGTCTTACACCTGCACATATTAGTTTCACAAATATTTAATTTTATCTCATCGGTTAAGAAATTTGTACAATAAAAATAACTCAGATAGCTCAATTTCAACAACTTTTGTAAATTAGGATGGAAATTTTCAGTAAATTAACAAACTTAGCCAAGGTTTTTAAATTTTGTTTAATTTTGATTATCGTAAAATCTCCCGCATCTCATTCTTGACAAAGGAACAGGTCGAAGGTTGAGTTGATTGACTACTTAAAATTGATTTATGGAAATGAGAAAGCTCCTAAAAAGGACCTGATTTTGCCGTTAAATCAATCAATTGGGTTAGACATAAAGTCCACGAATGGGGAAGTGGTTTGTCGCACACCAACATGACCCTTTTAAATTTGGCATTACTGTAACAACCCAGTCATGCATGCACTGACAAAGCTCCACCCTCTTTCTCGCTACGCGTAAGAGACCCTCATGCTCACGCGCTTTACATACAAATTTGATAAACGAGCCCAATCAATATAAAATCTTCTTTGTATACGATAATACAGGCAAAATGGGAATATATCCTCTTTTTTGGTTAATCATTTTTTATTAAATTTTATTCACATATTTATATAAAACTTACATAAATATGTAAATAAAATTAAATGATACAATTAAAAATGAAATGCGTATCTCAAAAATATGATCTGAATTATCCTTAAAGTGAATGTCTAAGTTCTTTATTAATTGAAACATCTCTACCAAAATGTTTTGAAGCAATTGGTGTGGGTATCGCCTATGTTGTCTTCAAATCCTTGCCAAACAAAACTGTGTAATAAATTCATAGATTTGGATGCATTTAAACTTTCTTGAAGTTCTAAAATGCAATATTTGACTGCGAAAGTATTAACCAAGGGCCTGAATTAAAAATTGTAATAAAATCCTAATTAAATAGGAGAGGGTGTTGCCACTTGCTTAAATAGAGCGTTAACACAACCCCTCAACTATCACTGTCTACTTTTAACAAAGTGGAAGCACCTTGTCGGCTAAGGTTTCTCCGGTGGACCCCACCCCTGAGCATTTGTAACGCTCATGCAGTAGCTTTTATAAACCATCGTACTTATCGTGATAAGCCATTGAGCTTATACCTCGAAAGCGTCGCCTCCATTATATAAACTTCACTTCACTTTTGAACCCTCACAACTCTAAGAACTAGAAGAAGCATCTTCTCGGAAAGAGCACTCTTTGATTGAGAGAGAGAGAGAGAGAGAGAGTGTAGGTGGGTCGAGGTGTAAAGAAGCGAGAGATAGAGAGCGAACAGAGTTCAAAGTGACTGTTACTCTGTTTAACAGGTGAGCTCTGCGTCGTCTTTTTTCGAGTCTGATGTCTACTTTTGAGCATCTTCGATCTTAATTGGGGGGTAAAGTTACTTTACTGTTTCTCAGTAGAGAAACCCTAAATTTTTAAGTTCATTTCCCTGTTCTGGATTAAGGTGTAACGTGATTGTTAATTCCAAGGCTGTTTAAGTCTCTTGACCTCAAATCCGATGTAACTTCTCTAGTTGGAATCGCATTTCCAATTCTGTTTGTTTGTTTTCTTATCTTGATGAAAATCCTGTCTCGTTTATTGCCGAGTATTTCAAAGAAAAACAGCAGAATTCACTCAGCAACAGAGACGCCACTTGGATTGTGAAGTATTTATGTCTCTCTGTTTCTTTCGGTCTTCTTTTTTCCCCCCCTAGATTCTACTAATACGAAAATTGAATATCTCAAGGGAAGTTGGTGTTCTTTTCATTAATTTTTGGAGCTCGTGCAGAAGGAGGAGTGGCAGCAAAAATGACGTCGTCACTCAGTAGGGATCTTATCTTCCTGATTTTACAATTTCTTGACGAAGAGAAGTTCAGCGAAACTGTTCATAAGTAAATTCTCTATTATCTTCTTTCTTTTTTCGTTTTTACATCGAAAATTAGAAAGCAGCTTTACCGGCATTTGACGCACAACCAAGATTCGAACTTGGTATAGGGAAAAACTTTTAACCTTCTCTATCTATGAATCACTGCGTAACTGGTTTTATTTTTTTCTCATTTATAAAGGTTATATTCTCTTGGTTTGACACGTTACGACGTTTGCTTCGTTCCTGAATAGGCTAGAGCAAGAGTCAGGATTGTACTTTAACTTGAAGTATTTTGAGGAGCTTGCGATCAGTGGAAACTGGGATGATCTTGAGAAGTATCTCTCTGGGTTTACCAGACTGGATGACAACCGCTATTCCATGAAGATCTTCTTTGAAATCCGCAAGCAAAAATACCTGGAGTCATTAGATAAGTAAGCTTGTGAATTATAAACAGTCGATACCCTTGATGTTCTAGGATCATGTGTTTCCTTTGTTGTTGATCCTTCCGGTGATTACTTTTTCATATTGGGGTCTGTTCCGGATCACTTAATTGACCAGACTTGACCGTCCCAAGGCCGTTAATATCCTTGTGAATGATCTTAAAGTTTTTGCGTCATTCAATGAAGACTTGTTCAAAGAAATTACGCAACTCCTCACCTTGAACAATTTCAGGTCTGTCAGCTATGGGGTCTTGTATATGATTTGCAAGGTTTCACCTTTGAAGTGGAAATTCTTATGTAGTTGGATCATTCTGCAGGGAAAATGATCAACTCTCAACTTACAGAGATACAAAAACAGCAAGAACAATCATGTTCATCGAACTTAAGAAGCTAATTGAAGCAAATCCCCTTTTTCGTGACAAATTGCAGCTTCCTAACTTAAAAAGTTCAAGGTTAAGAATGCTCATCAATCAGAGGTAAATCGACTTCAAAACCAGAGTTCACAAGTATTACCTTCCGTTACATATAGTTGCTGTGCATTGTGGGTGCTTTTGGAATCTAGACTTGCAACATGTTGCGATCATCTTAAATTCAGTCTAATATTATTACATTTGTACCTTTAACAACATTGTTAGTTTAAGCAGAATGACTTTTATCTGTTTTTGTGTTCTCAAAGCTTGAATTGGCAGCATTCTCTTTGTGGGAATCCAAGGCAACATCCAGACATAAGAACTCTCTTTGTGGACCACAACTGTAGAAGTTCTACTGACGCATATGCTCAACTATCTGCAAACAACCAGATCATGGTTACAGCACCAAGATCTGAAGTTTTTCTTCCAATGGTTGCAAATGGGGCAAGTAACTGACTTTAAACATTTTCAATGCTAAGCTTCTGTCCTTATATAATGTTTTCCTATGCTACTTGGTCAACTTCTTCTAGCAGCCCTTCCAACAAGCACCAGTGCCAGTTCAAACCCCTTTAACCACTTGGATGTCTCACCACTCAACCATAACTCATCCTGTAGCTTCTGGAGTTGGATTGACTTTTGGCAGCCCAAATCCTGGTACATGAATGTCCATCGTTGACTACTTACAGTATATGCATTTTTGGGGCAATGTCCAGCATTATTATTAACATCACTTGTTTGTCAGTTATAGCTGTAACGCCTAATAATCTAGGAGATTATGATCAGTCAAGACCAAGGATTTCCGGTGTTTCAGACAGGGTAAGTTAGTTTAGTTCTGCAGAGGATCGTATAATTTGGCTCACCAACAAAAGGAACTAACATACTCTAGTGGCTTTGGGTATTCTTCCACAGGTAATGCTTCCGGGAAATACTTCTATTCAAAATCATGGCTTGGCAGTTAACTTAACTGAGGAACTTCCCAGGACTGTGGCGCGAACCCTGATTCAGGGTTCAGTTCCCACTAGCATGGATTTTCATCCAATTCAACAGACTTTACTTCTGAGTTAGTGACTTATGGGTTTTTGAGCTTTAACTTTAGGCTACTTTGTTGAAGTTGTAAACTAGATTTATTTTTCTGTTGTGGCTTCTCAGTTGGAACTGGTATTGGGGAAATCAGTCTATGGGAAGTTAGTTCTAGGGAGAAATTGGTCTCCAAAAATTTTCAGGTATGGGATATTGCAGCATGTTCAATGATATTAAAGGTAAGGTACTTCTGAACTGGTACTATTTTAAAGTAAAAATAAGCACTACCAGTAGAATAATTTGAGTTCACATTGATTCTATGAAATTCAGGCATCCATAATTAAAGATCCATGTGTCTCAGTTAAACGAGTGTTATGGAGTTCCGATGGTTCTTTATTTGGTAAGAAAGCCAGAGTTGTGCCGTGTTTAATAACTGTACTAAAACAAATTTTAAATGGTACTCTTGTTGAACAGGAGTGGCTTACTCTAAACACATGGTGCAGTTATACACTTATTATGGTGGAAATGACATTCGACAGCATTTGGAGGTCAGCTTTGTTTTATAATCTCAAACTATTCGCAAAAGTATAGATAAAATGTTTCTTAAGAATTTACCTTTTCTATTTCTAGATTGATGCGCACACTGGAAGCGTGAATGACTTGGCGTTCTGCAATCCCGGCAAAAAACTCTCTGCTATTAGTTGCGGTGACGACAAGTTCATCAAGGTTGGATAATTATTGCAATGCTAATTGTGTTTTACTTATTCTTAAGAGGGACTAATTCTTACATCCTTTGTTACTTTTAGGTGTGGGACGTAGCTACTGGTGCAAAGTTGTATACATTCGAGAGTCATGATGCTCCAGTATTTTCCGTCTGTCCTCACTCCAGGGAGAATGTTCACGTGAGGACCTCATCAGCAGTCCTTTTGCTCATATATTTGTTTTTTTTTTTTCTTTTCTGGCTGTTATAGTTTTAATGCTGCCTTTTTTATCCCTTAGTTTCTCTTCTCAACCTCCGTGAATGGAAAGATCAAGGCATGGTTGTACGACACAGCAGGGTCGAGGGTCGATTATGATGCTCCAGGCCACTCATGCACAACTATGGCATACAGTGCAGATGGGAAAAGGTTGGTGAGAGCAGCATTACAATTAAAAATGAAAAAAGAAAACCGGTGCACTTTGAATCACATAATGAAAGTTGACATTTTCAGGCTATTTTCATGCGGGACTAGCCAACAGGGGGAGTCACACATGGTGGAATGGAACGAAAATGAAGGTACTATAAAGAGGAACTACCAAGGATTTAATAAACGTTCTATGGGGGTGGTTCAGTTTGATACCTCCAAGAACAAGCTTTTGGCTGTTGGCGATGACTATTCCGTAAAATTCTGGGATATGGATAATCCTAATCCTTTGATGGCCGTTGACGCCGAGGGTGGCTTGCAAGTAAGTTAAGTGGGTATTGGTATTTGGCCTGATACAAACATTCCTCTTTCGTCTATATGTCTTGTTTGAAATTTACGGGTTTGGTTGATATTAAAAACAGGAAAGTCCGAGGATCAGATTCAACAAGGAGGGGACATTACTGGCTGTTTCTGCTACTGAAAACAGAATTAAGATATTGGCAACAATTGATGGTCTGCGTCTCATGCGCACGTGTGAAAGCCATTCTCTGGTTGTCTCCAGGCTCGGGATTACAACTCCCGAGGCGGCTGCTACCAAGGTCAGCTTTATGAAATCACAAGAATAATTACTTTATGGTACTGTCTTCTTAAAAGTGAAATGATACTAATAAAGGGTCATAACTCCAGAACGCTGACGCTAGGATCCCGGAAGTGGCAAAGCCTATATCGCCGCAGCAACAAGTAAACCCGGTGAAGGTTTGGAAGCTCACTGAAATTAGTGATCCTGCTCAGCTTCGCTCATTGAGGCTACCACTACCTTCTCGTGTTAAAACAGACAAGGTATCGTTTTAGTTGCTTTTCTGCTCATCACAACCTTGTGTTTCTCTTTGCTTTATCACTTGAGGTGTTGGCTTTTACAAATTAAGCTCAAGTAGTTCTTATATTCATTCTTACTCTACAAATCCTCTCCAGCTCAAGTTTAATCGTTCTGCCAAAGATTTGATGGTATATGCCAATATGGTTTCATTCAAAAGTCAAATAAAACTTCCCTTTCACTACTCTCCTACCGATATAAATAAATAAATAAATGATCCTTGACATACTATAATGATGACGAAGGAACATTCTCTTTAAATTGCGGAAAGCTGCACTGAAGACTTAGGAGACTACTCGGTTAAAGTTTCATAGGGAAGTAATACTAGCTGGTTTTTGCTCTACCAACTGCAGATTGTGAGGTTGATCTACACAAATTCAGGTACCGCCACCTTGGCATTGGCATTAAATGCCATTCATCTACTCTGGAAGTGGCCCCGAAGTGATGTTAGTTTCAATGGCAAGGTACAAGTTTCCCCTCTCTGCTGGATGCCCTCTTAAATATTCATTACAATGGTTGACGTGCTCAAGCTTTCTCCTCTCTTAAGAAACTTTGATTTTCATCTGCCATAAATGTGATGTTGAGCAGGCTACCACCAAGGTTACCCCTCAATTGTTGCAACCATCATCTGGAACAGCAGCAACTAATGACGAAAGTGATGCTAAATCTGAAGGAGTTGTTCCTTGTTTTGCTCTGTCCAAGAACGATTCCTATATCATGTCGGCATCTGGAGGGAGAGTTTCTTTGTTCAATACAATGACATTTAAGGTAAGCCCGAAACAAAAACATTTCCCTCTGCTTTTTTTTTTTCATGTTGAAAAAATATAGCAAAGATCAATCTTTTTCTTTTCAAATCAACATATTTGGTTTAATAATTGCAGATAATGACGACTTTCATGACTCCACCTCCGGCTGCAACATATCTTGCCTTTCATCCCCAAGATAATAATATTATTGCTGTTGGCATGGATGATTCTTCAATACACATATATTATGTTCGTGTGGATGAGGTACTCTATATAATTTTAATGGTTTGATGTACATCTTCAAGAAAGGAACTAGGGACCTAACTGTTTAGTTTCCCTTTTGTAGGTTAAAATCAAGCTCAAGGGCCACTCTAAACAGATAACTGGCCTTGCATTTTCCACCGTTCTGAATACACTTGTTTCCTCAGGGGCAGATGCTCAAGTTTGTATATCTATCTTTGCTAGCACATGGATTGGAACCTTTAATCCATAAACTGCATTTTACAGTTTCTTGGTATAGATAAATGGTGCTCTACGCCCCTTTTGCAACTGTTTAATTTGGGGAACTTTCCCATTGGCCATGGAAAAAGCTTCATGCTTTCCCTGCTACAGAGCAGCATCATACATAGTGTTGAATAATAACTATGAAAAAGTTGTGAATGTTGAACAAGTGTAGCTGGTTTAAGAATTGAAACGATCATGCCATCTAGAAACATTATATTACTAACCTATGATCCACAAATGCTGAAGACGTTCTTCAATCTTGATCTCAGATTATTGCATGGAGCTCTGAAAAGTGGGAGAAGCTGAAGAATTGTTTCTTGCAGATTCCACTTGAGAGGACATCAGCAAAATTGGACTCTCAGGTTCAATTTCACCAGGATCAAATTCATTTCCTGGTTGTACATGAGACTCAGCTCACCGTATATGAAACGACAAAACTTGAATGCATAAAGCAGGTAATTTAATCTCAATATTTATCCTATTGTAGGACTTTGGACCGATATGATTTAGCCAAATTCTCCCCGTTATAAGTTAACACTTCATACCTTTATGGGGACGGCTGCATTCTATCCCTTTATGTGGAAGAATCCATATTCCACCACCATGCTGAACCGCCGGATTTACAAAACAAAACTCTCCATTTCCCAAGTGACAGACTTTTTTTTTTTTAATCATCAGATTTCATAATTGATATGTCTGCTCACTGCGATAATCTACCAGGAGATTCCTTCAATTTTCCTAAATCCACTAGTTTGTACATGTATTTTGGTTATTTGACTTCTATGTTACATACTTCTAGTGGGTTCTTGGAGAATCTTCTGCACCAATATCCCATGCAACATTCTCTTGTGATAGCCAGTTAATCTATGCCAGCTTCCTGGATGGCACTCTGCGTGTATATGGTGCACTAACTCTTCAGATAAGATGTCAAATTAATCCCAATACTTATCTTCCAGCAGATCTCAGGTACTCCGTGTGTTTCGTTTGCCAAAAATACGTGTAGAAGAATACTGTGACTTGCCTTTAAATAATGTCATATTAGTTAGTATGTGTATATATATATATATGCAAATGTTCTACGTCTTAAAATAGTACCGTGTATCCAATTTAACATTTGTCCTCTTATTCACTCTAGCTATGGACTTCAGTCTGTCTTCAAGAATTCGTTTGATGTAGTCGTTCGGAGCATATGGAACACAGTTCCTTTATAACTTGTGCTTTGGATTATGCAGCTCTTCTGTTTATCCCCTTGTGGTTGCGGCACATCCACAAGAAGCCAACCAGTTTGCCGTAGGACTAACAGATGGTGCAGTTTATGTTTTAGAGCCTCTTGAATCGGAGGGGAAATGGGGCGTGCCCCCACCAGCTGAGAATGGGGCAGCAACTTCAGCACCTACAATTGTCGTTTTAGACCAACCCCAGCTGTGAACGTAATCATAACCTAGTCTACCTAAAACTATACCGCTTATAGTTGACCACCTTTTCTTTTTCATAAAACGTTTATACTAATATATGCTAAGCTGTAAAGAAATAGATGGAAGTTCTATATAGAGCCTTTTAGTTTTCTCTGCTAGTCTGGTTCTTAGAAAGTCTCTACATTCCGAACATTTGTTCTAAACGATAACTTTCCTGGTGCTCACAACTTTAATGGATTAGGATAGTTCCTGATAAATCTTAACCTTAAAAAGAGAAGAACGTCAAGAGACTATACTTTTATTATAAAAACATATTATATATCAATATTTCACATAATCCAGTCAAAAATAGTCGTACCAAATGCAATAGGGTGTATCAGAGTTTCATAAAACAAGAAGTTGGATAGTATCCTTATTAATATTACTTGCATAATTTATAGCATTAACCACCTTATACTTAAGGTGGTCAATAAATTAAGAGTGCAATAAAACCAATCACCATGTTAAGGGGAGCATTAGAAATCTTTGAAAATTTACTCTTCCTTATCTATAAGATTTCTCTTATTAATAAAATCTTATATAACTTGTATATTTTTTTATTTTTTTCCTCCTGTTAACATCTTTCAGAATCTTGAGGATTAATACATAGGGTTATGTAAGATATTATTATTAACCTATATTTAAACCCCACTTTTATTTTTAAGATAATGTTATGTGGCTTATATATAAT
>JANQBM010000008.1:18161579-18184221 GCA_025594535.1 Erythroxylum domingense
AAATTAAATTATTAAAATAATTATTTAGTATTAAGTTCTGGAATCATGTTATATATGTAAAAAAAAATTTTATACTTGATATTTATTTAAGATAAGTTTTCTTGACTGCAGGCATGTTCTTAACGTTTTATCGATCCGGACCAAAGTAAAAAGAAGGGCCCTCATGATTGACAATATAAAAATATGTAGATTTTTAGAGCAAATTTTTATTATTAAAATTTAATATCTATACTTAAATGACTCATGTCAAGTATATGTACTCAGCAAAATACTAAATGATTATAACAATACCTAGCATCTTGCAAATTTTAACAACAATAAAATCACTAAAAATAGTACCAACAACAACATAATAACAGCAGCAACAACCAAACAATAATATCATATTACAAAACACGAAGAGAATTGCACTAATAAGCATATAGATAATCATGAAAAATAATTTCTCTACACATTTTTAGATGCTAAAACATTAATAATAGTATCAAGATCAATATATCATTGTTAATATTAATAAAAATTATATTAATAAAATATATCATTGATATTAATAATATTTTATTTATATATTATATTAAAATAAAATAATAACAATATATTTTATTATTATAGTTAATAAAGATATTAGTATATATCTCTAACAAATTGATCTTAAAATTTCCTTTTTTTTTAGGTCTAGTATGCATGAGTATATCTATCATCCTTTAACTTATCTAAATGTACACATCTGAAATAAATGCGAATAAAAATATAAAGGAGAAATGTAAAAAGAACTTGATCTTTTCTTTTCTTTAAAAAAATTGAAATAGAATCATTAGATTGCTTAATTAATGGTCGGGACCGAACTCTTCTTTTAACTCTTTTCTATGAAGCTTAAAATTTAGAATAAGAAACTCAATCACAATTTTTTTTTTCTTTTTAGCTTTTACAAGGTAAAGTCTCAAAAACCTTTTTAGTATATGTAACTTGACTTTTCAATTTCTACCATTTTTAGTGAATAGATTTGTTAACTTTTAAAATTTTAACTCTTTTAACAAATAAATAGGCCTCTTCCTTGCCCACATCCGACACTGCTAAATTGATATATACATGTAAACCAATTAGGTAAAGATGGTAGTAAACAAACTATAACTACTTCCATGACTTTCATTATGTTGAAATTACTTACATAGTAAAAAATTTAAAACTATTCTAATAACTAAAACTATGTTTTATCTTATTCATTTATTTATATTATTTACTATATATTACTAGTACTTATCTTAATTATTGTCTTTCTTTTTCTTTAAATTCAACTTTAAAATATATACCAATAATTTTATATTGAAGATATTATATGTATGTTAGGTGACTTTAAACTAGGTATATGGAGATTTATGTAAATTTAAAATATTTTAATATAAAAAGTATTTGTTAATTATAGTTTGTGCATATATACATGACGTTCTCTTTATGTTAATTTTTGAGAGAAACATTCTTTTTGTATATCTCTTTCAATATATTTTAATCATTTAGATAAAGTTATAGCATATAGAAATTTGAGTTAGTAAATACAAAGGTCTGAACAATTTATCATTTATTAGGTTGTATATTAAAGAAGCAACAGAATGTAAATAAATCACAAATTCAAAATTATTGAAGGAGATTGAACTCCCAATCTCTTAAGAACTTAAATATGAAATTTTAAACAAAAATTTTGGATTTTAATTTTATTAATAATTAAAGTTACTATAAGTCATCGATATATAATATTTGTGATAAAAAAATCATTATACCAAAAAATCAATTAGAATCAACCCTAAATAAAAATAAAAAAGTAAAAATTTAAAATTTAAGATATTGTCAAAATTCTAGTTCTAAACAATATGATATAGAATGTTTTAAAGCTTAAAATATGATAATTTGGGTATTTTGAATTACTTTGAGAAATTTTGTTTTAAAATTTTGAAAGCCCTTGAAATGATTTCTTCATTTGTAAGAGTCAACAATTAACTAAAAAAGGCTGCAATTAGGAACACAGTCAAACTTTTATGTATCAATTTGTAAATAACTATTAGATTAATTCAATATTTTTTAAAATTTATTTTTTACATATTGATACTTCTAAGTTTGTGTGCCGTATCAATATTGGCAAAATCTTATTATTTTTCACTTTTTCTTACAATTGTATTATATATGGGGGGTTAAGGTATAGGGAAAATAAGAGGACTTTAACCTTTGTAGAATTTGGATAGATAGATTAACAAAAAACAATATTCAACTAATTACTATTACGATTTTAAAAAAAAAAACGATACCTAATTTGGTGAAATTGTATACATATTTTCCAAAAATTTTGTGATATGGAATTTTCAATTGACTCGAAATTAATTATTTTGTTGACATTATTTGAGAATTGGATCATATTGGTTTAGGATTTAAGAAATTAAAGTTAAGGATTTCAAAAAACCAAAAAAAAATTGGGTTAAAGTTTAGAATTAAGATTTTTTTTTGAAGAATAAGACATATATTAGCCACAAAAGACATCAAAATAGCTACAACGTAACAACCATGGCTTGACCACATGATTGTGTGGATGCATACAAAGCTACCATGCAACAAACATCATAGTACAATATGTCAAGAAATAGTTACAAAATTATCCTAGGCTCCAAGCAGAAACATTTTAAATGGAAGTTTATAAAGAAATTGAAAACAAAAAGGAAAGAATTCTAACAAAGACATTCAAAATAAGTATATATGTGCTTATAATGCTTAAAAACTCTCTCAAATATATTCTTATAATATGAAAATGTCATTAAAATTATCAATGACAAAAATGAAACAAAACACAAAAAGTAATACTAAAGAATTATTAAGTCGAGTAATTGGTATGTGTGTTTTATGCTGCAAGCGCACAATGTAGTTATATCTAGCACAAGTAACTATAGGTTAATCTAACAATAACTAGTAATTAATTACTACTTGTTATCCATAAACTTAATTATCTAGATTGACAGATACAATTGGATTGAAAAAAAACAATTTTGATTACCAAAATTTAAAAAAATCTAAAAGAAAGTAATCTATGGATAAGCTAAATTTAGGTGAGATATCTCCTAAGATTTTACTATGTTTTAACTTCACCTTGATTTGATGAACAACTATTATTCCTTGGACGAGTAAGAATTTAGAATCTACGATTTTGCTTTCTCTTGAGTAAGATAAGTCTAATTTTGAGATTGAATTAGTTGAAATCCCTTTTTAACTAAGACAATATAAAAATGCATTAATTTGTTTTATGAATTCTTATGATAGGTTTTACTTAACCTAAAAAGATTACATAGTCTTCTCTCGAGTGACTTGCCTAACCCTTATAACCTACATAATGATCTAACCATACATATGATCTCTTAATCTCAATGTAAGAATTAAAATAGTTAAAAATTCAACTTTAGTTTCTTCAATTCAATAAATTATAAGATTATGAATAAATCTCAAAAAAATTAGATAATTCCTTAAATTAAAATATCAATTCAATATATTACATCGTAAGTTCCATTCCACCTAAATCTATATCCCTATTAGTTTATGAATTAACAATAAATAACAACATAAAAATAACAAAAGAATACAAGATAGAAAAGTCATCATCATGAATATTGAATCTTGATTTCTTGGTGAATCTTATTGAATTCCTTAGTTCTCATCTAGGATTAAATTTTCCCTTAATCTTTCACTCTTGTAATTGGTTTTTGACTTTTTTTTTCTACTTTCAAACTCTCTTAGGGCTAAAAAGTCTCTTCTTTCTTATTACCTCTTCTTTTAATAATTCAACTATATATTTCTAATTCCCAACACGAACTTAATATGGGTCTATATACATATCGTGTTATCCTTCACCAATCCTATAAACTTGGCATAAATTAGCACTGCTAACATAGGATCAACAAAGGGACGTGTATAGCCTATGTTATTAGACATGGCTTAAACATACGGGTGTATTAAGTAAGTAAGAAGAAACAAAATGATCCTTAGTGGAATATAGCCTAATCACAATGATGATTAGGTGCCGAGTTCTTGGGTCATTCTTTAATTTTCAAAAGTTGCTCCAAAATAATGAAAACCTTCACCAAATTCACTCCTTTTCTTTGAATAGGAAGAAACAAAACCAGAAACAAAATATTTGATTGTAAGTATCAAAGTGTTTAAAGAACAAGCATAATGCTATAAAATTCATACTAAAAGTAAAGCGTAATTAGCATACATAAAACTCCCCTACACTTTAGCATTTGTTTGTACTCAAGCAAACTAATTTCATCATTATAACTCAAACAAAAAATAAATCCAAAAAAGTATTAAACAAATCAAGTTTACTAATAAAAAATCACTATCAATCATTCAATCACAAGGTCATCTAAATACTAGGCAACTAACTCTTATATTACTTCATAAGTTAATTCAATTCACTTCATGATCTTACAAACTTATCCCAAATCATAAAACTTAACTTTTTATACAAACAAGATAAAAGTCTTTAACTCTTGCACATATTGATACTCTTCTTTTTAACAAACCATAAATTAAACAAAACAAGAGTATTATGAGTTTGTTCAAAAAGTCACCTAGTAAGCAAGGTGAACACCTTGTCATGAGTACTTCCAATTCCTTAACTAAGTCACTTTCTTAAATGAATGCTAGCACCTCTCTTTAACTTTAACTTTTTATTTGTATGAAGCCACTATAGTGAAATTATTTATGCTCATTAATTTATAATTTTTTCATTCTTTCGGGATAATAAAAATGCTCAAAATGAAGCACAATTAGTTGACACTTGTACATTTTTCATAAAGAATATCATGAAACTTATCAAGAATTCATTCTTCAAATTCATAAAATAAATTGAATTCACTTATTCATTAATACATTCTACTAGTTCTAGACATTTAAAGTCGTCAAAACAATCAAATTCATACTGAATTATCTCCATTAATATGATTTAAAAGTAAAATAAATTAGTATGCTTTCAAAGTAAAATAAATTTTTAAGAATATTTGTTTCCATTAGTATGCCTCCTAAAAAGTGTTTGTTTAGGTCATGAACTCGACCCTTTTAGTTTTAAACTTTATCATAGTGATCTCTTACTCATAGGGTATGACTATTTTTTTAAAGTACGTGAGTCGATTTAATCTTCTTATTCTTCTTAGTGGGTCATTACACTTTAATATGTTTTTTGTTCTCTAATAATGAGATTATCCTTCTCTTTTGCCTTTTATGTATGAAGCCTGCCTCTTTGATAATTGGTGTGTTTGCTTCCTGCATTGATTGCATAATTCTAATTACTATGATACATGCAAATGCACATGGTCACAAGTAATAATTCGAAAGTATCCAAGTATCATATCCGCAGGGAATTAATTAAATTCACTAACTATTAAACTACTACGATATGACTCTATTTATGTAATCAAAAATAGGAAATTAGGAAATTAATTAAGCTAAAATAAACTAACTATACAATATGAAATCTATAATAAAGATATGAAATTAACAAAATAGAAAAGCTGAGGATTCTAATGGTTCCACCTAATCAATTATGCAATGCAAATTATAATAGTTGAAAGTAATCTCTAGAAGGCTTAGTGTATTATCTGTTTAGCAATAACGAACTTTAATGATTATCAACTGAATGCTCTAGCGTATGTGATATTTGCTGTCGTAACCTATTACCTATATCCCAATAGAATAAAACACTATATGTCTATGTGAATTACTAAATTGAGACTCATTAAAAACAGGCTTCCAGTCACGATTGCATACACATGCAGGTATATGTCTATCCTCAAAATGCATGTTATTTCATCCAATTGAACCTAGGACTAAATTATCTCCATTGAAAATCACCCAATCCTTTCAAATCAATTAACTATTGGCCAGAAAATTAAAAGAATTAAGCACAAAATGAAATAAACAACCAAGTTAGCAAGTAAATCAATTCAACCTACCATAAATCACATACACAATCAATTAGGCTTCTGCATAGAATCCTAGTAAATAAAATTAGTTCATTATATTAATAATAACTCTAAACATGTTCCACAAACTCAAAGAATTCATTAAATCAAATTTATAATCCAAACTAAAATAAAAAACAACAAACTAAACTCTAATATTACTCCCTTGTGAAGAACGAAAGTGTAGCCTTCGACCTTCAACGTGAGAGCCCCCTATTGAGTATTGTGTCAGCTAAAACTCTCTCCCCCCTCTTCTGTGTTTTTTTCCCTATAAAAAACCCCTAAGAAAACCCTTTTTTACAGAGTTCTTTTCCCTTGCAAAATCATCTCCCCCAATCCTAATCATGCTCTACAATTTAAGAACTCTAAAACAATTAGGAAACTGATTCTGGACAGATCTTAGGCATGATTTTTGGGTATATTCTTGATCTCTTATTTGACCTAGTCTCTTCATAAAAATCATAAATCTGGATGTTTTCTTTCTATGGGCTCTTGAATCACCTCAATTGGACATGTACAACTTAAGATGTGGCCCAACCACTGTAACTTGGTCAATAGATATCGAAGTTGGCAATCAGTGCAACTTCTTTGCTGATTTCGACTTATCAAACGATAGAAGTAGGCTTTGCCTTCTTCATATGAGTTGTATTCCATCCTCTTAGCTTTGTTTAAGATTTTGAATCTCCCCAATCAGGGTTGAAACAAAGAAGATATATTCAAAAAATTGAACTATGTATGTTTCGAAGCAAAAATCACCTTTCACCTACAAAAAGTGAACATAAATCAAATTTAGGTGGTTTGCTCAAGTAAAATCAATGAAGGAGTAATCAAAACGTAAGAAATTGAGGGAATAAAATATAGTATAAAAGTAGCTTATTAAAATACCCCCAATTTAGCTTTTGATCGTCCTTAGGAAAAAAGTGAGCAAAATGAAATATAAGCTCATTTTTATCACGTAGCTCAAAACCTTCTAACCATGTTTCAAGAACTACAAACAATATATGATAGTGGGTTTATTCAAGGAACCACTTCAACAGCCTCATAATCCCCATATTGAGTTTGAACTTGCCATAGTATCAAGGATTGTGTGTGTGCAAGGCCATTCTCATATGTCCTTTACAACTTCAAACAATGGAACACAGACCATGATAATGCTCAACCACCAATACTTAAATATATGCATAGATTCTTTTTTGTAACAACTTAAGGCAAGAAGAGCTTGACAACTACAGAGGAATTTTTCCCTTACGTCTATCATTCATATGCACTTATTCAAAAAATTCCCTAAGTTGCCATATATTGACTTACTTTTGGCCTTAACTTAGAGTGCACTTGCATACTCATTCCTTAAGCTACAGTTTTATGCGAAAGGAGACATGGGTGCATGCTTGCTCCTGGTTACTAAGCAACTCAGGGCATTAGAGTAACTTTTTTTTTTGGTAAAACGTCAACCTATTGAGGTTCCAAACTGCTTACTTAAGTGGAATTGAGTGGGATCCGTAACGACATCTTCTAGTTATGCCTTTAAAAAGTCTAGTTATAGATAAATATTTATTCACACGCTTGTAAACGTTAATCACGATCTCCATGCTTCTCATCCTAACTCATACAATCAATATAGTCCTGGTTTTGGTGCTTTAAAAATTTCCTCTCAAGTATGGTATAGATAGAAAGTCAACATAAGGACCACTAAGTTGCACAAATAGCACCCATCCTACTCCCTATATTATGACAACGTTACAAAATAGAAAAGGGTTCAAAAACACTAACCAGATAATATCGAAAAAAATTATGTAAAAGTCCCATTCACTCCCTAGTTTTAGACTCTCTCAAGCTAAATTTTTTTTAAAAAGATTCAACATATGCAACACCCTACCCCCAACTTTAAAGGTAATATTGTCCTCAATGTTATAAAAACATAAAAGAGTATAAAGGAAAAAGACTCCCTGGTGTGATGTGCGGCTCACTCGCAATTTTCCTTGAATCTTTATGACGTGCTTCCATAGTTGAGCATACATTTACATTAGGACCCTACAAGTAATGTAAACTAAAATAAACTTTAAATCATGAAATGAAATAAAAATATTAAAAGTGAAAACAAGTTGAGAATCATTAGGTTGCCTCCTAATAAGCTACTTCGTTTATCTTCCAACTAGACTGCTCCAAGAAATACTACTTAGGATCGGAGAGGGTGATAGTGGACCTCTCATGAAATTGATCTTTGCCAATATAATGCTTCAACCTCTGGCCACTGACTTTGAAAGTTTGATTGGATTATTGATCCTCTATCTCCACAACACCATGCGAGCATGTCTTGACCACCATAAATGGACCCAACCATCATGACTTAAGCTTACCTGGAAATAACCTAAGATGTGAATTGAACAAAAGAACATGTTGCTCGAGTTCAAAGCTTCTTTTCTGAATTTTTCGATCATACCACATCTTGGTGCGCTCTTTGTACAACCTTACATTCTCATACACATCAAATCGTAACTCTTCCTGTCACGACCCGAAACCACATCAGGCATATGACAATTGCTGCATACTCGATATACACCAAAATAGTCTAAATAACCTAAGGACAATTTTACACATCTAACATACACATAACCAACTATAAAGTGAATATGCTGACATAGAAACACGTAGACCTAGTCTATGACTCATGCCATACTAGTTAGGAACCACATAGGCCTAGCCTATTAATTACTCTTTCAGTGAACATAGGTTCTAGTTCCAGTACACAAGAGCATAAAAGCATCACATGTAAAATCAAATCTTATCAGGAAGTCAAATCTTAGAATAGGCCAAAATAGTTATGTGTGTCACCACTAGTCGGCCAAACTAGTGTGTACACCTAACGATCCCGGTGTTGACTCGACTTTCATTTGTGGTAAGTCCAGACTACGGTCCACAAGAGCATCATGACCTTAGGTGATGACCTCTAGGTAACCAGATCTCTAAGTGTGCAATCACGCGTAAGTCTTGTAGAAAGGTATCGTTGCAAGGACTCGACTTTGATGTACCAGTGTCAAGGGTACGGGGGTCGCTTAATCTATTGTGCCTAGCACAGGATTGGCCAATCGTTTCCTCACCAATAAAAAAATCATATATAAATATTAAGTACAAAAATCAAGTAAGGCACTATGCCTTTATTTATCGGTCCAACCGATAAAATGGAACCTTACCATGACTTTAAGCCAAAAGAGAACATATACATGCAGCATACGACTCGATTATGCATATGTAAGTTCCAAAATATTATTTCATGCAATGAAAGTCATCTTTTTCACTTCAAGTGCAAAGTTATTCAAAAATGTAGTTTCATAAAATAAAGCATTGTCCTTTGCACTTCAAGTGTAGGTTTGTTGAAAACAATATCATTCCTCAAAGTACAAAATAAAAACGTCAGTTTCACTCGAAGTACAAAGAGTTTTTCAAAACAATGTCATTTATTAAATACATAAGTATACTAGTATCTATTTGAGATTTAATTCTATTATGCATTACCTAGGTTCAAAATTTACATACAAGTCATTATGCATATCTTGGGTTGTCCTAGTCCCATTTGGGAGACATGTTTTCCCTAATTCACCTCAAAAGAAGGTGTACACTCTTTTGACTTCAACAATCTTCAGTACAAGCTCTTTGATTCATAGCTCTCGAGCCTTTATACATACAAATGCAATGTATTTACTACTCAAACATATATCTTATATTTATACACAATCACATAAGTGTATAAAACACAATATCACAATTTTTAAGCTATAGAATTCAGCCATGAAGCTTCTTAATGGTTACTTCCCTTATTATTCACATAAGCTTTCTTTTGCATTTTCCAATGCATTTAATGCCTTTGATATAATAATTACATGTTTCAAAGTATAATTGAGCACATTTTTATCCAAGCACATTAGGCCACTACTCATCAATCTAAGCAAAAATTCAAGTTTACTTTAAGTAAACATGAAAGTCTTTTTCCAATGCACACCATCAAACTCCTTAAATCCTAAGCCAAGTTCACTTAGGCATTTTATCAAACACTTAAAGGCATAAACTTGAAAGCCTCCTTCTAATGTATTTCTTCCTCATTTTTCATCATCAATTCACATTATACATACACAATTAACATCATAGAATTCATTTAAACTATCAATTTCAAAAGATATTCAAAATTTCACCAATTTTCATCAAAGAGATGGCATTTTGGTTTTGGCTTAAAGAAGCTTCTCCATGACTCATTTTATTCATCTAAACCATGTCTCATGCATAGTCAAGCATGAAGTACAACATATCTTAACACCAAACTCAAAATCATAATGTAGAGAGAGATGAGACAAATTTTACCTAAACTTTTCTTTAGTGATATCTTAAAATCCTTTGAGAATTTCTCAAATCTAATGATATATTTGAGTTCTTTGACCCCAAATTAACCTAGAATACCTTGGTTTGGGTTGGAGAATCAAAAGAATGGTGAAAAATTGATGATGACCAAAAATTCTTCTCCTCCTCTCTTCTCCTTTCTTTTCATTTCTTTTAATTAAAAACAAAGTGTTTTTAACATTTTATTGTGGGATGCACAGCCACACAAGGATAATGGTCTAGAATTTGACTCGTTTTTGACCAAACATGGTAAATTTACCTTTTTGCCCTTAGTTTATGAGAAATCATTATACCCTTCAAACTTTTACTAAATTTGCAATTAAGCCCAAGATTTGCGAATGACCAAAACTTTCATTTTCATTTTGATCCCTAGTCTTTTGAACATTATAATTAAGCCTCTTAATTTTATAAAATTATGTATTGGTCCTCCAAGAATTGAAAAATTACGTTTAAGTCCCTTAACTTTTAACAGGTTGTAAATAAGCCCTTATGTACATCAACTTTTGAAATTAAACTTTCTAAGTGTCCAATAAGTTTATAAATCATGTCTAATCACCTCTAAGGTACTAGAACACATTTAACTTAGCCACCATGGCCATATCCATCCAATGGACTTCGTTTTACACATTTAGAAGCTTATATGTGCGAAATATCTAAGATTTCGCATACTGATGAACTCTAATTTCATGTAAGGGCATATAACAATAGATATCACTGACATATATACCAAAAGGATTCAAATACATATTTGAACTCATATACAACCATGTATATATCAATATACAATAGTATCTCCAAGTACAAATCAATACAAAAGGGCTCAAAAAATTCGGCGTTACACACGATTTCCCACATATTTAGCACTTTCAATGATTATGGGACATCCATCACTTATATGGCCACTGACACAATTTTCAAATGATAAAAAAGCATGCTTGTTGTTAATAGTAAATTGATCCATACGTTTAGCAAGTGTAGCCACCACTTGAGTTGCAATAGTAGAGATAGCTTTAGGTTCCATCGTAGCAATGATCCTTTTTTGAGAGGCTTTGTCAAAGTTCCATTGGTAATTATTTACAGTAATCTCTTCAATAAGATCATAAGCCTCTTGATAATTCTTTCCCATTAAAGCACGCCCAGTAGTAGCATCAATGGTGGTACAAAGAGATCCATGCAAACCATTATAGAAAGTTTGAATAACTAGTCAATCGAGAATTACATGGTGAGGACACAATATCAATAGCTACTTATATCGTTCTCATGCCTTACAGAAGTCTCTTGACCATGTTAACTGAATGTGGTGATCTCCTTCCTCATCTTTGCAATCTTCTGAGATGGAAAATTTTTCACAAGAAATTTCTCTGCCAAACTATCCTATATCGTGATTGATCTAGCAAGTAAAGATAACAACCATCCATTGGCTTTATATCGTAGAGAGAATGGGAAAAGCCTAAGATGTCTAGCATTAGCAGATACCCTATTGAACTTGAAAGTGTCACAAATCTCCAAGAAGTTAAGTAAGTGCAAATTAGGATCGTAATTTGGTGAACTGAAAAAATGAACAAAGTTTTGCATCATTGAGATAATAGCTGGCTTGATATCAAAATTGTTTGCTCGAATTGTTTATCTTTGAATGCTAAATTGAATACCATCCATTTACGGAGTAGCATATTCACGAAGAGTCTTTGCATGAACTTCTTCCATATTCTCAAGAGCATCCATAACAATTGTGAGTAAAAATAATCTACAAAATAACTAAAAAATAAAAAAATAATAAAATAAAAGCCTATATTAGAGCTTTCACAATTTTTCTAATATTAGCGAAGTTAAAACATTCCCTAACAGTGGTGCCAAAAACTTGATCGCATAATTCTAATCACGATGATACGTGTAAGTGCACACGGTTAGAAAGAAGTATCCAAGTATTGTATCCATAGGGAATTAACTAAATTCACTAACTATTAAACTACTATGCAACGACTCTATTTGGGTAATCGAAAGTAGGAAATTAGGAAATTAAATAAGCTAAAAGTAAATTAACTATAGAATGTGAAATCAATATTAAAGATATGAAATTAATCAAATAGAAAAGCCTAGGATTCTAATGGTTCCACCTAATCAATTATGCAATGTAAATTATAGCAGTTGAAATTAATCTCTAGCAGGCCTAGTGTATTACTTGTTTAACACTAACGAAATTTAATGATTGTCAATTAAATGCTCTAACGTATATGATATTTGTTATCACAACCTATTACCTATATGCCAATAGAATAAATTACTATATGTCTATGTGAATTACTAAATTGAGACTCATTAAAAACAAGCATCCATTCATGATTGTATACACATTCAGGTATATTTCTATCCTTAACATGCATGTTATTTCATCCAATTGAACCTAGGACTAAATTATCTCTGTCAAGAATCACCTAATCCTTTCAAATCAATTAACTATTGGTCAGGCAATTAAAAGCACTAAGCACATAATGAAATAAACAATCAAACTAAAAAGTAAATTAATTCAACCCACCATAAATCACATACACATAATCAATTAGTCTTTCGCATAGAATCCTAGTAAATAAAATTAGTTCATTATATTAATAATAACTCTAAACATGTTCCACAAACTTAGAGAATTCATTAAATAAAATTTAAAATCCAAACTAAAATAAAATAACAAACTAAACCCTAAAATTACTCCCTTACGAAGAACGAATGTGTAGCCTTCAATCTCCAACATGAGAGCCTCCTATTGAGTATTATGTCGGCTGAAACTCTCTCCCCCTCTTCTGAGTTTTTTTACCTTTTAAAAAAACTTGATAAAACCCTTTTTTGCAAAGATCTTTGTCCATGCAAAATCATCTCCCCCAATCCTAATCACACCCCACAATTTAAGAATTCTAAAAAAATTAGGAAACTGAGTCTATTTAGGAAACTAATTCTAGATAGATCTTAGGCATGATTTTTGGGTATACTTTCAATCTCCTTTTTGACCTGTTCTCTTAATAAAAATCATATTTCTAGATGTCTTTTTATGTAGGGTCTTAAATCACCTCAGTTGGACATGTACAACTCAAGATATGGCCCAACCACTATGACTTGGTCAACAAATATCAGAGTCAGCAGTCAGTTGCAAATTCTTTGCTAATTTCGACTTATCAAAAGACAAAAGTAGGCTTTGACTTCTTCATATGAGTTTTATTCCATCCTCTTATCTTTGTTTAATATTTTGAATCTCCCCTATCAGAGCTAAAACGCAAAAGAAATATTCAAAAAACTAAACTATGCATGTTTTTTTTAGCAAAAATCACGTTTCATGTATAAAAAGTGAACATAAATCAAATTTAGGTAGTTTACGTAGGTAAAAATCAATCAAAGAGTAATCAAAACGTCAGAAATTGAGGGGTAAAATATACCATAAATTTAACTTATCAAATATAAGATATTTTAGTGTTAACCAAGATAAAATAAATGCAATGATTGCACTTACCAATAACATTATTCTTGTGTTTAGATTTTTCAAACTTTATCTTTCTATTCCCAATCTTTATAATTAACTTTCCTTCATATACATCTAGTAAAGCCTTAGATATGGTTAGAAAACACCATTCTATAATTAAATGTGCATCATATCGAAGACCATAAAGTCTATAAGAATAAAGAACATGTTAATTTTGATGGCTACATCTTCTAATGTACATAACATGTGCTTGACAAAATAGCCCACCAATTATAAGGAAATGATAGTGGGTTTTAATTTACCCACCTTGAGCATCTTACAAATAAATAAGGGCATAAGATTGATGCTTGCCCTTAAATTATATAAAATGTGACCAAAGCTCGTATCTTTAATATAAGGAATAGATAAGTTATCAAGGTCCTTAAATTCAGGACGAAATCATTTTGTATCATTGATCTGCACTCTTAGTTAAAGTAACAGCTTTGTACTCCTCAAGTTTTCTTTTTTTAGATAATATTGTTTTGAAAAGCCTAGCATAAGAAGGCATCTAGTTTGAAACATCAGTGAAGGGGATATTTATATATAATTTTTTAATATGATTAAAGAAAAATTCAAATTGTTTATCTAATTTTTCCTTAGCCAATCTTTGAAAAAGAGTATAGATGCCTTGAATGGTGTAAGAGAAACATATTTAGGTTCCTCTTCTTATTCTTCTCTCTCTGTTAATTTCACTCTTCTTAATAGGTGTCCTACCTCCCTTATTTTTCTCACTCTCAAGTTTTCCAAATTTAAGGATCATTAATAGCTCATCACTCTTTAATATCATAACATTTCAATGCTCTCTAGGGTATTTAGGTTTTCTAAGTTGATTAGTGATCTAATAGAAATAATGACTTGTTGGGAATTTAGGTTTTGAGCATTTTGGTATAGGTTGATAGAATCGAGCTTAGATCTAAGTTGCTTAACTACATCCTTGAACTTCTTAATTTTATTTTTCCTGGGTTGTCAAAAATTTCTCTAGTAAAGATTCTAAGTTAGACTATTGAAGAGCAGGGATAAAGGATCCTAGTTGGAACCTAGATGGTTACCTATTATTTTAAGGGGTGGGATTAAACTTATTTTTATAGGTGAAGCTAGTGTGGTTTCTCCAACTAGGGTTATAGTTGTTAAAAAAAGGATCGTTCTTTTTGGTTAGGATTATTAACATAGTTATCATGCTCATCAAATAAATAAGTCATACAAATGAATTCTCAATTTGGTAATTAGCAACTAAATGTCCTAAGATCCACAAATATTGTAAGAAACATTAGATATTCCAATATAATTAACAGTTATATGATCAAACTTTTGTGATAAAACATTAACCCTTATAATAAAAAAGATTCAGGACGTCAATTTCATACTTAGAACCTTCTTTAGGATGACTCTTTCACTCAACTTCATAAAAGCACCCCTAACAATAACATCTACTAAGATATTAGTGTTATAGGTCATCCCATTATAGAATTTTTAGATGATGGGCTACTTTTTGACCTATAATTAGGTCCTTGTATCTCTTTCAAGCTTTATATAATGATTTCCCTCCTTTTAAGAAAAGTTTACAATCTAATTCTTGATTTGATCAATTTTTCTTGGGGGAAGTACCTAATAAGGAATGTTTGGCATAGTTGATCCCAAGTAGTGATAGTTCCTACCATTAAGCTTTGCAGCCATTCTCTCACTTTATCCTTTGCTGAAAAATATAACAACTTTAGGTTGATGGCATTCAGGGAGACACTTTTAAGCTTTAATGTTTCATAACACTCTAAAAACATAGATAGTGCAAATTCATATTTTCATTAGGGAGACCTCTAAATTAATTATGTTGAACCATGGAAAGAAGAGAAGAAATTAGCATGAAGTTATTGGCTTCGATACAAGACCTTGTAATTCCTAAGTTGATGCCTTGAGCAGTTAATATGGTAAAATCCCTCAAGGATCTCAATATAGATATCTTACTTTTTCATCCTTTTTTGTCTCTAGGGTATTCTTCTTATATGCAAAGTTCTTTTAATCTCAAGATCTAGTTCAATAAGATTCCTAGGATTTTTAGACTATCGTATATAAAAACTGAACTGCAAAAGAGAAATAATAGAGAAAATTCAATGAAAAATAATGAAACTAAAATAAAATAAAGTAAGAAGTTTAGTCTAATCAGTTTGCAAGTTAACTTAATATTAATTATGTCTAGTCTCCGATAGTGGCTCCAAATACTTAATATGTATTTTATACCTTAAGCATATAATGGAGTTATAGCTAACATAGGTGAGTATGCAGTAATTCTGTAAGGATTAGTTCTTAATGATCAATTATCCATAAACTTAATTATTTAAACTAACAGATATGATTGGATGAAAAAGAAAATAAATAAACAATATAGAATACCAAAACAAAGCAGTAATCAAGAAGAAAGTAATTTATAAATAAACTAGATTTAGGTAAGATATCCCCTAAGACTTTACGATGTTTTAGTTGCATCGTGATTTAATGAACAACTTTGGTTTGTTAGAATAATAAGAATTCCTATTATGTGATTATGCTTTCTCTCTTAGGTAATACAACCTTTATTCTTTGATCAAATTAATTAAAATCTCTTTCTAACTAAGATAATCTAAAAATATGTTAATTCATTTTATTAATTCTCATAATAGGTTTTATTCTAACTTGGAAGAATTACTTAGTCCTTTTTCGAGTAACTCACCTAACCCTCATTACCCACATTATGATCTAACAATACATATCATCTCTTAATCTCAATGTATATATTAAATAATTAAACCTTTAACTTTCATTCCTTCAATTTAATCAAATAAGAGCATTAATAAATTTCAATATCAATTTAACATATTGCATCTTATGGTCCATCCTACCTAAATCTATATCCTAATTAGTTCATGAATAAATAAGAAAGAACAATATAAAAGTAAAAAAGAACATAAGATAAGAGTTCATCATCATGAATCTCAAATTTTGAATTCTTAGTGAATCTTAATGAATTCCTTATTCCTCTTCCAAGATTGAATTTTTCCCTAATTTTTCTCTGTTGGAGTTATCTTCCAAATGACTATTTTATACTTTCAAACTCTCTTAGGGCCAAAAGCTCTCCTTTTTTCCACTTCTTCTCCTTTTAATAATTTAAACCTTAACTTTTAATGCTCAACACATCCTTAAAATAAGCCTATGTACATTTTATATTATCTTTTACCATATTTTGTAACTTTTTATGTAAATCAAGACTACCAATATGGGGACATATATGGCTTATTTTGTTGAACATAGCTTGAACACGAGGTTGTGTTAAGTGAGCAAAGAGAAACAAAATGATCTGTAGTGGAACATGACCTACATATGGTGGCATGTAGGTGTCATATTTTTAGGTCATATTCTTCACTTCTTCCAAGATTGCTCAAAAATAACTAAATTCTTGTATAAATTGACTTCTTTTCCTTGAAGAGGTATAAACGAAACTTGAAACAAGCTATATCTTTTTTTGAATATCATGTCCTCTAAAAATGTCCAAAGCACAAGTATAATGTTATAAAATTATATGCTAAAAGTAAAGTCTATTTAACATACATCAATAAGATGCCTTCAAAGTTAATTTTTTTCCAAAATTGCTCCTTATTTAACTAATCTTGACAAAATTGATAAGCATAGGTACCTAAGTCCCACAATTATATTTAAGTTTTACATTATCCTCAATGTGGATATCATATAAGAGAATGAAAATAAACAAATATGAAGAGGATAATAAAATAGAAGAATTGGCACTTTCCTAACATAAAGAAGGAACATTGAAAGACTTGTTAGATTCCTTTAATGGTCATTTTTCATAATTAATGGGATATCACAAAATGTACATAATGGATATTGTGTTACTAATAGTGGTCTAAAATGGTATAATATTAGGGAAAAAGGGATTAAAATGTTGTAAATCTGACATATGTTGGTACTAAACATTAACAATTATAATAAACATGGGAACAAAAATGAATTTACACTTGATTTTGTTACTATTTATTCTATAGTAGTCCTCATTCATTCTTCAAAAAACTAAGCACATATGTGGGATTTGCAAGGATGTTCTCTAACACTGTAAGTACACAGTGTCATATTCTTATTGTATTACTTTTTATTTCTTTCAACTTTTTAGGCACTTCTTAGGATCTGAGCAATATGGAACAAATATGATAGATAGAAATATAGGAGTGTTCTTATATATGAGCTAGACACGATGTTGTGTTCTCCCAAGTGTTCATTTATGATGCTCTTGACTTTATAACTTGATATGCTCTAACATAAATAAGGGACATAAAAGGGTGTTCGATAAAATGGGATGTACATAGTTTCATATTGCCTAGTGTGTTCATTCCTAATTCTCTTGGCTTCTCAAATGGGAGTATGAGCTTATCAACATAGGATAATCATGGTACCTTGTTTCCTATAAACATGCAAAACTCAGATGATATTAAGTTCAAGTATGAGTAAATAGTTAATCACCATTAATTCATACTTTAATTTATGAGTCTAACAACCACTTTAACTCAAAATAAAAGCACAAATATCAAATGAAATAAAGAAATACTAAACAAAAGCAAAAACTAACACTAATAAAATCAAATTGAAATGAATACACCTAAAATATTAGGTTGTCTCCCAACAAGCACTTTTTTATAAATCTTTTAGCTAGATTTCTAACTTGAGCATTTTGCTTGTCCTTAAGGTTATATAATTGCCAAAATTTTGCTTAAACTCACTAGGATCAACTTCTAAGCATAACTTTAATCAATTTCCATTTGACTTTAAATGTAGCTTGATCTTGATGCATGATTTATACTATGCTCCAGGGAAAGAATTAGGTAATAGTGAAAGGTCTTAACCAATTGGATTTAAGCTTACTCAGGAATAACAAATGTCAGGAATTGTAAAGTAAGACTTTATCTCTCAATTTAAGCTCCTTAGTATACTTTATATATTGGTCATACCTCTTCTTTGTCTTGTACTTTTAAATCCTTGAATTTTATTATGCCATATTGCACCACTCATCTAGTTCATTCATTTAGAATATGCATTTTTCAATTGCATTATCTAAATCACAATTAAGAAATTTTATAGCTTAAAATGCTTTATGCTCTAGTAAATGATAAGATTTCAAAAACTGGCCTAAATGGTGTGGTATGAGTGTTCTGTAAGTAGTCCAATAGTCTTATGGAATGTCATTTAACTTTATAAACCAATCTTTCCTTAAGTACTCCATAGTCTTTTTCAATATACATTTTAATACATATACTCCAATTTTTTTGTTTTTTAGCTATTACGTTATGTTATGCTAAATGAGCCTTTCCTTTAATTTTGCCTATCCATACAATAACATCCTTTTGAATTTTAAGTTACTTGCATTGATTGGTTCTTGTAGATTATAGCTACTTAACCTATACAAATATTAAACTAAATTTACCTAAAATTCTCAATATTTCATCAAATTATTTTTTTATGTTTTAATGGCCCATCACTGACATATCTTATAATTGGTATTCAAAATGATAAAACAATTTAAACATACAAAGCTAGCTCAGTTTTTAAAAAATTTTGATATATTAATCTCTAAAGCTCTTCCTTTTTAATACTTTGCCTTTCTTATCTGGTCACTCTTTAAAGGTAATTATTCTTCTCTTCTGTTAGAACATTATGGTTTAATTTTTAAAGTTACATAATTCATTAATTAAGGTTGATAAATATTGCTAACATGTAAGTTTATTTTTGAACTTCCTTTTAAATGCTTAAGAATTCCAATTTCATACAAAAGATTGACTTAATAGGATTACCAGTCACTCTTTTATTATATTAACAAAAGAATTATCCACTAGAAGAACAAATTTCTATCATATATAGGTAGGATACAACTTATATCAATTGTACTTAATAGTCTCAACATTTATTGATGTTGTCACGTATTTATACCCCAAAGCTGATTAAAGATATAAAGATAATAATGAAGAACTTTCTATGGATTAGATCATTTGATAACCATTTAGGTACCAAAATAAAATGGTCAGAGATTTGTACCCTAAATGATGAAGGAGGCTTAGGAATTAACTTAATGATGATTATAAACAAGATGCTTTTGGCCAAGTAGATATATAAGCTTATTATAGATTTTGAATCAATAAGGGTTAAATGGATGCACACTTGCACCATTAAGGATCAAAGTTTATAGAATATAAATGTAAACAAACTAATTCTTGGACCTTCAATAAAATATTGAAATTGAGGGGTCTAATGTCTTAAGGAATTAAGGTTATAGTAGAAAATAATGAAAAAATATGGTCTTAGTTTGACAACTAGAATAATTTAGGCCTCTTACACATTATTCAAAATAAGAATGTCAATATTGGCCTAGGTCGGTCAGGTGGGTTTGGTCTAGTCAAACTGACCGACGAGTTGGGTCACGAGCCATGAGATTTTGCCCTATGAATGGATGGGCACGAGTTAGGGGAGACGGGCCGCAGGCAGCCCGCGGCCAACAAAAATGGGTGGAAGGGCCGAACCACTGGCCCGTGGCCCGTCCACTCCTAAAACGACGTCATTTTATTATTATAAAACAACATCATTTTCTAAGGGCCAGAGTAATTTGTTCCAATGACAAAATGATGTCATTTTGCGTTAAGCGTAAAATGACATCATTTTTTCCCTGGAAGAAGATTAAAAAGTTAGAGAGAAAACGACGTTGTTTTCTTGCAATAGAAAACTACATCGTTTTCTCTCTGACGAAACAAAAACACCCACTCTCCTCTTGGTCCCTCCCACTCTTCGTCCCCTCCCCTCCCTTCTGACCTTCCCTCTCCACTCCAGTCTCCGATTCTCCACCTCCGGCTCTCGGGGTCTCCCTCTGCCTCCAGGCCTCCCTCGTCACTCTCAGACTCAGTTATCCCTCATCTCTCCATCCCACCCGCCACTCATCTCATCGTGACCCAAACGTAGTCTGCCTCCTCTCCCTCCTTGACCCAGTCGCTATCCTCTATCGCAAGTGACGTCGCATCGTCGCATTTCCTGTGTTTTTCAGTGAAGGTAGGTAATTGTTGAATGAATTGGTGTGGTGATTGTTTTTCTGTGACCCAGTCGCTATAAATGAATTGGTGATTATTGATTGAATGGATTGAGAATTGATTAAATGGAATACCGAATACATTTGATGGTTTGTTGAATGATGAGGATTGATGTTTACTTGCTTCTAGATTTATTTGTGCGTGAATTGCTGTTGATTATTGTGGTAATTTTTCTATTTTTGTAAGCTTCCAGTATGTCCATTGACAAACTCAAACTTGAGATTATGAATGAATTGCACATTTAATGTGAGAAATGAAATCACAATGTCATTATGTTCTAAAGAGTGGATGTAGTTAATAATTAAGTTATTGATGATTGATGAAGGAGACAATCAATATAGGCAAGAAACTGATAATGATGAAGAAATTATAGATGAAGTTAATGAAGAAGAAAACCCCTAACATAAAGATAATGGAAGTTTCAACTTTCAATATATCTATTATAGAAAGACATCATCCAGTGGAAATAGATTTAATAGATTGTGTGGAAGTTTTCTTGATAATGATGAATATCCTAGTGATAATTGGTAAAGAACCTAATAAACCACCAAAGAGACCAGCTAGAAATGTTAGGTATGAAGCTTTAGGTATGGAGTTTAAAAGTACAAAAGAATTCAAAGATGTCATTGTTGACTATACAATGAATTCAATATGCAGTAGAAAAGAAAGGGAGTCTAAAAAAGGTTCACACTTCACAAACCATCATTCCTTGGAATAACTAATTGTCAACAGATCTTTTTAACTTCCTTTCTAAAGTATAACATACACAATCATTCACAATGACATTCGGATAATTGAACGAATGCCTTGGCCAATGAACTAGCCAGCTTAAGCTTATGGAAAATAGAATAAATGGAGTAATCAACAATAGTCTTTTGTGCAAGAGTTAATAGCTTAGACTTGGTAAAAGAGTCATAAATAGCAGTGCTTATGCAGATAATGAAAGAAATATCACCTTTAGAGGCCATAGGCAACATCAAAATGATCAAAAAAACATAGACAAATATGAGCCCATTAAATGCTAGCTAAATGAGATCACAAAATAGAACTAATTGATCAAATGAAGTCATCACAGCCTTGAATCAGTTCTTGTACCTAAAAGTAGCATCTTATCATAAATTCACATGTAGAAAACACCATTAAGATGGGGAAGCATACCTTCTTCTCTACTGCCAACTTTAGCTTCTTTCAGAATGGATCTATTGAAAAACACATGCTCAAAAACAAAGTAAGAATATGATTTTAAAGAGATAAAAACAGCTAACAAGAATAGATATTAGTAACCCAGTTCCAGAGGGGCTTATCAATTTTTATATTTTTTATATAATAAAAACAATATGATCAATAAGTGAAAGTTGACCTGCACATTTCTTTTATCCCTTCATTAATTAATCAATTATCTCTTTTCTATAATATTACTCCCACTATCCCACATGACCTGATTTCTGTATAAACAAGAAGGTGATGGAATAGGTCACTATCATCCCATCAAAGTGCCTTTAGAACAAGATCAATAATAGTATTATTGATATGGTCCCCTTTGTATTTTGTTGTTCTATTTGTATTGACTACTTCAGATTTTTTTTATTGCCTTACTTTCAAACTAAGAAATTATGAATCAATGATTGTTTTACTTGTATTTTGATATA
>JANQBM010000008.1:18315766-18327112 GCA_025594535.1 Erythroxylum domingense
ATAAAAATCGCATCGTCTATTCTCTACTCTTTAACTTTAGTTTACTTTTTGTTAAAACTCTTAGAGAAATAATTTGTAATTTATCTACGTAATAAGTTGTGATATTCTTCTAATAGCAAAGGAAAGTTTTCTTTTCAAGACTTTATAGTAAAGGAGGATACACCATTCAACCCCCCCCCCTTCTAGTGTATCTAGTTTCTTGAACTTAAAGTATTTACTAACGTGTGATTTACTTCAAAATCATCCTTAAAAACCTCTATGATCTTCTCAACATACTTAAAAAATATACTCACCATACACCTTTGGAAACTGTTAGGAGCATTGCACAAACCACAATGTATCCTTCGGTAAGAAAATGTACCAAATATACATGTGAAACTTGTCTATTCTTGATCTTTTAGAGTAATAGGAATCTAAAAATAACATGAAAACCCATCTAGAAAATAGTAATAATCATGTCAAATAGGTTTCTCAAACATCTGAGTTGCAAAATTCAATTTTTTATAATCTTTATACACTTTCCATCCAGTTTCCACGTAAGTGGAAATCAACGCAACATCCTAATTTGTTACTACTATAATTCAAGATGTATTTGGAACCATTATCGGGTTCTTTCGATGTGTGTAAGTTTTAATTGATTAACTTTGATAATCTACAAGTGCACTAGTCGTTCACATAGTACCTAAGGTGTCGATCCCATAAGGAGGGAAAATTTAATCCTAAAATCTAAGGAAAAAAAAATCGTAGAAATTCAAAAGGTAATGAAACTAAAAAAAGAATTCAATTCAATCAATTAAATCAATTCAAGAATCAAATACAAAAATATTAATATTGTAGCAATTGCAACACACACTCAAGAATCAACCTAAAGGAATTACCAATTCAGAGAAATGGAATTTTACCTATCTTTAATGCTAACCTAATTGATTATGAATTACCGGATTATTATTTATTGATGATCCTAGGATTGATTACTCTCTCTCAAGTTATAATCATTAACCCTAAATTATAAACCCTAATCAGGTTATGAAAGTTATAATTTCTCAATTAATAATCTATCTAAAATCCTTATTAGATCTGAAGTTGTCCAATAAACTATCAGAAACCTATGCAAGATCTCTCTTCGCATAATTTACCGATTTGATTTAATTCTTGTCCTATTAAATCACCTAACTCTCATTAGCCCAATTTAATAATTTTTCACTCGATTCACCCTCTCAGTTTATTATCAAATTCTGCACATCCAGAAAAACACATAAGGAATCAAATTTCATTAAATCAAAGATAAAACCCCGAAGGTGAGTTTAGAAACATCATTAACATCCAAAAATCCTATCATTAATTGTTATTACAATTCTATACAATAATAAAACTAAAATAGTAGGAAATACGAAATTGAATAGACAACAAGAGGCAGCGACATTGGGAAACCCCTGATCTAGGAAGTATGTTGAGTTGGCTTCTTCCCCTCTTCTCTCTTCTTTCCTATCTTTCTCTATCTCTCGATAATTCTCTCTAGGGTTTCTCTAAAAGTGGTTTATGCAAAAGCTTCTTCTTTTTGTTCTTCTTGTTCTATTTTTGTTCTTTTGTGTTTAGGTTTGTAAAAAAATCCCTTAAAACACGAAGTTTGGGAGTGACTATGTATCTGCCCGATGCAAGCCACAACCATGACTGAAGGAATAGATGTAGGCCACATTGTGCCACGATCGTAGGTCGTTGTTTCGGCCCGAATGTCTTCTGAAACTCCTATATTCTTCGATATTGACCCTAAAACATTAGTAAACATATTAAGGTACCTCAAAAACATAATATTTAAGCTCAAAAGCTTGTCCTAACCTATAAACACTTAAAACACAAATAATTAACAAACTAACACAATTATAACCTAACCATATACTAAATGATCGAATTAACGGATAAACACATATCAAACTATGCCGTAAAACATGATGCAATTTACACTTATTACATCCTACGCTTAAACATATGCTTGTCTTCAAGAAAATAAAAACAATCAAACAAATCAAGATAACACAAAACACGCATATGCAATAACGAGACAATGGCTTCAACTTAGCATAACAAATTTAACTAAAAACAGTATCCTTCAAGTCATTCTGACTTATTAATAAGTTAAATCCTCGTTTAAGCACCTTGGACTAAATATACAAACTAATCAAAATTTTAATGTTAAGTTTATTCAATCCTATCACTTGCACACACACATTGATAATCATTCAGTCAAAATAAAAGTGTAGCAATTCCTTAGTAGGTTTTCACGAAAAATCAAATTACTAACAAGTTTGGTAGCTTTTGATTTGAAAACATTCTTTTTATTGATTTTCTTTAAGGACATAAGCCTATACTTTTTACACGGAGGCAAAAATTTGTGATGAATGTCAATCCTTTTACTCAACTAAGTCATGTTGTTATTAAGCTGCTTGGTTGGAATGTCATTATAGCCTATTTACGCAAAGGCACACATTTGTGATGCGTGTCGATCTGGTTACTCAGCTACATCATATTCTTAACTAGCTACTAGCTTTATTCATAACCCGAAGGCCAACAAAATAGTTATTCTAGTTAAAATTATACAGCTTTTCTTTTTTTACACAAAATTTTGCCTACCTTATTGCTTTAACTAATCATTCTTATGAAAATGTACTAATAATGTCACTTTTTTATTGGACTAAAATTATAAATGAGTATGGAAAATTTCTAGGGTGAATGGACTAACATCGTATCCTAATTAACCAGTATATTTAACCCTAGGTAACTTAGGTCACTAATTTCACAAGCTAATAAATCTTCATAACTTGAAAGGATATGTTTAAGATTAAATCTATCACGTTAAGTCCTAGCTATTGACGCATTCACCCAATTCACATCATGCAACCTAAACAAACTATCATACAATGTGCAAAATTCACACCCAAGCTAAAAACAGATAACCCTCCCTATATCTGAATAACACATTGTCCTCAATGTTAAAAGGATACGTACAAGCACAAAAGGGGTAATGAAATAATAAGCGGAAGGAAAAAGAACAAAATACTAACAAAAATGAAAAGAAAAGGGTTAGAATAAGAAACCATCATGTTGACTAAGGTGGTGATGTGTTAGAGGCAAAGTCTAAAGGTGCTTGATGTCGAGCTAGCTTTCCTATCTTATAATTGATTTAGAGAGAGTAAGAGAATTAGTAGGGCAATACATTACGAATCATTGATATTTATTTATGGAAATGAAACAACTTTAGCTGCATAACAATTTAAATCTACCTAAACATGCTAATCTATGGTCATTAGCTTGACCTTGTATCATTAGAAACTTAGTCGGGATTAATTATGAGCAGCTTGCTTCCACTCTTTTTGTTTAACATCAATTTTATAGCCTGTGAGTAAGCTACAAATTGCAAAATGATCAGAAGGACAACATAAATAAAGTTAGGAAAACCAATTAAGCTTAGTAATGTCCTTTTCACTAACAAACTGTCAATAAAATAGTGAATATCAAAACCCCTTGAATCTTCCATATAATCCAGCAATTTGCCTAGTAAGAGGGTAAGTTGTTCCCTTTTTGGTTCTTTCTCATTCGCCCTCATCTTCTCTTCTTCTTTATCCTCTTAAACAGAGACTTCCATAACTTCTTCAAACTTGGTGTCCGTTGTCAACTATTCTTTGTCCTCTCGTTCTTTAGAAGATTCGAACACATCAGTTATCCTGAATGAGCTACTGTCCTTTGGATTCTTTAATACATCTTTCGTGTTGAATGTCACTTGGTCATCATTATTCGGAAGGATAAGGTTCTTTTCATGGACATCTACCCAAGATTTTTTGATGTTCACACATGGTATATCAAGAACTGGTGAATAATAGGGAGGGCTGGCATTTTTTTCTTCATCCTCTTTCTTCGTCTCTTGGACTTCAATAAGGTGGGGTTCATTTTGGTTTTCTAATGATCATTCTGGCTCTCCCCCATTCTTAAGTGCGATAGCCTCATATTACTCTCTTTGATGTATTCCATATTACTTAGAGAGACTTCCACATTTCTCTTATAAAATTCATAGGAAAGCTATCTCACTCGAATGTCTTGATTGTGAATAGATAAGGCATGATTTTCCATTACTTGCTCAATTTGTTCTTCTAGTCTCTTCTAGCCCTTTTCTATGTTTATTAGCTTATCCAAGATTTTGTCCAATTTGGAATCCCATGAACTGGACTCATCTTGCTAAAATTCAAATAGATCCTGATGTCCCATATGAGTACTTGAATTGTTAGATCAATAAAAATATAGGGGTTCTGCCACCCCAAAGTGTACATGTTCATATAAGGATGACGATTTTTCCTAACTCAATTGGGGATCATTAAAATCTACAAAAGTCCTCTGCTCCCTATAATATGCATCATCCATAATCATTCTTTTTATTGCTTCTTGGCATTCAACTCTTGAGATTTCCCATTTTTTTCTGGTGATATCCAAGTTGATGTGTCATCTACTTTATGCACAGTATTTTTAACATTAAAAAGAAGGTGAAAAAGCCTTAGGCTATAAGAATTAAACTAATCGCCTCCTTGATAATAGCGCCAAAAACTTGATTGGGTTCTTTTGATGTATGTAAGTTTTATTTGATTAACCTCGATAATCCACAAGCATACGAGTCATTCACGTAGTACGTAAGGTGTCGATCTCACCAGAAAGGATAATCTAATCCTAAAATCTAAGGCCAAAAAAATCGCAGAAATTTAAAATGTAACAAAACTAAAACAAGATTTCAATTCAATCAATCAAATCAATTCAAGAATAAATCACAAAATATTAATAATGTAACAATTGCAACACACACTCAAGAATCAACCTAAAGGAATTAACAATTGAGAGAATAGGAACTTTACCTATCTTTAATGCTAACCTAATCGGTTATGAATTACCAGATTATTAGTTATAAACGATCCTAGGGTTTATTACTCTCTCTCGAGTTATATCCATTAACCATAAATTATAAACCCTAATCAAATTATGGAAGTTGCAATTTATTAATTAACAACCTATCCAAAACCCTAATTAGATCTGAAATTGTCTAATAAACTATCGGAAACCTATGCAAAATCTCTCTTTGCGTAATTTACCAATTTGATTTAAATTTTGTTCTATTTAATCACCTAACTCTCGTTATCCCAATTTAATAATTTTTAACTCAATTTACCCTCACAATTTATTATTGAATTATGCACATCTAGAATTAAATCACAATAAATCCAAATAACACATAAGGAATCAGATTTCATTAAATCATAGATAAAACCCCGAAGCTGAGTATGTAAACATCATCAACATCCAAAAATCCTATCATCAACTGTTATTCCAATTTTATACAATAATAAAACTAAAAATAGTAGGAAATATGAAATTGAACGGACGACAGGAGGCAGCGGCATCAGGAAACTCCTTATCCTAGAAGTACGTCAAGTCAGCTTCTTCTCCTCTTCTCTCTTCCTTCTTCTCTTTCTCTATCTCTCGATAATTATCTCTAGGGTTTCTCTAAAAGTGGCTGATATAAAAGCTTCTTCTTTTGATTCTTCTTGTTGTATTTACATTCTTTTGTGTTTAGGGTTGAACTATGGTTTTTTCAGGGTCCGAAAGGTCTAAAAAATCCTTTAAAATGTGAAGTTTGGGAGTGGTTGTACATTTGCCCAATGCATGCCACCATCGTGACCTACATCTAAGCCTTCTATCATGATTGTGGCGTATTATTCCACAATCTTGAGTTGTTTTTTTGGCCTGAATGTCTTCCGAAACTCCTTCATTATTCAATATTAACCCTGAAACATTAGCAAACACATCAAGGTACCTCAAAACTTAATATTTAAGCTCAAAAGCTTATACTAACCCATAAAATACTTAAAACATAAATAATTAACAAACACAATTCTAACCTAAACACATACTAAATGATCATATTAATGGATAAATACATATCAAACTATACCCTAAAACATGATGCAATTAACACTTATCAAACCATTTACATTGGAATTACCCAACTTATTATCTGAAATAGGATAAATCACTCTAACATCAAAAAGCTTAAGAACTTCCTTTTTCATAACTTCCATCATTGGAGGATCTAGCTTATGTTGTGTTTATGTTATTGTTTTGGAACCTTTCTTTAATAGAAGAAAGGTTTCAAAAACTCATCCAAACTAGCCACTTTTATCAGGAATAATATGAATTGACTAGTTTTTTTGTTTGATTTCATTTAATAACCTATATATATATATATATATATACCAGACAATTTATTAGAGAACTGGTCAGTTTATCATTGAACAAATCAGAATTGGTCAATCTATATACCTAAATTTCAAAAAACTTAAAAACTTTACTCACCTTTACTCTTTGCTCTCCACCAACTTCTCTTCGCAAATCTCATCACTTCTATTTTTGGGTAAATAAAGGTGATTGTTTTAAGTTTAAAATGTGATCTTTCATTATTTCTTTAAATTACTACTTCTCTTATTTATATCTCTCTAAAGTTTTACTGGTTGTCGAGATGGGTTTCTTCATGATATAGTGATTGTTAAGATTGGGGCTCTCTCTTAGAACTATAGTAGTGGAGCTTTAAACTTATATGGTTGTCTATAATATTTTCATAAATGATTGAAGTATCCAATGCAGTGAAGATAGATGCAGAAAGCCTACACGGATGGGTAAAAAGTTTAAAGAAGAAGCCCAATCTCCTAAAGCCACTCATTAGAGAACATCAGATAAAAAAATAAATATTTCTGTCGCTTTCTTTCACTAAGAATAGGAATAAAAACTGACATATGTCTCAAATGAAAGGTACTGCTCATTTTGTCATTTTGGTGCTGCTATAATTGACTTACAAGAGAGGATGAGGGAAGAATATATTGTAGGTTCGTATGACATATAGGAACTAGATGGATGGAGTAGCAAGAAATCTAAGAGTTGATGAATGGTTTTTGTAGTGAAATGCTGATTTAGTTGTCAATCCATGTTTCTATAGAGTTTGAGTTTGTTCATTCTACTATGTTATTCAAGGTTTCAATCTGTTAAGAGATAACATATAAGGATAATTTGATAGCTTCATCTTAAAAATTAGGAGATTTCTTCTCTAATTAGTTAGGGGTTTCAATATATTAAGAGATAATAGATAAGGATAACTCGATAGCTTCTTCTAAAAGAGTAGGAAATTTGTTCTTTATTAATTCTTATTGATTAATTAGTTTTCTGTAATAGTTGAGCTCTATTTCATTTTAATCTTTAATTTTGATAGCTGTGTTATAACTTATATATACTCTATTGAAGTATTTTTTTAATCGAAAACTCTAAAACTGAAAAATAAAATGCAATATAAGATAACACTCGACCTTGAAATGGAGGATACCTATAAGAGTTTGGTAACTACTAGAGCAAAGTTTGATAAGTGAGTTTGACTTGAGTTTATCTAGATGCAATAATTAACTAATTTTGTTTGATCAATTGTTTATGAGATATCATATATGAATAATTTGTAGAAGGGATCTTGTTAATTTATTTTTACTTTTTACTTCTTACCATCAATAAAGTATTATTATTCTTAGTTTCGATGAGAAAATGAGATATGTTCTTATAGTGTATATTAATGAAATTTTATAAAAAAACATAATTATTCTATTTCTTCATCAAGAAGTTAAGAACTATTATTTTAATATAGCCTTTTAAAGTTTCTTGTTTGTATGGTTACACTAAAGAAAAGAAGAGTGAAAGAATAAGTTATATACTTCTCTTTAATTTTTGCATGCTTTTAATTTAATCAATAATTACTTTTCAAGTTTTTATGCCCATTTAATTACTTCACTTTGTATTTTTATTTTTTATAATTTACTTTTAACCTTTTTTAATTATTTGAACTATAATTTATTTAATTGTACCATAACTAAATTTAATTTTATATTACTAGAAATTATATTGACTCTTTTAATATTTGTAATGAATTTTATTTTTATAAAATAAGTCAAATAAAATAACAATATAAATATATAATTACTCATATAATAACTTGTGAATTGAGTTGTATATTTGACTTATTGACGTTAATTAATTTTTTTACTATAATATAAGCTATTAAGTTTAGTACAACCTCTAATTCATTGATTTACTTTTTTATAATAGTAGGCTACATCTAAATTAATTTTAAAAAATTTTGTTTGAGATAATTAATATAAATAGAAAACTTTATCCTTTTATAAATATTCATATCCCAATTATTCTTTATTATATAAAAAACAAAAGATCTTTTAATCTTTTTTAACTATTTTGGTATATACTGTAAATTATTGTTGAGACTTTTTAGGTTAAAAATATAATGGAGAATAAGAAATCATCAGAAAAAGATTTGATGAATATAGCATCCTTTGCTCTTGGTATAAGAGGATCATAATATATATTTTGGAGATGATGAAACATCACAACTATTAGGAAAATGACAAAAGAAAAGCTAGTATTGACATAGATTCTTACTTTCCTCCAAGAACTAGTCTTGGTTCTTAACCTAGTCTAAAAAGTGTTTTAGTTAATAAGGATGTTGTTTTATGATGTAAAAGAGCATGGGCTAGATGCTTTTATCATTCATGTATTCCTTTAAATGCTTGACATTCACCATATTTTTAAGAAGCATAAATGCTACAACAATTATAGGTTTAGGATTTAAGGCACCTTCTTACCATGAAATTCATATGTCGATACTTCAAGTTTTAGAAAAGGAATGTCAGTTAATTGTCGATACATATAACTCTAGTTAGGAATCAACCTGATGCACCATTATGGAAGATGGGTGGACTAATCAAAGACAAAAAACCTTAATTAATTTCTTGGTTTATTATAATATTAGAACAAATTTTATCAAGTATGTTAATGCTTTTAATATGGTAAAAAGTGCTAAAATTTTATTTGAAATATTTTTTGAAATTATCGAGTGAGTTACACCAAATAATATTGTGCCTTTTGTTACAAATAATGCAAAACATTATATATCAGCTAGGTACTTATTACAATCAAAGTATGGGCATATCTATTAATCTCCATACACTGCTCATTGTATAAAGCTTATTTTAAAGATATTTGTGATATGGACCATATTCTTAGTCTTGCTTTATGTGTATATAAGATCACAATTTTATGTATAATCATATCACATTTTATTAGTTAATAAAGGAAGAAGAATGGGCTAAGATTATATATCCCACTACTACCAGGTTTGCGACTACATTTATTACTTTGAAAAATATTTATGAATATTAAAAAAACTAGTTCAAAATTTAGTGACAATTAAACCTTTTCCAAGTCATAAGTTATCAAAGAGTTAAAAAGGAAAAAAATTTTGTGCTATTATTTTTACTTCTTAATTATTATTCATTTAATATTGGTACCTTTAGACCTTAAACCTTTCCTTTGACTTGTTCGATGTCTAGTCCAATTTTTAAAACAATATATCGAAGGGATTATTTCTTTAATATCTAAAATTGTCTACTTAATGCTCCTTTAACACACGAACTAGCTTACCTTTATAATTAGGAGTCAATTCTATGAAATAATCACTAGAAGAATTTGTTTGTTCCCTAAGTACGCATATTTGAAGTGAGAGGGGAATGATTTTAATTCTACCTTAGGTAGCAACCACTAGTAATAACTAGGTAGTTGTATTAAAGAAATTTCATATCTCTTACGGGCTAGTTTCGAATAATGCATAGCAACCTTAGTTAGTTCTTCCCCTAACTTAACATCGTTGGTGGTTTCTAACTCCAAGTGCTTAGTGCTTCCAATTTATTCTTGAAATTCATCTTAAAAACATCCAACGCTAAAGGATAAATTACATCAATCACTAAAGCATAATTATCATCTTCGGGATGTCTTATGGCATCAAAAATATTAAAATGAATTACTTTCCCCATAAATTCCATTATGAAACCCTCACAAATATCGATCTTAGTTTGGGCAATGTCAATGAATGATCTACCTAATAAGATAGGTGTAGGATTAGGGGAAATATAATCATCTATACCTATTATATAAAAATTAGTAGGAAATATCAAAATCATTCAGCTGCATAAGAACATCCTCAATCACTCCATCTATATAAGTGCAATCAACTAATTATATGATAATATTAGTTTCTTTTAAAGATACCAAATTTAATAAGGCATAACATTAATTTATGCTTTTAAATCTAGTATATCTTGTTTAATTATAATGTTACCAATCTTAAAGAGAATAGTGAATATACCTGGATCCTTATACTTAAGAGGTTGTTTCTTTTGGAAAATCACAAAAATATTCTCACTCATCATGATCTTCTTATTAACTCTCAACTTCATCTTATTGGTATATAATTCCTTACAAAAGTTTCCATACCTTAGCACCTTCTTGATCACATCTAGCAATATTATTCACTTCTACCTTATGAAAAGTCTTAAGAATCCCCTTATCCTTTTCCTCCTTGTTTGACTTCACTAACTACAAGGAAAAGGTGGAAGGTCAATCTTTACCATATTTGAAGGATCAAAATTCACCTTCGAAGCAGATGAGGTATCTCTTTCTTTTTTCAAGCTCTTTCTCAATCTCCTCTTTATATAATCACAAGTATTGCCTCTTAGGATCCTCAAGCATCTTACCAATCCTTAAGGTCATTGCAGTTACATTATTTGGATTTATCTCAGGTTGGGATCACAATTTTCCTCCACTTTGTGTTTCTAAGTAGTTGATAGCAACTGCCATTTGACTCACCTTGTTCTCTAAATTTTGAATACTAGATGTTGTCTATTGAATTTGAGATCTTGTATCTTGTTGAAATTGTTTCACATCTTGCTAGAGTTGCAAGGAATTGGTAACAAGAGACTTAACCATAAACTATAATTACACACTTAAGTTAGAGGAGGAAGTTTGCAGTTTAGGTTGAAATTGATACAAACCTTATGACTTATTTAAGAAGTAACTCTACTGCCTATTGCGTCCATAACTTGGGTTAGTATGATCTCTCCAACTTGTGCTATAGTTTTGGGAATATGGATTATACTATTAAGAAAATAACCCCCCGACAACATTAACATGTTCTATGTTCACCTTTTGTAAAGTTGGACACCTATTTGTCAGATGGTTCATATTGGCACATATTATATAAGCTTTCACCTGTCCCTTCACTACTTCAATCTATCTAACAAAAGAAGTTAGCTCATTTAAACGATGTTCAATGAAATAATTGTTTACCTTAGTTACTTTATAAGCATAATTATAGATGCTAAACTATTAGGAATTTTCCTCCATATGCTCAATCAGAGTTCTTGCCTTCTC
>JANQBM010000008.1:18335381-18356142 GCA_025594535.1 Erythroxylum domingense
TTATCGATGGACAATCTTACCGTCGGTAAGTTTACCGACTGTATTAGAAACATTCCGATGCTAAATTTACATACGGGCAAGCCACCGGTCGGTAAAGTTAGCGACGGAATAAGTCGGACGGTCGGTAACTTTTTCGTTGATTTTACCGACGGTTTATCTTTTTGGTCGGTAATTTTACTGACGGTATGAAAACAATCCGTTGGTGAATTTAGCTACGGCTAAATCTCCGACGTTTTTGACCGTCGGTTTATTCCGTCGGTAATGTGGTATACCGACGGGATATTTGTCGATTCTGTCGGTAATTTCCGTATGTAATTCACTATTTTCTTTAGTGGATAAAGCCTTTGGTTCGTCCAACCTAAGCCATCATGAGGGCCCGTGTGACTACTTTCCAATGACATGAATTTTTCCCTCTTGGTAATGAACTTGAAAATATCTGTTACTTGTGTATATTTATGTTTCCTGTTGAATAAATTTGTGACTATTTACTTGTTCATTTTGCAGCAAAATATCTGTTACTTGTGTATATTCTATGTTTCCTGTTGAATAAATTTATCACTATTTGTTCATTTTGCAGCAAAAAACAATATCGGTGTCGTGATTGCATTGTGGGCTCCTATTGTTCTTGTATAGCTCATCTCTTTAAGTTTATGATTTCATTTTTCAATTTTTCCAACTCAGTTTATTTAACATTCCTTCATTTCTAGGTCTACTTCATGGATGCTCAAATTTGGTACGCTATCTTAAAAGATGCATTAACTTTAAATTGCAGAGATTTTGGATTTGCATATTGTTTCTTATTCGACCTGGTTATATCATTCTCCAGAGAAATGGACTTGTTACTTGTTCCATTTTGGGCTGACTGTGATTTGGATGTTACACAATGGCCTTCCTTTTTGCTGGCTAGCAAGGTTTCTTTCTGTTTATAAGATCTCTTATCTTGTTAGAATTTTCATGTCTGGATAGTCATTCTTGTGTCATTTACAGATCCCGATAGCATTAGATATGGCCAAGGACAGTAATGGTAAGGACAAAGAGCTGACGAAGAGATTTGGGCTTGACAATTATTTGTCTTATGCTGTTCGTGAATGCTATGCCTCATTTAGGAACACCATTAAATTCTTGGTTTAAGGAACCCGTGAGAAAGAGTAATTTACTTCCCAATTCAAATAACAGCAGCGGGAGGGCAATAAATTCCATGTTAAAGTTTTGGAAGAAGTTTAAGAAGGTTTACCTTGAAATTGATGCTGCTACTGTAATAGTGCTTCTCTGTTCTTATTTTGATTAATTTATTGCAGGGTTATATATTTCATATTTTCTAAAGTAGACGAGCATTTCAAAGTTGATGATCTGATAAGTGAATACATCATGAATGCCCTTCCTAGTCCCTTTGACCATTTTGTGAAACTTATCAAATATCTAGTATCATTCCACTTCTTATCAACTTAGGGAACTAATTGAAATTGACACGAACAACTGTTGACCCTTATGTTGAAATTTGAAGCTTGAAAATAAACCAAATGACAGAGATCAAGTTGTGATCCTCTTCCAGGACATGCTGGAGGTAGTGGAACAAGATAATGATGGAGGATTTCATATCAAGGTGCAAAATATACTTTTTATCTCTTTGGATACAGTTTAATTTGCAGTGTTTTTTCTAACATCTTTTCACTTCAATCTTGAATAGTGTGGTGGATTCTAACCATGTAGGATCTGGAAATGAAGTCCCGATGCATTTTCAATGAAAGTATCAATTATTTGCATCATCTGGGGTTATAAAATTTCCATTTGAAGATGTAACAGAAGCATGGAAAGAGAAGGTATGTCTCTTTGCAGACTAACTGCCTTGATTATCTTTTTTAAGTTTTCCAACTTTCTTATCCTTGTTTCCCTGTGTTTTTGTTTCCAGATTAAATGACTCTTTCTTTTGCTTACAACTAAAGAATCTGCAATGGATGCTCCAACTAACTTTGAAGCTCGAAGGCTATATCTTTCTTCTCAAACTCTACCTTACATTCGAAAGCTGAAATGGAATTTACTGTAGAAGTTGAAGTTCTTGGAAGAGTTACGCACAAGAATCTGCTAGGACTCCAGGGCTATTGCGTTGGGACTGTTCAACGTCTGATCGTATATGATTACATGCCTAATCTCAGCTTGCTATCCCATCTCCATGGTCAATTTGTTTCAGAGATTCAATTAGACTGGAAAAAGAGCATGAAGATTGCAATTGGGTTAGCAGAAGGCCTACTGTAAGCTTCAACTAGCTGTAAAATTAGCAGTTTTCATATACATAATTGTTGGATTATCAATAGGCAATACAGGAATATGAATTTGATTCAAAATTTTCCAGACGTCAATATGAATGCATTCCCTCTTTCATTTCCTTTTGTTATAAATTCGACCTGGCAATCATAGGATCATACAATCGAAAGATATTTATTAAAATTTATTATAATAATATGAGTGATCTTAAAAAAGATGCAAAAAACAAATTGTAAGTTATTTTTTTTACTAAAAAATAGTGAAATTTTTTGACCTAAAAAACTGTCTAAAAGTGAAAAATATCGACAGAAAAAAGCATCTAAAAGTTTACACAGAGCGTTTAAAATAGTATTTATATGTCTAAGAAAATTTTCGAAATTGTATATTTTCGATGCATCTATGTGTAAATATATTTTCGATACTTATATTTTTGACGCTTAGATGCGTAAAAAATCTATATTTTTTTGACGCATTTTTGTGTTTAAGAAAATTGTCGAAAATAGTTTTTGTTACACTTGTTTTTTTTACGCTTTATAAAGCGTCTAAAATTATTTTTCAGAAGCAAAAAAGCGTCTAAAAACTCCACCTTTTGTGTCATTAAATTCTATATTTTGTCGTTGTGACATATGCATATGGTACTATTCATATATATGGGTACTATTCACATAAAATAGTGGAAGCTAAATTTTGTTCATGATAGAAAAAGTGACAGCAAAATTTGAGAATGAAACGTTTAATAGGAGTAATTTCTCATTGTGGAAATCGAAGATGAAGGCTATCTTGGGAAAAGATAATTGTGTGGCGGCCATTAGTGAATGGCCAACTGGAGTTACAGATGAAAAGTGGAATGAGATGGACAAAAATACTATTGCAAATCTTCATTTGACACTAGCAGATGGGGTGTTGTCAAGCATAAAGGAGAAGAAGACAACAAAAGAAATTTGGGATCATCTCACAAAATTGTACGAGGCCAAATCACTCAACAACAAAATTTTTTTGATGAGGAAACTATAAACTTTGCGCATGGCGGAATTCACTTTAGTGACGGAGCACTTAAATACATTAAATACTCTATTTTCCCAACTCATATCATTGGGGCACACAATAGAGATAAGTGAACGTGCAGAGCTTCTACTCCAAAGTCTACCAGATTTATTTGATCAACTCGTCATCAATTTAGCAAACAACACAGACACACTAGTCTTCGATAATATTGCAGCTGCTATTTTATAAAAAAGAGAGTCAGCACAAAAGTAAGGAAGACAGGCTGGTAAATTCACAACAAGTGGAGGCCTTGACGATGACGAGAGGAAGATCAGTAGAACGTAGCCCGAGTTGGAGTCATAGTCATGGTAAATCAAAATCTAGGAGTAAGAAGAAGTTCAATGCAACAATTGTGGCAAGAAAGGGCACCTGGAGAAGGATTGTTGGAATCTGAATAAGAAAGATTCTATTCCTCATGGAAATGCGGCAACTACTTCAAATGATGGAGGTGTAATGGTCTATGAGGCGGCAACAACTATTAGAGGTAAGAGAAGATTTGTTGATGTATGACTTCTTGATTCAGCAGCTACTTTTATATGACCTGTCGAAGAGACTAGTTTCATCAGTATCAATCTGTCTCTGGAGGATCTGTGTATAAATATAATGATCAAGTTTTGAAGATCATTGGTATCGGCACCATCAAGCTAAAGATGTATGATGGAACAACTCAGACTATTGAAAAGTGCGATATGTGGAGGGCTTGAAGAAGGATTTGTTGTCTGTAGGACAACTGGATGATCTCGGTTTCAGATTTGATATTCAAAATAAAATCATGAAAGTGATTAAAGGGGTGTTGGTATTTATGAAAGCAAAAAATATTACTACAAATTTGTGCATGCTGAAGGGAGTAACTTTGTAAGAAGGAGAGGCATCCGTTGCTGTGAATAGTCCAGATCACAAATCAACAATGACGTGGGATAAAAAGCTTGGTCAATTGTCAGAACAAGGAATGAAGATACTTGTAGAGATGAATCTACTTCCAGGTCTCACAAAGGTATCACTACCCTTCTGTGAGCATTGCATTATGAGTAAGTAGCATCGATTAAAGTTCAACACATCAAAGTTCAAAAGCAAAGAAATTCCAGAATTGATTCACTCTGATGCATTACAAATACCAGTTACGTCCCTACGAGGAGCAATTTCTTTGTATCATTCATTGATGATTATTCTAGGAGATATTGGGTGTTTCCTATCAAAAGGAGCGTAGATGTAACTCGAATCTGGTAAGAAGATCAAGTTTTTACAGTCAGATAATGGAGGAGAATATACTGGTAAAGAATTTGATGAATTTTGCAAGCAAGAAGGCATCAAAAGGCAGTTCACAATAGCATACACTCCTCAACAAAATGGAATAGTAGAGCGGATGAATAGAATTCTATTGGAAAGAACGAGAGCAATGTTAAGAATTGCAAGTTTAAATAAGAAATTCTGGGCAGAAGCAGTCAATATTGCCTGTTATGTGGTGAATCAAGCTCTATCAACCGTAATTGAGTTGAAGACACTGATGGATATATGGACTGTTAAACCAGTGAATTATTCCAACCTCCATATATTTGGAAGTTCTGCTTATGTGATGTTCAATGCCCAAAAAACTACGAAGTTAGATCCAAAATTCAAAAGATGTATTTTCTTGGGATATGTTGAAAGAGTAAAGGGGTATCATCTATAGGATCCCACTGTCCACAAGATTGTTATCAGCAGGGATTTTTTTCATGAAAGATAAGGATTAAGAGAAAATAGAAAATATTGGCATTATACAAGAGAATCCAGAGACTACAACAGTACAAAGGGAAAGGGAATTTGATCAAAATGTTTCTTCTGAAGCAACACTAGAGCATGAGGTGCAAAACCAGCCGAATATGATGTTTCAGATACTCGAAGATCAACTAGCACAAGAAGAGCACCTAGTTGACACTTAGATTATATTATGGAGAGCAATATTGCATACTGTCTTTTAACTGAGGACAGAGAGCCATCAACGCTTCAAAAAGTAATGAATAGTTCAGATGCATCTTAGTGGATAGTAGCAATGTAGGAAGAAATTGAAGCTCTGCATAAGATTAAGACATGGGAGCTGGTATCACTATCATAAGGAAAAAAGCCTATTGGTAATAAATGGGTTATAAAATCAAACAAAGTGGTGACGATTAAATGGAGTGATATCGTGTTAGATTGGTGGTAAAAGGATATGCTTAGAAAGAAGGTATTGATTTTAACGAAATATTTTCTCCTGTGGTTCGAATCGCTATAGTTCGAGTAGTCCTAGCGATGTGTGCTACATTTGTCTTGCATCTTGAGTAGTTAGATGTGAAAATTGCATTTCTTCATAGAGATCTTAAAGAATAAATTTATATGCTCCAGCCAGAAGGTTTTGAAGAAAAAAGGAAAGATAACTTAGTTTGTAAGTTAAACAAATCTCTGTATGGTTTAAAGCAAGAGCCGTGGTGTTGGTATAAGAGATTTGATTCCATCATTATGAGCTTTGGATATAGCAGACTGAATGCAAACCCTTGTGCATATTTCAAGAGGTTTGAGAAAGATGATTTTATAGTCTTACTGTTATATGTAGATGACATGTTGGTAGCAGGCCCCAACAATGATCGTCTCAAAGAATTGAAGGCATAGTTAACTAGGGAATTTGAAATGAAGGACTTGGGACTAGTAAACAAGATTCTAGGGGTGTAAATTCACCGAGACAGAAATAATAGGAAGATTTGGCTTTCTCAGAAGAATTATTTGAAGAAGATCTTGCGGTGATTTAACATACAAGATTATAAGTTAATTTATAACCCTCTACCTGTTAATTTCAAGTTATCTTCAAGTATGAGTCCTAGCAATGAAGAAGAGAGGATGGAGATGTCTCGAGTACCGTATGCATCAGAAGTAGGAAGCTTAATGTTCGCTATGATTTGTACAAGACTAGACATTACACATGCAGTGGGAGTAGTTAGTCGATATATGGCGAATCCTGGTCTAAAGCATTGGAATACTATTAAGAGGATTCTCAGATATATCAAGGTAACCTCAAATGTTGGATTATGTTATGAAGGATCAGATTTTACTATCAAAGGATATATTGATGTTGATTATGCAGGTGATTTTGATAAAAGTAAATTCACTACAGAATATGTGTTTACAATAGCTAAAGGAGTTATGAGCTGGGTTTCAAAACTGTAGCCAGTTATGGCTACGTCAAAAATAGAAGCAGAATATGTAACAGCTACACAAGCTAGTAAAGAAGCAGTGTGGTTGAAGATGTTGTTGGAAGAGCTTGGTTATAAACAAGAAAATGTTACTCTATTTTATGATAACCAAAGTGCTTTGCATCTTGCAAGGAATCTAACATTTCATTTAAAGACAAAACACATTCAAGTTTGATACCATTTCGTTCATGAGAAAGTGGAAGAAGGAACGGTGGATATTCAGAAAATTCATACCATGGATAACCTTGCAGATTTTATGACAAAAGCAATCAATACTAACAAGTTTATGTGGTGTCGATTCTCATGTGGCATGACAGAGATGTAAGCAATATGAAACGGCAAGGTAGAAAGAATGGTGTGAAGATATGATTGATTATCAATCAAATCTTCAAATGGGAGAATTATCAATAACTGCGGTTGGTAGGCCCAAAGTGGAAATCAAATATGGTAGGCATTTTAGTGCTTACCATACTTGGCTATATCTTCATTCTCCTACCTATAAATAGGCAGGAGATGAACAAAAAGATTGCTTCCATGGGTAGAACAAAAGAAAGAGAGACGTGAGGTGAGAGAGAAAAAAAAGACAGACACAAAAAATATTCTGCGTATTTTTATAGGTATATTTTTTTCCTTGTAATTCTCTAATTTTCTTAGTAGTAAAATTTTTCTATCCTTGCCCGTAGTTTTTACCCTGATTTAGGAATTTTTCACGTAAAATTTGTATGTTCATTATTATTCCTTCAGTCCTATTTAGCTATGAACATGCTCTAATCCAGTCAATTTTCACAACAGTCATATGAGATTATCTTTCTATGAAATACAAATTATGCCCATAAGACATATTCTTGGATTTGCAGGAGTTATATGGAGATGGAGAAGAGATTCAAAGTCTATGTGTACTCGGAGGGAGATCTGCCCATTGTGCATAACGGGCCATGCAAGGACATGTACACAAGTGAAGGTAGATTTATAGAAGAGATAGAGCATGGGGCCAAGAGGTTTAGAACAAGTGATGCTCATCGTGCCCACGTTTACTTCAAGCATGCCCTTCAGTGTTGCAATGATGGTCAAGTTTCTTTACAAGAGGGCCATCGCCAATCTCAAACCATCGAGCCTATTTGTGGCTGATTATGTGACCGTAGTGTGCTAAATACCCCTTCTGGAATAGAACTCATGGTGCTGATCACTTCATGCTTGCCTGTCCAATTTCGTCTCCTCTTTCTGATTTTACACATATTCTCTCCTATATTGCTATATACCATGTTTTGACTAAGTACTTTTCATACAAGAAAATAAATATAGAGGTAAGAGAGAAAATTTGAAGATCAAAATTTTATTTTTAAATTAATGAATGAAAATAAAATTTAAATCAACAAGCATTCTCTTAAACTTTGTACGTGTGATGATTCTATGGTAAATTAGATAGTGCACAAGTCGTACTCCAATTGCAGGTAAGAAATATGACAAATCAAAGAGAAGTAAGAGAAGACTTATTTCATATCAGATATCACATCAATCTATAAATAAATGTGAACCTCCTTAAACCTAAAGGTATTAAAACCTATATAATCAATCTTCTTTCCCAGTTAAGTAGAAAATGAAGAGAAATGTTTATGTATAATTATTTCCTTGTAAAATTATTTCTTGCTATTGGTATTAGATCCTCATTGCATAAAAAATCAGAAAAAGTTTTCTTGAAATTGTTGGTTTTTATGTAGTTGAAGGAATGTTGAATGTGTAAAATTTGTAATGCAAGTATTAGTTGTGGGTTGTTTCCGAATCAAAGTTTATGATTTGCTTCTATGTATAACTAAAACTGGGAGAGGTTGAGAAAGAAATTCATGGACGTAAAAGAAGGTAGCAAAAACATGGAACTGAGAAGACATATTAGACTATTTTCGTAAGTCATACTTGGGAGACACATATTCTACTACTTCATTAGGAATATATATAAGGATAAAATATAAAAAATATGAATTCAAATCATAACCTACTGCATCATAACAAAGCTGCTGAACTTTAATGTCAAAACAATTCATCCTTTTGATGTTACTCAGTTACTGCTTTTGCATCTTCATTTCGTGACTTGCAAATCTTCTTCATATGTCCAATTTGTCCACATTTTCTGTATTTGATATCAGACCTCTACCAACATTTTCTTTATGGGTGATTTGTTTTTTTTGCAATGTGGGCATGGAGGATATAAATCATCATTGTTTCTGTTGCTGTTGTTGTCGATCTTGTTAAAATTTTTGTTTTTATCTCCTCCTGAATTTTTTCCTTTGCAAGCAGAGCACTTTTAATGGTTTCTTCTTCTTTCATCATCCTCCTTTGATCTTGTGCCTGTAGTGCATTTACTAATTCTACCAAAGACATACTTGATAAATCCTTAGCTTTTTCCAATGCAGAAATTTTATATTCATATTTTTCAAGTAAGGTTACAAAATGTTTTTGCACAATTCGTTCCTCAGAAAAATCCTTACCTAATATCCTCACCTTATTTACTATGCCGAGCAACTTGTCAGAGTATTCTTTAATAGTTTTTGACTCTTTCATCTTCAACGTTTCAAATTCTCTGATCAAGTTTAGTACTTGCATGCTCTTTGTTCTTTCATTGCCTTGGTATTTCTTTTTGAGGTAATTCTAGATATCCTTTGCTGACTCTAGATTCATAATTCTTATGAATATGATGTTTGAAACAGCAGAGAATAAGCAGGCTTTGGCTTTTGACTTCCTATTTTTCCTATCTTTATGTATCTTGATTTGAGTCATTGTAGGATTTGTTGGCAACGGAGGCACTTCATAGTCTTCCTCCACAGCTTCCCAAACATCCATAGTATTAAGATGAACTTTCATTCGAACAACTTAAACTTGATAATTTTTACCATCAAAAATTGGTGGTGCACCTTGAAATAGTTGTGATTCAATCTCCATTGCTTGAAGATGATTATACTTCTTGTTGTAATTCTGGGTTATAAATCAAGTTTGTATTTTGGCTTCACTCATCTCACAGGTCCCTCAAGAAAAAATGCTTTGACACCATTTGTTACTTTTCATGTAGTTAAAGGAATGTTGAATGTGTGAAATTTGTAATGCAAGTATTGGTTGTGGTTGTGGGTTGTTTCCGAATTGAAGTTTATGGTTTGCTTATGTGTATAACTAAAACGAGGAGAGGTTTAGAAAGAAATTCACGGACATAAAAGGAGGTGGCAAAAACATGGAAGTGAGAAGACATATTAGATTATTTTCTTAAGTCATACTTGGAAGACACACATTCTACTACTTCATTATGAATATATATAGGGATAAAACATAACAAATATGAATTCAAATCATAATCTACTGCTTCATAACAACTCCCAAAATCAAACAAAATTTAAATTGAATTCCTAAAATCAAGCAACAAAACAAAACATTCCTAAAGACTAGTTCTGTAGATTAAGGCACGTTTAACATAAATGAAAAATTTTATGTTTCAGGGGCCTTATGCATCCCGCGCGAACCCGTTGCTTTACAACAGATCAATAAGAGTCATATGCAAGCCAATACTTCTGAAAGTTTTGATCCGCGAAAAGACGTCAGCCTCCCCGAAATCAAGCTTTATGGTGGGGTAGTAAATCCAAAGCTCCTCCATCCACCAACTGACAACTCCTCCCGTCCCTTCCTCGGCTTCTTCGCCGGTGGACTGCACGGCCCAGTCCGTCCCCTCCTCCTCAAGCACTGGAAGGGTCGTGATGCTCATCTGCGTGTCTACGAGTACTTTCCTGAAAACTTGGATTACTATACGTTTATGCTCCAATCCAAGTTTTGTCTTTGTCTTTGTCTTAGTGGGTATGAAAGTTGCTACTCCTACAATTGTGGAGGCCATTTATGCTGAATGCGTGCCCGTTATCTTATCCAGTAGTTATGTGCTGCCATTTAGTGACGTGTTGAGATGGGAAGCATTTTCGGTCCAAGTGAATACATCGGAGATTCCGAGATTGAAGGAACTGTTGTCAGTTCCGGAGAAGAAATATAAGAAGCTTAAGGAGGGTGTAAAGGCTGTTAGGGGACATTTTACTTTAAATCATCCGGCTAAGAGATCCGACATGTTTCATATCATATTACCCTCCGTATGGCCCAGGAGATTAAATCTGAGAAGTAGATAAGTGGATGTGCATTAAGAAAACAAAATGAATTTTCAGAGGGAAAAGATTGATTTGTTGCTTACTGCACTCTTGCTCTTGTAGTGACATGCAATTTATTTTTGGTTTAAAATCATTAGAAAAGAGAATATAGATCAAAATTGTAATTTTCTCTTTATTTATGTACAAAAAGTCATGATTTTAAATTGAATCATAACATAAGCTATTTCTTCCTAAAATATCTTTAATCCAATGCAAGCTTCATGTTCATAGATGTAGCCCTCTTTTATATTTACAAGTATGATGAGGTGGGAGTGTCCTGTTTACAGGAATAGAATAAAGTTGTCAGAAAAACGTTGAAATTGATATCTCAGCATGTCACCGAAAGAGAAACGAGGACGTTGAGCTTGAGGTCCCCTCATCGCCGTATCTTTGTTGACCTCAAGCTCAATTAGGCCCATGCCTATCTCTTTCTTCATCGACTTCACCAACTCCATGTCTGATACTTCATTCCCTGACATGTCTCTAACGTAGAAAGCATTCACTGCTTTTTCACCTTGCGTGGCTACGTCGGCTCGAGCCACCGTCAGACCATTCTCTCGGAGCACCCTCGTTATGTCGGATAGTAGCCCTACTCGGTTTTCTGCACTTAATTTTAGCTTCATTCCCTGTGCAGTGTGCACAACTTAATAAGTGTACGTGAAGAGATTAAATTGCTACCTGTGAATCGGTACGTACCTCACAAACACGACGCTCTATGGCAGCCTCCAAACATTTGATTACTCTTTCCTTCTCACTCTCTGTGTTTAAGGCGTATCCGTCAATGTGTCGAATAAAATATTCCTGTACCCCAAAATAATTATATATGAACAGCCAACAGTGTCAAGTGGCTTGGAAACCGATGAGATCAAAGATTATGTTAATGGTTTCCTAATTGGGGTATTAGAACATATTAAGGCATGATTAGTTAGTCCTAGTAAACTCCAAAGAACAAATGGAAAACTGAATATAATTTACCTGGAATGCAGATCCATCATGAGAACCAACGGAAGCGTGGAATATCACATACTGCATGTCGGTGAGAGTGCATACAGCATCAAACATGAGTCTTGGTCGATCGTTGCACTTTATGCTCACGATTGAATACCCCTTTTCAACGCAGTTTTCGATCCAGACATCCATCTTTCTCTGCTTTTCATCACCTTCTGGTCCCATCTCCGATGATCTTATGGGCCCCTCAAAGTCCCTTACCGAAAGCATTAGTTGATGCAACCTCCTTTCTACAATACTCATGGCACCTTCTCCACCGTGAAGTCCGCCCGTCTTCACGTCTCGGTTATTACCTTGGGATCCAGCGGTAGTTGCACGGAGAACGGTGGTCAGATGGCCCTCAATGGTGGCGAGGCGGAGGGGATCGTCTATAGGGGTATCGGTGGACTGATCGGAAATGTAGGCAACACAGGCGAGACGAGCATTGTGGCTCCAGGCATGAGCTTCTACAATGTTGCAATGAAGGTCGGCTAGAGCAGCTGATATCTCGGAGAAGAGTCCAGGGCGGTCAGTTCCGGTCATTTCAATGGCCGTGTGCTCTATTTGGTGGTAGGCATGGGCGACATCATTTGCGTATGCTCTCGCTTTGTCCGGGCTAGGTGTCTCCTTAGTTGTGCCTATGGCCTTTAAGCAATGATATACATATATCGGTATATTAGGTTAAAGTGCTCATCTGCTTGGTTATTAAGTTACAGAAAGTAGTGAAATTGTAGCATATAGGCCAGTCCTACAAGGCATCGGCCTTCTTTAAGCAATGACGATGAATGCTGATGATTTGGGATTACTATTGAATTCTAGTTACAAAATCGTATACATATGAGCAGCAATTTGAGATTAGAGAAGAGAAAAGATAATTAGACAACCTGCTTGATATAGTTAATTATATTGTGGTCCATAAAAAATCGTATACATATGAGCAGCAATTTGAGATTAGAGAAGAGAAAAGATAATTAGACAACCTGCTTGATATAGTTGATTATATTGTGGTCCATAAGTTTATTGCCTCGCTCGTCTTTAACATGAAAAACTGCCAAAGGAAAAAGAGAAAATGGATGATATACAAAATAGTTAAAGCACATGCCTTTGATGGCCAAAAAAACGATGAGGCTTCTGTGGAATTCAAGTACATACCATCCATAAACCATCCAGCATCAGAAGAAATATAACCTCTGGAGATGGTGAGGTTCAAGTCTGTTAACACTTGAACGACTTCCAGGAGGAGTCCCTGCTTGTTTACGCTATCTACCTTGACAATTGTGCAATCTTCCTGTGTTTCAGTGTCAATCCAAACTCTACACCTGGAATGGAAATTGAAGATCTGTGTAATGAGTCAGGCTGTTCATCATTATCAAGACTCGAAGACGAAATTACTTACGTGGGACCATTTATCCTCTCTGGAAGATTGTTAAACTCGGGATCAAAGTACGGCCAACAAACTTTTGTCATGCTGCAAAACAATCACTTTCAAGATGAGAGGTAGCTAATGTAGCCGTCAATTGCTGGAAAATCTTGGAGGCTTATACAATCTAAGGCAAGCAACAAGTACAGACTCTTTTAATATTAGAATAATATTAAAAATTTCTGACATACTAAAAATGTCAACAGCTTGACCAAAAAAAAAAAAACCAGAAACGGAAAAACAGCCTTATATTGCCATCCTGGTAATATTTGAAAGCTAAAGCTACTCGAATCTAATTCCCCACTACTTGATCCTGGAGATGATGCACATTCTTTTTTATTCTTCGGCTTCTTCTTTAAGCCTATTACATAAACAATCCTCTTACATGACATATTGTGTGTTACGCACCACAGAACACCTTAATTATGCAAACTCTAGACTTCAAAGTTTTATGTTTTCAAATCAAACTTGCAATATGTGATTGGCACGTACAGGGAATTGCATACGAAGAATGTGGTCAGAATATCTAGAAACTTATGTTTTATCTCTAAAGAATGCAGCAAAAGAAGCAGGGAAAGGGAGAGAGAGCAAGAAGGACGCGTATAATGATAGCTTACATGGTAATGAGCTCCCCAAAGACATAATCAACCCCAGCAATGCCTAGAAAAGGCCTATAAAGAAAGAGGAGAAACAGAAAGAAGTTTGTTTCTCTCCTCCTGAAGAAGAATCCACTTTAATAATACAAACATTTGCGGCATTTCATATATATATATATATATATATAGATATAGATATATATCGGTGTGAAAATACAGAAGAGAGAGAGAAAGGTCCAGTGCTTTAATCTAATTGATTGTTAAGAACTTGTGGAAGCAATTGAGTTGAAGAAAAATCAGAGAAAGGCGACGAAGAGGGACGCGTTCAAAAGTCAATTAATGCTTATCGGTCTCGTTTATAATGATTTTATGCATATTCCGTCTCTCGTTAGTGTTCCTATGCCTCACGCCCACATGCTCTTCCTAAGTTTTCGGCCTCCTTAATTTACTTGGTGATCCAAATTAACTTATTCTGGAAATTAATTAAATGTTATATATATATATATATATATCCGCTAATTGCATTTTAACGTTTCTTCTGTAGTATAGGGGATATTTGTCTAAATTTAGATAAATGCTAATTGAAAGGTAGGGTTTCTATGATTAATAAAAGTAAAAAGAAATTACATCAATTTATTATGAATTTTAATATATTTATGATACCAGTTAATCTTTGAAACAAATTTAATGTTTAATTTTGTAAAATGGAAAACCTTAAAAGATGCAAATAATTTGGAGTATATTTTATGTAGAATTTATTGCCTTTAAATTGTAAATTTACTTTTTGTGTTGGTTAATTTTGATTAGATGCAATAACAAAAGGCGTGAAAGTGCAGCCTACCAATATGTGGCATTATGGAAGATAAGTATTTAAATAATAACATTATAAATTATAAAACTACATTTAACTAATTTTCATTGAATATTTGAAGTATATTTATATTTTAAAGTTTGAAATTTACTTTTAGAAAATATTTTGATGTAACTATTTATGGTTGTTAATCATTATTGTAAATTCATATATTTTAAATTACAATCCATCAATTAAATTAGAATTATCATAATTCGAAGTAGCGAGCATATAAACAATATAAGTTACTTTTCACCTATTTTTAAAATGATCAAAGTTTTCGGAGGAAATCTTTTAATATGTAAACTTGCTTCATTGAAATAAAAATACTTTATGAAAAATAAAGGTGATGTTAGAGAATATTTGATTAAAGACAGATTTAAATTAAGTTGATAATTTGTGCATAAAAAACTTAACAATCTTGTTATTACATGACTTACTTTCTAATGTTTTGATTAAACAAGTATTTTCTTAAGTTGTCAACTGTGGTTTTCAATGTTTTAGTTCTAAAGATTTTGAAATCGATGGTTATCCTTTAGTTATAGTGATATAATGCAATTTTTATGATATGAAATTTTTAGGTTTGGGTATGGGTTTAACTATTTGGGACTACACCATTTGATATGTGGTTTATCAATGTTAATGTCTATGGTATAAGTTTCGAGAAAGCTTCTCTCCTATCTATAAATGCAAATTTTAGCTTTTTATCTAATGTTTGGTTTGTGATGATTAAATTAACAAGAGAAAAAAAGATAAAGTTTACTATATTGCTGAAGGGTACTTAGTGTATTTCGCTTGTTTATTTGAGTGTGTTTCTTATTTTTGGTATTGAATTCATTCGTATTGTGTTCTTAGGTTGTAATTCACTTATCTGGAGCAAAAGGAATGAAATAAAACAAGTTTGGTATTATTTGGAGTTGTTTGACTAAGATATGAAAATGCCAAAGAAGTATATAGGCATTAACATGCTTATGTTGATGCCTGTATACTTCAACATGACCATGTTAATTTTATGTAAAATGAATGGTTTAAAAGTTTTAGAGAATTATGAGACCATCAACATGCCCATGTTGGAGACCAATACACCCGTTTTAATGTGCGTGTTCATTGTTGAGCTCGTGTTTGCTCCAAAATTGAGGGTTTTGTAAATTCTTAAAGTACATAGTCACTAGCACTCTTGTGTTGATGCTTATAGACTACTTAAAAACCTAATTTTCGAACTATAAAACAAAAAACTAAAGAGAAAAGCAAAAGGGGACTCGAGAAACACAAATTGATGACTTAAGAAGGTAGAGGGAATGAAGAACAAGCAAAGAAACATATTTGGAGTGAAAATTTATTGATATAAAGGGGATATTGGAGATTAAAAGGGATTTCATTATGATTCTTTTGATTTTCTAATTTTTCTTTAGTTTTGATTTTATGATTGAAATGATTAAGAACTAAACCTTTAATGGTACTTGGATTAGATGAATCTCGAGATGGATCTTGAGAGTGATTTTAATTTAATTTAATTTATTATTTAGTTTCATTAAATAATCCAAATTTTATGATGTGTTATGACATTTATGGTGGTCACGACTCCAATCACAAATGTCCGGTATTAGAATGCATATGGGAGCATCTAATTTGCATGAGGAACTAGCCTCAAAACACTCCATATAGGAATTCTCATAATCTAAGATGGAGCAACTATCACGAGTTTGTATGGAATGATTAAGCTTCATCTATATTTATATGAAAACAAATAAGAGGAGTATCAATGTCTTACGAAGCTCCTTATGAAATTCATTACTACAATCAAAGTTGTGTATTATAAAACTATCGATCCATATGTTTTATTCAAATACACCAAGCCAAATTTGATGGAACAAGTGAATATGATAATTTTGAAGAGTGAAGAGAAAACAGAGGTAGAAAAAGAGGAAGATGTTGCTCAAGAAGAGAAGGAAGATTAAGAGGAGAAGTCAAATAAGGAGGATATCGAGGAATTATTAACTATAATATGAAGTTTAAAGGACTCCTACTTTCCACAGAACAAACTATTAGAATCAACTGAAGATACAAGGGCTATATTATTCCTTGTTATACTAATAGTTTGTTATTAAAAAAAAGCATTGGCGGATTTAGTTGGATTTAATAATTTGATATTATATGTCATTATTATATTATAGAATGTAGCTAATTTTTAGGCTAATGAACCCTTTTTCAGAAGCAACTCACTGATTATATATCTAGGTTGAAGAAGGACTTACTAAGAAGTCCAACTAAAAGACTTATAAAGACATCCTAGTTGGAAGACAACCTAACAATTAGGTGTTTTGTTTTAATTAAGTAGTTTGTAGGATTTTCATTAATAGTAGTTTGTGTTCGTAGTTTTAGGCTCATGGTTCTAATTTTGTTACTTGAGATGATGGAGTTTATAGGCTATGAAGGGTATATCACCCTTATGAGTTAAGGTTAGAAATCTTTTACTATCAGGGAAGAACCAATAATTCTCACCTCCTCCCATTTTTTTTTTCATATTTTCATTATTTTGCATATTTTGTACATTGAGGACAATATACAACTAAAGTATGAGGGAGGGAGTTAGTAGTTATTCTTGTCAATTTTATTATAATTAGCTTTACAATGAATAATTCAAATTTTTTTAAAGCATGTTGATCAAGATGATTAATTAATAATTTGATTTTTATTATGATTTAATTTGTTTGGGAAAATAGTTATGAGTTTTAATGATTATGTTACTTTCAATTTAGTTTATTATTTTGAGATTGACTTAATTTGCATTATGATACTTTTTAATTTGTATAATCATTGAGTCAAATGTGAATTATTTTTGAGCATTTTCATTACCCACTTACAAGTAAAAAAGAAGAAAAACCAAAACAAAAATATATGTATTTGAATAAATGAATATAAATAATTTTATTATACTGGGTTTGTACTAATAAAAAGGTTGAAGTTAAATATGGTACTAGTATCCATTTAAGACAGTGACCTAGTTGAGTAACTGAGGATATTAATGACAATGTGTTTACTCTCACATCAAAAAGCTAAGTAAATATTCAAATAAGCTTCTAAATACTCCTATGTTGTTTAAATTTAGTGTTTTATATTTTTAAATAAATGCTAAGAAAAATTTTAAAGGTTTTATCATTTTTTTTCTCATGTATGTTTGCCTTATCCATTAAGTGAAATGGTGTGAATTGAGTGGAAATTTGAATAATTGTGGAGAGAATTAGATTTATTTATAATTTGATCAAAGTAACTAGGTGCTTAACAATTCAATGAACATTGCAATCGAATGAGTAATAAAAAACTCTCGATGGATATCTTCGAAGTGTTTAAGTCTTTCCTATAGTTTTTTTAATTAAGTTGAGAGTAATAAAATTGATTTGCTTGAGGACAAGAAAATACTTAAGTATGGGGGAAGTTTGATAAATGCATAATTGTTCATTTTTTTAGTTTATATTTAGTGTATTTCACTTATTTATTTAATTGTTTATTATTTTACTTAATTCATTCACATTGTGTTTATAGGTTGTAATTCACTTATTTAAAGGAACAAAAAAGAATTGAGATAAGTTTGGGGCTGTATAGAGCGGTTTTGATTAAGTTATGAAGATGTTGGAAAGACATATGGGTACCAATATTCTTGTATCAATGCTTGTGTACTTTAACATGGCCATGTTTCATATAAAGCAAGTGATTTTAAAGTTTTAAAGAGTTATACAGCCATAAACACATCCGTTTTGGAGACCAACATGCCTTTGTTGATATCTATATTCATATTTTAAACCTATGTTTGCTTTAAATTTAAGGGTTTTATGATTTTTTGAAGTACATGGCTGCCATTACTCTCGTGTTAATGCCTATATACCATAAAAAACCTAATTTTCAAACTATAAAAGGGGAAAGAAAAGGGAGGCTTGGGAAACACAAATTGACCACCTAGAATGACAGAAAGAATGAAAAATAAGTAAGGAAACATATTGAGAGTGGATTTCTGTTGATCTAAAGGGGATTTCTTGAAGATTAAAAGGGATATTATTACGTTTATTTTGATTTTCTAGTTTTCCTTTAATTTTGATGTTATGTTTGATATAAATAGGAATTGAACCCTTAGTGGTACCTAGATTAGATGAATCCTGAGATAAACCTTTAGTGATTTAATTTTAATTTATTTTTTTAGCTTTATTGAGATTCAATTATGTGTTTTCACTTATTCTTGAATTAATATTATTAGTATATTACATGTGTGACTTCATATAATTGAGCTTGAGAAATCCTTTGTATGGATAAATATAGCATAATTAAAAAAGAGTTGCATGCAAACTTAGAGATAGGTCAACATAAATCTTTCAAATTAGGGTCAAACATAATAGTTAAATGTATAAAATGATTAATGTAATTTTGGAGGTTTTAATTAGAAAGAGATTTCAACTAGTCAACTAAAGATTAGTTGTTACTAATATTGAGACAAATATTAGTATAATTGACGATTTTCACAGTCTAATGAACTCTAGATTAATTTGATGGGTAAAGAGGTAATTATGTGAAATGTCCTAGCAAAGATTCGAATTCTAATTATCATTGTTTTCTTTGCTTGTTTCTTAGTTTAATCTTTGTTCTAGTTAGTTAATTATGTTAACTTATTTTAATTTATTATTTAATTTTTAATTTGATCAATCACCATCACCATAATTTGTTAAACAAGATAATAGAGAGATGGTTATATTAGTAATTCTAGTCCTCTTGTTAGTGTTAGCTATAGCTATACTATGCACTTACAGTTAAAACATAAATCATCACCATGTAGAAAAATTAACTTCATATTTGGGATGCATAAATGTTTATATAGTGGTTGCAATAGACCTAAGATTACAATACATATCATTACCTTAAATTGGTTGCTTAATGCATAGGCTTTTATTTTATTCCACTACTAAAATAAATATTAGTGTTCTAAAAATTGAACTAGGATGACTAGTTTAACTAGAATTATTGGAATTCGACTAACTTTTTGGTTTAGTTTGCTTTAATAATCTATATATATATTGATGAATCAATTAATAAACTAAGTAGTTCTTTAAATTGTAAGAAGCAATTTTTAAATCGGTTAGAAGCTTTCTTATGTTTTGTGATTTTGCAATCTCCTTCTTTAATCATAATTCAACCTATTGAATTTTTTTGAATTCTTGCTAGTAGTGTAAAACCCCAAACTTTGCTTTTCACGTGTTTACAAATTTTCATTTAACCTGAATGATGTTTTCGGGTGAATGTAAATTTTATTTTCGCTAAAAGGTGAATTAGGAACCTAACTCTGAATGAAAAGTATTAGAGTCAAATGATAGGCGAAAAAATATTGGGTTTGACTAGTATGGAAATGGACCAAAAATAAATTTAATCGGATGGATTTATGATTGATCAAGATTGACCTTAATTTAAATTATTGTGGAGTAAATTTGAAGTAATAATGGGTTGAAACATAAGGACATAAGAATCAGTCATAGTTATGGATACTTAAAGTAAATCGATCCAACTTATATGTTGATATATTTAGGTGTAACATATTATCAAGTGGACATGAAATTTCTATCGAAATTAGACAAATTTTCTTAAGCCACTTAATTATTTTGGACAAGAAATAATACATATACATGTGAATGAACCTTAAGTGGCAGTTGTCACATATATGAAGAAGTTCTCATTATTTTGGAACAAGAATGTATGAAAACCTTGTGTTATCAAGTTTATGAAGGAGAAGATGTGGAGGATATAAAATTCATTACATGAGAGCCCAATTCATGGTGTGGACATGTGTCATTTTGGTGAGACAAAAAAAATGAAAATAACTTGTTATATGTGGGAGACAAGTATTGCCGTGGATGTTATAACGTTGTGTTTGGTTAGCGTCTCCAAGGGTGGAGACGGATGACAGAGACATAAAAGTCCTGTCCCCCAACCTGTTTGGTTGCTGTCTCCACTCAATTTTGTCCCGACTCCGGAGACAGAGACATTAAATTCTTGTGACTTCCATGACTGTGGCACGGAAATGAGGGGACGGAGACAGAAACCAAAGACATTAGTGAAATGTCAAAAATACCCTCCCCTTAAAACCTAAAACAAAACACATCTCTTAAATATATTAAGTAATAATAATAATTTAATTAATTATATTATAATTAATTAATTAATTATAATATTTAAATTAATGCATAATTATATTT
>JANQBM010000008.1:18371862-18391259 GCA_025594535.1 Erythroxylum domingense
CAATTTTTATAAAAATTAATATATAATTTACATGCATGCATGTTCATCATATTTCCAAATTTCTAGAACTTCATACATGCATCAAGCTAAAACTAAATTCGTATTAAAATATAAAATGATATTCATTGCATTTTATTTTTACAAAAACATAACATAACACATTATAAACATTTATATGAAAGAAAAACAGAAAAACGTTTCTAGAATTATTATGAAATTTTCAAAATAGTACATGCATTCAGTTTTTCAGAAATTCCTAGAAATCAACATATGAATAGTCTGGGTATTAATTCGAAATAAAATAGCAAATGAAATTCAATTGCAATTTCCTTTGGCAAAAACATATTATAATATCTTAAAAACATTTCGGCCAAAGAAAATCAAAAAAACAATTTTTCTATATTTTACACGAATTATTCCAAAACAGCATGCATGTTAGTCACAACCTAGCAAACACTTTGCACATGTTCAATGCATCATCTATTACATGCATAAACTTGCTTTGATATTACTGTTGGGTTAGTCATAGTTGCATGCGTATTCAGTGGAAGTGTCGGAATCAAAATTTCGATGCCATGACAACCTGGAAATCATAGAATCATACATGCATGCAAGGATATGTAAAGAACATAAAATATAAAACATTTTTACCTTTTGTTTCTTCTCTTTTATTGTTTCTTCTCCTTGTTTGGGTTGGTGCAAACACCAAACCTTCCTTGATCACCCAAGAACATGAAAAAAAGATGAAGAAATAATGTATAAGAGTGTTTTGAGCACCAAACTAGATGAATTCTAGTAGATACTCAAGATGATAGAAGATAGGTCAAGAATCTTGTTGCATGCACTTTGATTAATGCAAGAATTGCATGAATTGCAAGAATAAGACTCAAGACATCTCACTCTCACTATAGAACTCTTCTAGAGTCCTTATGCTATCACACGTGCAAGTAAGAAGTGGAAGAAGCTCGTGTACATAAGTGAAGAACTCATTTATATATCATTTCGTGACTTATGTCACAATCGTGGCTTTGTTAGCCACGATCATGGCCTGTTTAAATTAGGTCATACACACTTGTTTTTCATCTGATCTTTTATGCGTGTGACCCTTAGGTTCCCGATTATTTTAGGAACTTGAATTAACTCTTAATTCAATCAAATCATGAAGGGTTTCGTGATGCCAATTTGCCGAAATATAAGTGGATTAATACACGAACTCTTCGATAGTTAATTATCCAACTTATGAACCTATCCATAGACAATTACCGTGCAATTCGTCCTTTCACCATACTATACCCCACTTGGTTTGGAGTATGAGTTATGTGTTAACTCCCACTAGACTGACTACGTCACATCTAGTCCAAGTGATGTTAGTTCTTGTCCTGGGATCTCATTACTCTATGTGTCATTAAAGACTCTCTTCATGACACATAACTATTCTGGCCAGAGACTCTTGAGTAATGACCCATCAAGAGGTCGTGGCATCATCTCCTTCTATCAGGAGTGGTGAATTCTTTATTGACTACTCAATTACCTTCGAATACCAATAGTTGTACCCAATCACTATCATAAGAGCGACCTCGTCTTAAGATAACAAGGATGATGTCAAAGCACAGGATTAGTATCCAAGATATCCTTGAGTACCTCAAGTCTAAGGATATTTGCACCAATGCTATGATGAGATTAATCACTGACATTCGATAGATCATTCATACGATAATCTCATAGCGGGTCATCCGATGTACTTACTACCCTTAGTAAGTATTCACATATTAACTCTAAACAACTTATGTTTACAGTTTGTGTGATCCACTGCTTGATCAAATCAAAGAGTATTATATGTTCTAGTTTGTCTAGATTAATCATGCCCTGTCTTATTAATCCTATAACTATGGATTATTTAGATACTAACATAATTATACATGGTAGAAATCTCATTATCATGTTCTCATCATGATTTCCTTCATGTTATGTTTTGTATCATGAACTTCATTAATTCGATTTAAGATCAATATCAATTCATATATAAGCAAATATCAAATCAAAGAAAAAAAATGTCTTTCGCTTTATTAATCAAAATAAAATTTGTACAAAAGTGCTAAAGGTGATTGGCTTTAGAATATTATATATGTTTGTGTGTGTGTGTGTGTGTGTGTGTGTGTGTGTGTGTGTTCACTTAAAGGTATCGAAATTTTAAACTTGAGTGACTAATTTCGTTGTCGTTTTAGGAAAAATTTTGTTGTTAGCCATGAATTAAATTTATGGCACCAAATGATGGATTTAACTTAAAAGAGCTCACAACTAGGAGGGTTTAACATTATGCTTCCCTGTGGAAGGCATGTCTGATTGCATATTATAACACTTGTCTATATGGGACTTCCTGACTTTCTCTCACTATCGATTTGTATCATCCATGTTTATGTAATTGCAACATTTTTTCCTAATTTCTTTGTGACGAGGTGGTTCTTTTAGCTCAACCATGAAATACGCTTTAACTTGAGATTTTAAAGAGTTTCTCGGGATATAATACTATCGAATTTTCCAACTCTATTGACCATTTTACTAATCTTCTCGAGACATCACGAAGAGTTTGCCTTAGTGACATTCTTATATATGCTAATAGTTTAGACATGGAAGTTAGATTGACCCGTGGGCTGCCAATAAAAATTAATAACTAAACTCATTTAAGAAAATTCCTAGGACTAATATAACAATAAATATTAATAATTAAAAAAATAAACTAATTTTATCGATTCAAATCTAAGGAAAACTCGAATTTTTAGTGCCATCACACGAGAATTGAAACAATTCAATTTCACTAAAATTGTTTCATTAGCACTAGAATTTTTATAAGATAAAGCATTCAAATTGAAGATAAAATAATATTAAAAATAAGACTCAACATATTTTTGTTATAGTATTTGAATGAAATAAAGTAAATGTAATAAAATAAAATTCAACGATAAAAAATTTAAATTAATCAACTTTTTATTTTAATTTTTAATCTTTAATTTAATTTATTTTAATAATTTTTATTATTAAAAACTAATCAATCAATTAATTAATTATTCAATTTTCGTAAACTAATCAATTTTATAAACTAAAATAAATTAATTATTTTTTATTTAACAATCTTTTTTAATTAAAATTTAAATTATTCTATAAGTAAATATGTTTCAAATTATTTAATTTTAAACTGATTTTATATAATATTCTAATATCGATTTTTAATCTTTAACTCTATTATCTTATCCATTTAACTTGCAATTGAGTCTTAAAAATATTGACAAAAACCACATTAAAATTGAGGCCTATGACAAAATTCATTAAGAGAAAAATATGATGGCATTTGCAATTGCAATAACTATTGGAATGACTTCCTCACGTTGAAATCCTAAAGCAGTATCCCGTCGCTCCATTCCCTGTTATACTTGAGACTTATTTTTTCTTCTTTCTTTTTCTCAAAAGAGCTCCAACAGCCCTATCACTCAATTAAATGCCAAGAAAGAACTCAAAAAGAACATCCCTTCACATTGAGATGTCACCTGGTTCTATTAAGCGAACAAATGCCTTGAGGAACACAAGCAATTTTTTCAGGTATGATTGAACCATGGTCCTACTGCACCATTTACGTGTCCATTTCCGTGGATTGCAACACCGTTTGGAATAAGGGACTGGGGCAATCCAACAGTCATCGGAGGAGAAGCAGTGGGATATAACCCATGATTGTGAGGCAGGGTATGGGGGCTAACAAGAGGACTGGCAACAGGACTTCCCTTTCGCTGCTGGAGGGCATGGATCTGCCTGAGCCCTTCCTCGTGAATACGTGAAATAGTCTCCAACTCCTTCATTGACAAAGCTTCCAATCCAGCACCATAAAGAGGAGCATGTCGTGACATCTCCTCTTGAAGTGAAGCCTCAAGAGTATGGATATATTGCTGTGAAGAAACAGACAGGCATTAGAGAAGATAAGAGAACCAAGGGGTTGGCGCAGTTTCTTTAGAGAATACAAGTTAAAGATTAATGATTATCGAGCTTTCAAGAATGCCCAAAAGTAAATTACCAATCTTATGGTTCTAATATAAAAAGGTTAAGTTGACATTCGCTAAAATTTCAAACAAAAGAGAGTCAACAAGACATTAGGTGGTATAGTTTCACTCATCCATTAAACTACAATAGATCAATCAAATAACAGCTCATAAAAATCAAGTAGTCAACAGCGAAGAAGAACATGATAGTCTTAATGATAAGAAGCACAGGTAAAAACAGAAAATAAATGAAGTAAATAAAACCTGGCAAGCCTGCAATTTTGATTCCATTCCATCTATATATGCCTCACAGCGAGCAACTTGCTCTTCTTTCTCCCTTTTCTCCCCCTCAGTCTGCCCAACTGTTTGTGTCAACCTCCTAACTTCATCCTCCAATGACTGCCGAATTTCCTCTCGAGTCACATTCTCAGTGGCATATCGTTTTAATTCTTCATCAAATCTCTTGCGTGCAGCCTCAGCACTTTTTAGCCTTTCAGCCAGAGCATTTTTCTCCTTTACTACTCTCTATGAAATTCATAGAATAATTTCAAGTTTAGGAAGATAGAAGCCAATGCCACTCGCAAGTAACATATGAAAACAACTAAGCAGCAGTTATAACAAGAACAAATTAGTTCAGCCAAAACAATTCCACTCAATTGCATCTCCTTAAGCAGATATTCACAAGCAGCATTCTACGGAAAAAAAACAAGTGCATATGCAAAGGGCATTTATTAAGAATCTGATTCAAACCAAAAGGCAATACCAAGATGCAAATAGAAAGTATTTCATGACTCAGAAACTAATAGTATTTCATGGCTCAGAAACTAGCACACCAATGTCATGCTAGAACTTTTACAAGTTTGCCGTGGACAGTACCAGCCTACGGGAAATCAAATGCAGCTGTTATAACACATTAAGATAGCAAGCCTCATACATGAAGCTACAAGTCATGGACAAATTCATGCCAGCTTCCCCAAATTCCTTCTGAAGTTGCACGAAGTGCTCTCAGCAGTGCAAAAGATGAGATGTTTAAAAAGGCAAAAAAAAATACATATGAACTAAGTGAATCTGAAAAGTAAAAGATACAGCAGAAATGGCGACAGGAATATAATGATGATCACAAAGAAGTTATGTTACCTTTAGTTCATCCCTTTTCCGGGACTTCAACTGGGAAAGTTGTGCCTCAGAATCATGAAGACGATCCTGAAGAACTTTCTTCTCAGATTTGAGTTTTTTAATTTCATCATCCCGCTCTGAACGCACCCACTCAAGCTGACTCTCAACTTCTTGTATTTGTTCAGAGAGTTCCTTTTTTTCCCGTGCAGATCGATCCAACTCAGCCCTCAATTCAGACTGTCATTTGATGAAAATAATTAAGTTAAAATAAGTGCAAAAAGTTATTAGGATTGTCAGTCATTATGCATACTCGTAATAAATTACAATTCTGGGTACCTTGATCCGGTTGCTAGAGGCTTCAGATTCACTCAATTTTTGTAAGAGACCTGCTTTTTCTTGAACCATGTTAGAAATTTCTACCTTCCTCTCTTCACGTAAGCGAATAATCTCATCTTCCCTAGCACCTAACTGGTGCCAAAGTGCTGCCCGATCAACATTGGCGAGGTCAGCAACCCCCAGCATCATGCTCAGAACAGGTTTAACTATTTCCTGCTCTTCACAGACCAAGAGAACCAATATATCCAAGTATAAATCTACATTACGATTATCTGCTGTACTGGTGGCACGATCAACAAGTCTTTTCAGCATTCTTCCTCTGTAGGATTCATCGGCATACCATTTGAACAAGATTGTGTAAAGCATCTTGACAAAACCCTTAACAGAAGGATCACTAGAAAGCGCCAACGTTTCAGCAAGACCAAGAACAACAGTAAAGTCGTTAGATTGGACTCTCAGTTGTTCAGTGGCTTCTCCCTCTATTACAGTATCTGTATGATGAAAATTTTCAGTTAAAAATCCAGTGTTGAAATTCAATCTCTGCGCAAGGCGCCTTTCCAAAACCATTGCCACAGATTGGCCCACAATAGCTCCTTGCGCTACAGCCCTCTCGAATGTTTGAGAAGCTTCAACAGAAAGGCAAGGTATAGACAACATCTCAAGGAGAATGTAAATATCAGAAAAATGACGACTTCCACAGAAAGGCCGTTCATCCACCACATGCAAACTATCAGAATTTGACCCATTTTCACCAAATAAGAAAAGATCATGAGGTGGTTTTGTGCAGTCATCTCCAAATTCATCATCAATATTAATATCTCTAAGTATGGTATCACCAACGTCTCCCCAACTATTGATTGTTTTACTTAAAAATTCCAGCACAATAGAAGACACTTCAGCTCCCAAGTTCTTTAGCCTAACACGAACTGATCTAACCTGAAAAATAGAACAGAGAAAGTTAAATATCGAAGAGGGATAAACTACAAGAAACAAAGCAAATTTGCATGAAAAGGAAAATATAAAAAGCATACAGCTTGAGGAAGATGTTGGCAATGTGATGCAGCTTTGAAAAGAAAATTAATTGTAGCAGCAAGTGGTTCATCATTACAGTCTGCCAAAAGCTCAAAAGACTGAAAAAGAATGTTCTCCCATGCGTCACTGTCACATTCAAGTTGACTAAGGGCACCAAAAACCTGAAACAAAAAGAAATATGTTGACACAATAAAGTGTTCCATGAAAGCAACGAAAACGTATGCTTCCCAAAAGCTATCTTACAGGTATCCTCAGTGCAGGTTCTGCATCTGGCTTTTTGAGTCTTTCAAGAAGTGCACAAGCTGCTAAAGGATGCTCTGAATGCTCTACCAATTTGGGTACTAAAGCAACAAGGTCTGGCTGCAGATGCTTAGGGGCTTTATCCAGAACAAGAGCAATTTTCTGTGCAGACTGAGGCCTTCGTCTTGGCTCAGGACAGCGTTGAGTAACTGCTCCATCAAGGGCTCTCAGTGAATTTACAATCAGTCCTAACAGCTCCTCTGATTGTTCTGGCCACTTGGTCTGAAAATTCAATCTCTTCAAATGGATAGTTGAGGCCAAAAACTAAAGCTATGAAGCTAAATTCCTAAGCAGTAAAATCATACCTTAGAGTTCAGAAAAGCATTTTCCACTGAACCTCCTGTTGCTGCAAGTGAGGGATAAATAGCCTGTACGGGAATAGCTTTTCCAGGAATATCAACCCTGCTTATATCAGAGCTTTGCACAGCAGAGGCACTGATAGGATCATCTACACCAGAATCCAATCTCCCATAAACAGGAGATTGAATGGATTCTCTTGTTCCACTTTCTCTATCAGATTCCAAGGGGCTGGCTGCACCACTGCCATCTAGAGAAGGTTTAGAGTAACCATCAGATGAATCACCACTAGAACTTCCTTCAGAAGGTTGGCAGCATTCAACCATTATGTCCAATAGTAGATCAATAATTGCCTGCTGTAAAACTTTGCCCCCCGAAAGCTTGGTTGGAAGAAGCAAGCGCTTTACCTTAGCAGGATCATCAAGATAAACACGTAATCCAGTCAAAAAACCAGCAATAGCACCAGCATCCATTAGAAGCTTTTCTCTCAGGGTTAACTGTGGCTGTGAAGGATTGTCTCCGTAAGTGAGGTGAAATCCAGCTCTAGAAAGAAGATTTCTGAACATATCCTCTTCATCTCCACTTATTCCTTCACTGTCTTCAGAATCAATGAGTTCATCAGGATCAGTTGTTAAAGCATCCTGATCATCTTCAGATGCCAAAACCTTTTAACGCATGGAGAAGAGACAAAATTAAAAAGGTCATCCATGGGTCATTCATCTAACGTAGTTCAAGTAATCATAGTATTATAAACTGCGAGAATATGAGACTGAAAAAAATTGATGTAGATCAGGGTAATTAGATAAGTGAGACTGACAATATAAAAGATTATGACATTTACACATTTATGTAGTTTTGCAACTACACTGATATGGGTAACAATAAGATGCACAAATAAACCTAGCAATCTAATTGTGCAAACACGAAAAAGATTCCCTCCCCGATAACATATGGCAGGTAATTATCAATAAGAGATGATATGTCCGTATAATTAACTTTAGAACTGAGGTAAAAGCACAACATTATTAGTGGGATAAAACCACAAGATGAAAAAAGTTACATGGAGAGAAGCAAAGCATAGTAGCTCACAAGTTAACCAACTACCTTCTAAGGATATCAAGACTTTAGAGTTAGAATGAGACAGATGATATACATAGCTGACACTCCAATTATCATATATTCCCCACACATCTCAAGATGAATTCAAATCCCTAAACTATCTCACTTTTCAAAATTTTCTTTTTGACACAACTTCTCTCTCATTTTTGACACACACACACACTCTCTCTCTCTCTCTCTCTCTCCCTCTCCATCTCTTTCCTAAATCCTATTTTCTTTCGTGTCAATTTTCTTCTCCATTTTCAAAACCATCAAAGATATTGCAACAGTCCATAAACATTAAGAAAAAACAGAAAGAAAACTGGGGGGTGGAAGGAATGTTACGGCAGAAGGAACTGTTACCAACCTCTAAATCTGAAAACTCAAACCATGGACAGCAGTCCTGTATTTCACAAACAAAAACAACAGTGTCACGCACAAGGAACCCAGCATCCGCTTCCAACATATCTGATACCTTCATATATTGCAGAACAGAATTATTCCATGTCTTTGTACAAATCGAAGATTCCTTCCACACAGTCCTTGCTGGATTCTTTTGATTTACCACCGCCATTCTGTATCTGACCCAAAAGTTTTTATCTGGATCACTACCAACAGATTGATCGCTCTCTAGATAAATGCATATGGTGTCAAAAGACTCATACACACCTGCATTGGGAAAATATGCACCATCAGTTGAATAATGAAAGGGTACAACACTAACGCATCAGCAAATGACCACAGATAAGTACCCACCTATCCGCAGCTCACATCCACCAGCTTGAAAGAACTTGCTAAAGATCTTCCGGGTTTCCATTATCTCCTTGAAGTACAAAAAGTTTTCCACCTTCCACGTAAATGAACTTCGTTTTGGAACCCTATCAATTTGCGAACCAGCATTTGTGAATCCAGTGTCCTCATCAGTTAAATCTTGTGATATAGATGTCTCTTTGAGAATGAGAACCTCAGCAGAAAATACAACAGTATCCTGGACAAGAAACCCAGAATCTTGATCAAATAAACTAGTGAGTGTCACAAATTCACGCCAACCCCAATCTTTTGCAGCTTTTGAATAGCGATTCTGAGATTCCTTAGTCACAGACTTCTCCTCCACTCTTTGGTTCACAACTGATAATCGATGGCTCACAAAACAACTCCAATCAGTGGAAGTATTTCGTGAATCCGTAACTTCAAGAAATACTGAAAGGTGGCATGGTGGTTGAGACTGACCTGAAACCACCAAGGATATGGTAAATTCTTGTCAATTCACTCAATAAACAAAACTAAGTACTCTCAGTTTGGTTCATGTGTCTCATGAAAACCAATATAAAACAAACCGCAATTTCATGTGTCAGAAATGACTCCAGTTAGGAGAACAAAAGAAACAACAAATAGACTCGAACACAAGGTCACAGAAACAATGGCTGATAGAGAAAGGAGGATAAACTGAATGAAAGACTGTAATAGTCACGTCATCTATTTGGTCCATCGAATGGCATATCTAAAACATTATTGCATAAGGGACTTAGAGCAACTAATACAAGGTAACAAGCAGTTCCGTGATCAAATTAACTATATTTCACAACTAAATTTAACAATAAATTGAATCTAAAGTTGCCATAATCACAGACAAGCAATAAGTCTTGTCTATCAAAATTGATGTCCGAACTAGTACTCTTCGTTCGGCAAGCTAGGAATGGAATAATGCCTTCATCTTAGACTGATCAACATTACTCAACTACATGAATGAATTAGGTAAAAAAAACTTAATATATAAGGACAATGACATCAAACAAACCTCGGGGATAAACAATGAGGCGACAATCACGGTTCCCAATTTGAAATCTCCTGCTCTTGATGCATAGACCTGTAATCTTCCTTTTCTTCAAAAGATCTTTCAATCTCGTAAAGTTCTCAATCCTCCAAGTAAATTTCCCCGTGTGCCCATCAGACTTCCTTGGTCCACTCCCAGTCCTACCTCCAGTCAAGCTCCCATTCTTAGAAAAGCTACTTAACTCCTTGATGACATGAAATGAAGTACTAAAGACAGCAGTATCATCCACCAAAAACCCTGCATCGACCCCAACAAAATCGGCCATCTTCATGTAATCATTCCAGCCCAAACTAGTATTGTCCCCGCTCTTATTATCAGCAGCAAACCGCCCATATGAGTCCCTATGCATATGGTTCAAGCCAGGCTTTTGGTTCAACACCGACATTCTAAACAAGCACCAACAACTCCTATCAGACACAACAAGCTTCTCAGTGTCCTTACTCTCCAAACACATAGACAAATAATCCTGAGCATTAACAGAGCTCTGATACACACTGATCCTCAAGTTACACTCTCCAGCAGGAAAGACCGGGCTCATTATCTTCTGCGTTTTAATCATCTCCTTAAACAGACTAAAATTATGCACTTTCCAAGTAAACTTCCCACTCAACACATCAGACGCAGGAGCAGCAACAACTGAAGAGGAAATCGTGGACGAGGAAGCCGATTGCAAGTCATTATTATCGCGTATGAAATTGACAGACTCGTTAAGGATTAAAATATCGGCGGTGATGAGAAGGGAATCAGTGTTAAACAAATAACCTAATTTGGAATCAAAAACAGTAGATGAAGGCGTGAAATCGCACCAACCGTGAGATTTCTTCTTACTAGAGAATCGGTGCCATGAATCGCGATGGATGGTCTTGGAATCGTCAGTGAGGTTAACGATAGCTAAACGGTAGCTCGCGAAGCAGTCCCACTTAGAAGAAGAAGTGCCGCGAGGGTCCATTATTTGGAGATATATAGAGATGTAACCAGGCAAAGCCTGAGAGTCTCCTTTTGGATACACCAGTAGTCGACAATCGTAACCGCCTACCTCGAAGTACTTGCTCCAAAGTGCCCTAGCTTTAATGCGCGGAAAATTGTGCACGGTCCATCGGCACTCGGCTGAGTACTCGCCGCGACGATCGACGGTCACGGTCTCCTGGGCGCCGCCGCTGCCTTCTCGGGAGGAGCCGACGGTCAAATCCTCCACGGGGATTGAGGAAGAAGAGGCAGAGGAAGAGGTGGTGGCCGGCGGTGACTGGTCAGTGGGAGTGGTGAAGGGGGAGGAGGAGACCGGATATGACGACGGAACTGCCTCGGCTGAAGTGTGCTTCATTTAGCTTCGTGTTTATTGCTTCTCTCCCCCCAGAGCTCTTGTTTCTGTTTTGTGTTTTATTTTTACGATCAAATTGAAGATATGAAAGAAAATGGTAAATATCATGTGGTTTTGAGGGTAAGAGGACTAGAAGCATGAAATGACTAATGAGGCTTTTGGACTACGAGTGGCGTAGTTTAGTTAACATGCGCCTTTTTTCATATTGTCTTTGGACGATGAGCCGTATAGTTTAGTTAACCTGCGCCTTCTTCTTAAATTGCCTTTTCTATCATTTACGTTATAATAAGGAGATAATTTGTCAAATTTTATCAAAAATGTAATACTTATAAATCAATAAAAAGTTTTATTTTATATACTGATTATATGTTAATTTAAAGTAAAAAAATTAGAAGTTATATGTCATTTATATAATATAAACAAATCTTTTGTTATTTTCTACTTTACTACGGTCAGATTTACTTTTAAGAGTGGTATACATAATGCAGGGAGTGTAATATTATTCCATGAGACTCTTCAAAAAAGGTTGAGCTTATTCTTGTCCAATCCTGACCTTATTAGATAAATAGTAGGGTATGGGAGGGAGGGTTTTCATTTGATTAAAAAGAAGAACTATTGCTTGGGTTCGAGAAGGATTCGTACTGTGAGAGGGAGAATTATCGTCTCAGATGTTATGTGTTGCTTTTTCTTTTATAAGTTGGATCCATTCACAGTGGAGCAAACTTGCAACTACTTGTTGGTTTATACCCTAATTGGTTACTTAAAGTTTAGTGGCATAATTATTTATAGACATTATTCATCTTATACATATTTAGATATATATGATAGAGTTCATATGATAAATATACATTATAAATAAAACTATTATAAAATCATAACTATGATATTTATATTGAATTTATGTATTATCTTTGAATTATTTCGAATTATTATTTTATTGAGGCTGGATATTAATAGAGCATAAAAAGATTAGCACACTTTAATTTTTTTTCTTATGAAGGAAGTAATCAATCTCATAGACTAAAATATGGAGATACTTATACAAAAGCATGTAAGTACTTGTTAAAGATTAAGTTCATTGAGCTGATCTCATATGAGAATTTCATTTGAAACATTAATTGTGTGTCTAAAGAATTCTCAATAGGATAATTGCATAAATGAATCATTGACTTAAGATCACCAAAGTATTGTTAAGGAGCCATGGATTCATGCATCATATGCACAACAAGGCAACGGAAGTGTCAAAATCTAAATTCCATCCTCACGACATCCCCAGAAGTCCAGAATCCTAGATGCATGCATACACAGATTATAAGAACATAAATTTTCAGCACATGTACCTTTGATAATGATCCTCCTTTCTTTAATTTTCTCCTTTTTTGGAAAACACCAAACACCTTCCTTGATCACTCAAGAATATGCAAAGATGAAGAAAAAGTTGTGTGTATGGGTGGTTGGAGCACCATACAAGATGAGTTTAAGTAGATGCTCAAATGGAGAGATAAAGCAAGATTATGTTGCATACAATTAGATTCATGCAACAATTGCATAAGTTACATGAACAAGACTCAAGATCGTTTCTCTCTATCTCCAAAACACTTCTAGACCCTTATCCTCTCACTTGAGTGTCTTTAACTTGTTAGTCCATGTGTACATAAGTGAAGAACTCACTTATGCATCATCTATCGTGCCTTCGGTACAATCGTGGCCTACTTCAATGACAACCATGCACACTTTGTTTTTCATCCAATCTTTTATGCATGTGACCCTTAGGTTCTCAGTTATTTTAGGCACTTAAAATTAACTCTTAATCCGAGCAAACCATAGATGGTTTTATGCCATTTGAATTAACTCTTAATTCAAACAAAGCATGAAGGGTTTCATGATGCCAATTTACCATAATATAAGTGGATTAACGCGCAAACTCTTCGATAGTTAATTATCTGACTTACGAACCTTTCCATAAACAATTACCGTACAATTAGTCCCTTCATCATTCTATACCCCACTTGGTTCAGAGAATGGGCTATGTCTCAACTCCCACTAAACTAACTACATCACATCTAGTCCAAGTGATGTTAGTTCTTGTCCTAAGATCTCATTACTCTAGGTGTCATTGAAGACTCTCTTCATGACACATAATAGCTCTAGCCAGAGACTCCTGAGTAATGACCCCAACAAAAAGTCGTGGGTATCATCTTCTTCTATCAGGAGTGGTAAATCCTTTATTGGCTACCTAATTACCTTCGAATACCAATAGTTATACCCAATCACCACCCTATGAATGACCTCGTCTTGTGGCAACGAAAAATGATGTCAAAGCACAAGATCAGTATCCAATATATCCTTGAGTACCTCAAGTCTAAGGATATATGCACTATTGCTATGATGAGATTTATCATTGACATTTGATAGATCATCCATATGATAATCTCATAGTGGGTCATCCAATGTACTTACTACTTTTAGTAAGCATCCACATGTTAACTCTAAACATCTCATGCTAACAGTTTGTGAGATCCACTGCTTGATCAAATCAAAGAGTATAACATATGCTAGTCTAACAGGATTAATGATGTTCTATCTTATTAATCTTATGACCAGGGATAATTTGGATAATAACATAATTGCACATGATAGGAATCTCATTATCATGATCTCATCATGATTTTGTTCATGCTATGTTTTATATCATGGACTTCATTAATTCGATTTAAGATCGACATCAATTCATATATAAACGAACATCAAATTAATGAAAAATTGCCTTTCACTTTACATTTTAAAATTCCTTATAATTGAGTGTAATTTTTATGTTCTTATTAATCTTTTCAGTAAGTAGGGTTCAATTACAATATTTCACTAACAGTCCCCATAACTTATATTATAATATTTGTACATGGTTTAATATAATTACATTCATTTTATCTTTCAACACTTCATAAATCTTACCAATCATTTTACTTTAATTGTGAAGTTGAAAAGGAATTTTGTAGAATCTAAGACTAAACTGAAAGGATGATCTTAAAAATTAAAAGACCCTTACAATATTAATGTTATAGGTTATCTTTATATGATCTCTCTAAAATTTAGGATAAGAATAACAAGGACAATTTCCTATTTGATTTGATTTCATCAAATAAAATATAAATTTTAAATTGAAAGCTTACGAGAGACAAGTATAAAATATTGTAGTGAGTTCAAGCTAAGATGTAGTATTACTTAGTATTATTATTATGGAAGCACATATAAGCTTTAGTTTTAATGCCAAAAGATTATTTTTTATGAAGCATTATAAATTTGTATGGTTAACAAAAATTTCATCAACAGGCATAATTTGTTTATAATACAATACTTATTAGTAAATAATTATATAAGCATTATAAATGTCATCATAGAAGTTCTTAGTTCACTTTTGTTAACCCATAGCTTTTATGATAACAAAATATACTCATATTTTTATTCTTAATAATATTAGCAAGCTAATATGTGAAAAAAAAATCAATTTTAATAGAAAAGTAAACTGAGCAAATGAGATAATTAAATCAATTAAACAATCAAATGATGGAAAACAAATGAGCAAACTGGAGCATATATGCAATGTGACTTAGTGGTCCACCAATATGGTTTGTAAAGATAAAAAGTATGTATTGAGAGTTTGCAATGTGCTAGAATGATGGACCAAAACTAGCCATTATAATAACTAATTTTTGTTTTAGATAACTATTTAAAGTTATTTTAGTATAAATAATCACATACGAGTTATGGTAAGAAGGTTGAGCACATTAGAGAGTTGCTAAGAACTTTAATAGGTTAGAGACTGCATATTTGTACTATATAACATATATTGAACTTTGTTCATTGATGTGTTGAAGAGGAGTTTGTGAGTTGTATACTTGTTACAATTAGAAAAATTGATTAGGATACAAATTTTGGTAGTCCTTCTTAAGTTTAAACTAGATTTATAAAGGGTAACTCTTTATATATGGCAAAGAAAGACGATCATCAGAGTTCCTCTTCACTTATGGTAAAGAAGATAATGTATGGAGGTTGCTCTTCACCAATTCAAGGAAGAAGATAGTGCATTTTCAAGTAGAGCTTTGGGAGTAAATGTAAGCCAAAAGTTTTTTTTAACAAAACTCTTATAAATTAGTCTCTCTTTTCTTAGTCTATTTAATTTTGTTGTAATTGTTTTATGATTATCATATATAAACTTGGCATAATCATTTATTAGAATAAACAATTTATTAATTTACAAATAGGATTAAAAAAACACACGCACACATTTCAATTATTTTCATTTGCCATATGTAGGTCGACAACTAGTATTAGAGTGGGTCTAATTTGCTGTATTTAAATTTCTAGCAAAATTTAAGAAAAGATATGGGAAATTTTTGATTCAATTTCTTGCTATAATAAAAATGTATAGGTAGACCTCTTTTTTTTGAAGGTGATAATCATAATTATTGAAAAACTAGAATAAATTTTTTTTAATCTTTGAAAATTTTACAAAATGATCCTTATGTCCTAATAAGAATTACAATTATAAGTAAAATAGAGATTATGGTAACAAAGTATAGAAGTGAGTGTAGTTATAATTATAAACAGACTTATTATGTTAAATAGAAAAAGTGGTGCATTTTTAGTTTTTCCTCTTAGAAAAAATGAATTCAATGGAATGTCTATATGTAAAACCACCCATAAGATATAATGCACACTTATAATCATACATGAGAGCACTATTACAGTAAATGACAATTGAATAAGCTTATTAGTACATTAATATAAGTTATTTCACATGAAGAAAAATAAGTCAACTTCTTATATGCATACTCACTTCAAGAAGTGTATTAATCTTGAATTGATAAGAAAATTGTTTATGTCTTTACTAAACATTTGAGAGACAAAGGTGAAAACCATATAAGAATCCAAATATTTAAGCACTTAGACAGTGCAAGATTTAGATCACCCCTTATTTATGATATGTAGATGAATAAATTGTAGAAGAAGAAGTGGCTCCAATAAGAAGAGTAATGGTATTTAAAATATGCTTTGAAGATTTATATGACACTTTTGAATGAATTCCGGATGATTTTGGTGATATTTAGTGATTTTTGAATTCGAATCAAAAATCTTTTTGGGCAACCGAAAAGTTACCGAATAATTTCAAAATACAATGAAAAACTCCAAAATTAGGATTGGAGTCCATAGGAACTGAAACGGGTCAAAACGGAGGTTGTTTGAATAGAACTCGGTTAATTCGAAATTATTGGACTAAAATGCCCTTTTTAGAAAATAATGGATATTGATGATTTTAAACCCATTCAAAAATTTTAAAAGCATCCAATCAATAAAAATTGACCCTAATTAGAATATTTCATGGTCAATTTGAAAATAAGATAGGTGTGGAATGTTTTCATGATTTAATTCGGTTAGTTGGTCAATTAAATGCATTAAGGGGCAATTTGGTCTTTTTGTAATAATTAAGGGCTATTTGGTCTTTTTACATGATATTAGTGGATTGATGAGTCATTATAGATGACCAATGAGATGATGACATGTGTTTAATGTCATTAGTGATGACAAATAGGAAGGTGACATGTGTAATCCATTAAATGAGTATAAAAGGCAAAACTTAAGACATTTAGCTTCGTTCTTTCAACATAAATGTGAGAGTGATGAGAGAGTAACATGAGAGACAAAAAAAGAAAAGAAAAAGAAGAGAAGTCAAGGGTGAACATTGGCCAAGGAGAGAGGAAGAAGAGTGTAGTCATTTTTGATAGAATTTGATGGTGATTTGGAGAAATCTTGAAGTATTCATCCAATACTCAAAAGATTGGAGGAAAAAGTCATAAGTTTCCTAGCTTAAATTTCTAATTTTTATAGCTTTTTTTAGTGAGATGGATGTTTTTAAGATCAATGTTGTCTTGGTATTACTTTGATGTTTCTTTGTATGGAATTAGTTGAATATGATAAGAGAAGAATATGTAGTGGGATTCGATCTTAGGTTAACTTCAACCAGCCCCAATGTTTTGGCCATAACTCAGCCTACTAACCTCCAAATTAGGTGATTCTTATTGGAGGTGAACCCTAAGACATAGAACTAAAAATCTTTAGAAGAAACCTAGACCTAATTCGGGATGAATGATGTTGAAATTTGAGATTTAAAATGAAAAATTGGTGCTCCCCTGTATTAAAATAATTTGTGATATTTGGTACATTTTTCACGATTTATAAGTTTCAATGGCAAGATTTTTAATAACATAGAAACTAGATACATAGTGAAACAAATGTCTAGAAGACCTCAAAACCTAATTTGAATGTTTACTATATGAAAATTAAAGAACAAGTAGAGGTATGGATTCTAAACATGAGTCATAACTATGACTCATCATGTATGATTGTGATATGGTGAATTAAATTGGTTGAGATTGTATTTTGAAGAAATTGGTAAGATAGAATGGATAAAATACGGTTTTTAAGTTACTTTTGAAGTTAGATTTGGAAACGGTGACCAATAGGTTAGCTTATAGAAGTAAGCAGAAATATGATTAGCATGTGTGTTACACGATTAGATGCAAATCTTGAATTCAATTAAACCGAACATATAGTTTTAATGCCTTATTTCATAATTTGGTAATAAACACCCAAGTGAAATCTATTTTGTGTAGGTAAAGGAGAGGCACCAAAAGTGTGAGTGTGCTTGGTGATAAGTTCACAAAACTGTGAGTGTATTCTAATTGTTTTATATGACTTAATTCGTTGTAAAAGAACTTATGACATGTGAGTGTTCTTTAAATTGAGTTTATGCAAATGCTTTTCATTTGATCATAACATGAATATTTATACTAAGTTTTATGCAAATGATATTTTACAAGTGAATATTGCTAACATAAGTGTATACTTTGGCAATATATGAGTTGTAATTTGAAAGTTAAATTTTATATGATTGGGAGTTACATTGAAATAATTCACTTATGAATTCTCCCATACTTGATTTAGAAAATAAGAAGAGTCGTAAATCTAAGACTTGCTTTTGCCTATGGTACACCGGTAGACTTTACACATGTTATTATATCGGTATATTTATAGTGGTTAACCTGTTATAGGTAAGCGGAGTAGAATCAAATCCATAAATATTGGTTAACCAGTCATAAGGAAGTAATGTAGAACCAGCTCTGTGATTGTTATGGATAAGTGATGCAGAACCAGTTCCATAACGACCAGTCTGTAGCGGCCAACCTGTAGCAGGTAAGTGATGTAAAACCGGCTCCATAACCAATGGTTAACCGGTCAAGGGTAAGCAATGCAGAACCAGCTTCGTGACTTTAGGACTAGTGTACCGTATGTAGAGAAACTAGTGGTGGGCTATATCGAGTAAGAAAAGTCATGTAATAGTAATACCGCTACTATTTATTTTTAAAAGTGATTTGAGAGGTACTATATAGTACCAATTCTAGTGGTTGACTTATTTTCAGTATAAAAGTTTTCAAAAAACTTGTTGCGACCATCGTTTATTGATTAAGGAAAAAGGAAAATGAAAAATTTTATATTATGAGTTTAATTTCGAAATAGCATTTTAGAAATTTTGAAATTATGTTTTACAAAATATTATGTTATTACCATATTCAATGATGCACGAATAAATTGTTATGGAAAATTTTTACCCTGAGCTTTTTGATTGTATGGAATATTGCAGTTATATTGTTATGAAAAGTTCAATTTTCTTGTAAACCAATTACACTCACTGTTCACCCTTTTTTTTTGTTTTTAGATAAACCACCCTAGGTATGTGTACAAGTGTTGCAATAATTGGGACTCCGTCTCAAGATTAGTTGTATCGTCGGGTACTACTATGTTTATGTTATTTTTTCTATTTATGTGATAAGTTTTAAGTTATTTTGGAAAGAGTTCAAAAGTGTGATCTTGTGAATATTATTGGAATTCTAAATATCTTTTTCTTAGTGAACTACGAGGGCTTTACTCCTCAATGATGTTTCTAAAATGTTTAGATTTGAATGTTTGTGATTGCTTGTGATGT
>JANQBM010000008.1:18412951-18435275 GCA_025594535.1 Erythroxylum domingense
TTTCTTAAATTCTCTGATTGACCTCACTTGGATCCGTTTCTCTGATCCGACCCGTTATATGGAAACGGGATGTTACAACATGGACTTATGGGGACCCTACAGAATTCCCACCCTAGACGGATCACAATTCTTCCTAACCATTGTGGATGACTTCTCCAGAGCCACCTGGACCTTCTTACTCAAACATAAACAACAAACACAATCCACTATAATCCAATTTATCAAAACCATCGAAAGACAATATGACACTAAAATCTTAAGGATCCAAAAGGACAATGGCAGAGAGTTCATAAACCACGAATGCAGAAGGTGTTTCATAGAAATGGGAATAGTGCACCGGAAAAGTTGCCCATACACACCACAACAAAACGGTGTAGTGGAAATAAAGCACAAACACCTACTACAAATAACGAGAGCCTTACTTTTTACAGCTAGCCTACACAAACATTATTGGGGAGAAGCCCTTCTCACAGCTACCTATCTCCTTAACAGAATCCAAACAAAAACTTTATAATGGAAGACCCCTTATGAAAGATTACATAAAAAAACCCCAACCTATGCACATGTGAAAGTTTTTGGGTGCCTTTGTTTTGCCTTAGACAAAACTCCTACTAAGACAAAGCTTGATCTTAGATCTGTGAAGTGCATTTTCCTTGGATATATGCCAGACTACAAAGCCTACAAAGTTATGGACCTTAGTACAACAATATCTTCGGCTCAAGGGACATAACCTTCCATGAAATCAACTTCCCATTTGCCCATACACAACCCAACCCGGAGCAAAGCCCAACACCATTGTTTCCTTATAAGATGAAAGAGGATGGCACAGAGACATTACACTACATGGAAGAGCCATCAGCTACACAACCCACTGAAGCTACACTAGAAATTACAGAAACACAACCACAACCAGACCCCATTCCAAACCCAGACACCACCACAGACAGAAATGTGAGAAAGAGCCAAAGAACACACACCAAACCAAAATACCTTGATGACTATGTCCACCAAGTCTCTGCTCATCATCCCACATCTGTCCTTGATACTTCTAATATCACTTCTCAGTCCGCAGGTCCTGCAGGATCAGAAGCAGATAGAGATTCAAACATCCAGATCACACATGCACCAAGCTACAAGGAGTTCATAGGTAACATACACACTACTTTTGAACCCTTATCTTATGAGATAGCATGCAAATCAAAAGAATGGATAGAATCCATGAATGAACAGGTAATAGCTCTAGAAGAGAATCACACCTGGGTTATGACGAAGCTACCCCAAGGTAAGCGAGCTATAGCATCAAAATGGGTGTATAAAAGAAATACAATCCAGACGGCACAGTTGACAAATTAAAGTCTAGACTGGTTGCTAAAAGTTTCAACCAAAGGGAGGGAGTAGATTATTCAGAGGTATTCTCCCCTGTGGCTAGAATTGTGATGATAAGGACATTCCTAGCCATAGCCACCATCAGAAAATGGCCTATCATACAGTGTGATAACAATGATGCTTACTTATATGGTCATATAGAAGAAGAGCTCTACATGCTACCTCCACAAGGTTATAAGAAAGCACAAACTGGAGAGGTTTGCAAGCTACTAAAGTCGATCTACGGACTCAAACAGTCGGGCAGACAATGGCATAAGGAACTAACCACAAAACTAAAGGATTTGGGTTTTTAACAAAGCAGAATCAGATCATTGTCTCTACACTACAGGCCGAGGTGACAACTTTGCAACTATCATCATCTATGTGGATGACATTCTCATCACAGGAGCCAAAGAAGAAAATCTGAATGCTATCAAATATGCCCTACATGAAAAGTTCCCAATCAAAGACCTAGGATATGCCAAGTTCTTTCTAGGAGTCAAAATTGCCAGATCAACCGGAGGGACTATTCTCAGTCAAAGCAAATATGTATGAGACATTCTACGAGAAACCAACATGATGGACTGTAAGTCCTGCAAAACACCCATAGTTCCAGGAAGTAAACTTACCATCGATGAAGGTGCACCTCTCACAGACCCTGAAATTTACAGAAGGATCGTTGGCAGACTACATTATCTGAGCTTCACTAGGCCGGATCTCACCTACATAATACAACAATTGAGTCAATTTATGCACACACCGAGAGAACCTCACTGGAAAGTGGTGCGACATGTACTCAAATATCTCAAAGGTACGCAGACTCATGGCCTATTCTATCCATCAAATTCAGACCTACAACTTACCGCTTACTCAGATTTGGACTGGGCAAGCTGCGTGTTTAGTCGCAGGTTGCTGACTGGGTTCTGCGTGTTCCTTGAAAATTCGCCCATATCCTAGAAAACGAAGAAGCAAACAACAGTTAGTTGTTCATCGGCTGAGGCAGAATACAGGAGTTTAGCCTCCACTACATGTGAACTGAAGTGGATCGTACAACTATTAAGAGTTTTTCAAGTAGAAATTCGACAACCCATACCTCTATTATACGATAATCAGGCGTCGATACACATCTCGAAGAACCCAGTCTTCCACGAATGGACAAAACACCTGGAAATAGATCTGCACCTTGTTTGAGATGCGGTAACATCAGGATTCTTAGATCTCGAGCATGTGCCTAGCCAACACCAACTGGCAGACTTGTTCACTAAACCTCTCACCGCACGAGTGTTTGAAGACCTAATCTCCAAGTTTGGATCCCTCAGTTTCACGGAGGCTCTGACTTGAAGGGGGTGTTAAACGACTGGACCTGGGCTGACCCATCGACCCAATAACCCAACAACATACACGGACAGAGCCACAACTTCATTCTATCTTTTATTTTCTTTATTTTCATTCCATAGTACATTCAGCTAGAACCTTCTATTGTAACAGAATAACATGTATTACGGTAGCCAATAGTTTTTCTTCCTTTCCACTATAAATATCCACTCCTGTGCAGACTCAAGTATGACGAAATAAAAACAAATTTCTTCATTATTGAAAATTTTCAACCCCAATGGCTCCTTTTTCTCATGGCTACTTGTCTAATCTGCTCGAAGTTCCAGAAAACATCCTGATCGGTTGGTTCGGCGTCCCTGGCGAAATATGTGAAGTAGCTTCAATGGAGCAGCGAAGCGAAACTCTTGGTCACTTAATAATCCACTCGGTTGGTGCAAAAAACTCTCTTAAATAGAACATGTTATTTACGAACGTACTTGTCGAAATAGTTCAACATATTGTCGTGGCCAGAATATATTTGTAATCTGGACTAAGAATGTAAGAAAATTTCATTTGCAAATAACATGATAGGATTAAAACATACTTATATTACTGGTCAAGAACAAAAATTACCTACAAAATTTTGCTTTAATCCACACAATAAGAGACTTCCAGAATTTGAAAACTTGGATAACTATTTCTATAAGTATTTTTCTTACTAATTTCAAAATTTTCTTGTCCATCCCTTATGTTTTTAGTAAATCGTATCTTATATATGATTTTCTAACAGTTGTAATGTTTACAATTATAATATTTCATATTATTAACTTATTATGTGTACTTATTCATTATCTCCTGCTCACACATAATGAAATTAGTTAACCATAAAGAAAATGATTCTTCATAGAAGGTAGACCCTTTTTAATACATCTTGATGCAAACTTGAAATTTGTAGTGATCTTCATCACTTCCTAATCCTTTGAATCAAATTAACTCGCTTTTCTAGAATGTCCTATTATATCGAGTCGTTTATGATTTTCTAGTAACATTCTAATATAGCAAACATTAATTCAATTCTCTAAAATTAGAACTTAAGTGAAAAGAGTATTTTAATTTGAGATTCACATAGTTTAAAGGATCCTCACTTAGTATAAGTTAAAAATATGACTTATATTATCCTTATTAGTAGAAAAAGCACAAATGCTATGATTCATGTGTTACAATATTGACTCTTTTTTTAATTAAAGTGCATGTCTTTCCTCAAATACTATACAAATAATATTTCATACATACCTAATGCCTAAATTGAGTTTTGTTTATTTATTTAATTCACCCTTTAGAACTCACATTTGGCATAGTAAAACACATTGGGCAACATATCATTTCTTTAGGTTATGTCATTAGTAATAACCTTTTACACCATTTAATATACTTCACATTACCATCAATGTTTTAGGCCTTAAGCTCTTGTTTATCACCTAGATAAATCACTTCAAACTTGTCTCATTTTCACTCTTACAAAATAATGGAAGCAATCACCTTTATGGGAAGGCATCTCGTATATATCTGACATGTTCTTGTATCTATAACTCAATATTCAACACTTAGTTAACATCCATTCTAGAATAGAAAGCTTAATTCAAAATAAAGCATTTTCACATTTCTAGAACCAAGTTTTTTATTTAACATTCATTTTAAAAAATATTGTTTAATCTTAATTAAACATATATTGCATCAAATATTAGATGAAAAACAAACTATCATCATTGATAACAAGCATTATGAATAGTCACTAAACATATTTATTTGTCTTTATGCTACTATATCTTTTACATAGATATACTTGATATCTATATGTTTGATTTGATATTGATATTTGAGCTCTCTAGTATTATCTTTCAATGTACTCAATCATATACAATATAGTGTATATTAGACTACTATTTTTTTTTGAAATAAAAAACCATCTTTATCTTTTGTTCTTCCAGTGGAATCCGTGGATACTATATATTGCTTTGGTGCTCACTTTTAGCAATTAGCATCATAAAACGCTTTAGTATCTTTCATATAAAATTGTTTAAGTATTTTGTTGATATATTTGTAGGTTATGAAATTAAGAAAGCTTTACTTGAATGATACTTAGCAATCTTAACTGCAAAGGAGTATTGAACCGTAGCCATATTCTTCATTTTGCTCATGATTGATAACTAATTTGTATGTTCACTTAAAAAACTACTTATCCTGACTAGCTATCAGCAATATATTCTAATAAAATGATAAAATTGTACATTTATTGTTTATTTTTTAACATGTACTAAGTAGTCTTTTCTAATCATACTAAAGTCATACGACCTCATTATAGTACTAATGTAATACTAATATATCACTTACTTTGAGACTATTTAGACCATAGATTAACAATATGAGCATATAATGCTCTTAACCCTTCTAAATGGAACCTAGAGGTTATATTATATAAATTTCTTCATCTAGTTCTTTACTTAAGAATATAGTCTTTATATCTATTTGATGTATTTCAAGATCCATTCCTACTATCGAGGCTAAAATTAGTCAAACTGATATAAAACTCATAACAAATGAGAATATCTTCTTATAATTGATCTCTTAGATTTTATGAATCCTTTTGCCACTAGACTCACTTTATATCTGTCAAATCTACCATAATTCCTTTACTTAAAATTTGAAAAATACATTTGTTCTCGATGGTTACATATCTTTTTGGAATATTATCCAAGTCTTATACTCAAACCAAATTTATTATAGATCAATCTTCTTCTATTATTGTAACTCAGTCATCTTTAGCAAGATTAGATGGAGTCTTTTCATATTCCTTGGCCTATTATTTTCTTTTGGAACTACATCAAAGGTTATTCCTTTTAACCTCAAAATTGTATAAGGAATAATCTACTCATAATATGGGTATATTGAAAATTTGATAAATGAATCTCTCTACATTCATATTGCTCCCACTTAAATTAGAAAGTGGTAAGTCTAGGTTGCAATTGTCATTGATTAGAAACCAATTCATCTTCTCCTAAATTGCTTTTACTTAGATCGATACCATTGAATTGGTCTTATCTTACAAGATCATTCTAATTTAGTCTCTTATATAGGGATAAGTTTTAGATTATCTATTCTTTCTTTGAAAAATCATTCTCTAAAACTGCGATATCTTGTGATGCAAATTCAACTACTTGTTTATTACCTTGTTCACCTTTGAACATACACCATTCATAATGTTCAAAAAATATGTTTTAAAGATACTCTTATTCTTCCCTTTATAACCTAAATTTCCATATTTTTAAGAGGAATTGTGAATATAGATAACAAACACATTCTTAAAAAATCATATATGGTTAATTTGGTCTCATACCTATCAATATATCATATGATATTTTAGGATATGATTTAATAGGCATCCTATCAAGTATATATGTGATCATCAATGAAAAATCATCCCAATAGGTGATAGACAAATTTTTTGTGCCATTATATACCTAACCATAAGAATAGTGTTATTTCTCTACACCACCATCTCATGTATGGATTAATATGGAGAGTCATTTAGCTATCCATTCAATTTTCATTACATGAACTCTTGAATTGATAAAGAACTCTTAGTATGCTTGATTAGTTCTTAAAGTCTTTATCGACTTTATCTTATTGATTCTCAATTAAAGTCATATACTTTTTCAAACGTCAGAATGTTTCAAAATTTGAGTAATCGAATAAATATAGCTATATTGAGTATAATTATTGATAAACATATTAAAATAAATACTTTTATGTCATCCTCTCATATTTGTTTAGCCGCAGATATCTTAATGAGTTACTTGCAAAAGGTTAGTAGCTCTTTTTTTCCATGTTTAATGGTTTTTGCTATTTTATTTGCTAAACAATGTTCACAAGTAGACTATTCTACTTTATATAGGTCTTTTAAACAAAATATGCTCGACCAATAGATTTATTCGATTTTATCTAATATGATAAAGTTTAGCATGCCAAAAATTGGCTTATTTATGTAATACTTATCATTTAATTTCACAAAATTAATAAATATATATTTGACTATAATTATAAACCCATATTTCATGTGTTTTGCTTGATATTTTATAGTTTTGTTATATATTTGGTACTTAATTCACTCTAAGTGCATTTATAGGTTATAATTGCCTTCATGGATATAAAATAGAAGAATTTAGATGAAATCATGGTATGGGATGAAGAATTGAAACAACTAAGAACCTACATGCCCATGTATAAAGACGATGTAAGTCTCTGTAAATGTGTGAAGAATGAAGAAATTGATTTCTGATCGAGTGGAGTTACATACCTGTGTATCTTGAGATAGATAATCGTGTATATTGCCCATGTAAGCCTCTGTGCCTGTGTGAAATCATAAATTCAGGTATTTTTGATTATACACGATCACTTACACGGGCCAAAAACCTTAAATTTTACTATAAAAGGACGTGAAGGAGGCAAATTAAAGAGAGTCAAGTTTTGGATCAGTTTTGAGAAGACACCTAGAGAGGCGATGATTTTGATAAAAGGACAAGGAAAACATAAAGAATACATCAAGAGATCCAGTAGATATTAACATCAAATCTAAGCTTGCAAGAAGATTCAATGGAAGAAAAAGGGAGATTTTGAATTATGATTCCTTCGTTTTCTATTAGTTTTTCATCATGTTTATCTTTGATTTCATTTATTTTTCATAGGATCGACTCGTACTCCCCTCTTTGTTTTCCAGTAACAAACATAGTCGACACTGCCATTCATACTAAGGCAACAGTATTATTGTTGGTCACAAAATCCACCACTGATGGAGTTTAAAGACATGGCCAAATTTTGAAGATATTTTATATCAAAAGATTTTCTCTTCCCTTTTAAATGTTAGTGATAGTGTTACTGATTGAGGTAACAAGATTAAGAGAATAGAGCAGAGAACACTCTGGTTAAAGTAAAAAGGATGACTTTTTAATGTATATACTTGACTATTCAGAAAATGAAGTTAAAGTAATGGTTAACTAGACTTTTCTTATAATAAAATATGCCAAATGAAAGTACAAACTGGTATTTGGAAAATAAAAATTAGAAAAAAGAAACACCACTATCTTATCGGTACCAATACTAGATTTGGTTCTGGTATAATATTGTACCAATACCAGTTAATACTAGGTATTTGACAATGCATCGTAATGCTAGTTAAAATAAAATAAATAGTCTACTACTACAGTAGTGGTGAGTCTAGGTCGATCACATAAAGAGTGTGTGTAAAGTTTCTGAAATGAAATTAACTAGTGTTTAGGTTAAGGGAGTTTTGGTTTTAGAAATACGAAAATAAAATAAAGCTAAAATAACTAACAAAAGCAATGTAAAGAAAACAAGTAAAAAATGATGAAACTAGGGAATTCAGTAGGGACCCAATTCTTTGGTTCAATCCCAACCTACACCCTAATTAGACATATTTCATTGATTTATTGTTCTCTAACCTCTCCTAGTATATAACACCCCGCTCCATAGGGCACATACCTGAACATCCATTGGACATTTAATAACATACCCTATGAAAGCGACATGTTAGTGCAGTCTCATTCACTTATATGACATCATACATGTAAGACAATATTTAAAAGATCAAACGTTCCCATTTCATTTATAAAACATAACTTACATTGTAGCATTTATCTACAATATCCATATATATAATATCAAAAACATAGAAGAGTTTTCTTTTACAAAATTCTACATGAATGAGGAAATATATAAAAACATTCTATCTAAACTCCTCAGTATCAGTTGACTAACCTTTGTGCCATTCTTAAGTACAAAATTGACAAAACTAAACTTCTACTAGTTTGCCTTAGGAACTATATCTCCCTCGTACCTGAAAATCAACATTTGTAATTTTGATGAGTTTTACGAACTCAATGAGTGAACCATCATCGATGTGCTCACTTATATCCAATCACAAAGACAGTTCACATTCCAAATTCACAGACAAATCATATCATCACATATTGAACATCACTTCATATATCATCATATTTCATCAAATACAATTGTGTACACTATTTCACATTTCTAATTCAGAACAGTTTAAATAATTCATTTCAAGCATTCATATAATACATATCAATTTGTATATCCAATGTATATATGACTCCACTTTTATTGTTACTTTGTTATGACCGAGCACCCTTTTTAACTGTCCCGTATTTGTTGTGGATACCCGGTTCATTAATAACTATCCCGTATCTATTATAGATACCAGAATCATTTTAATACTGAGTCTGTGGCTCTTATTGCACATTTCTAAGCTTTAAGCTCTTTTTCATTGGTTACTCCGATCACAACTCCTTTATCTGATCATACGTTTCAATGTAATGAGATGCATCAATTCACATTATTTGCAATCAATCACTTTCATTCATTATGCACAATCACTTTCACATTTTCATCGGATTTAAGTCTGGCATTCAACATTTTTGTTAGGTATACTTATTTTCCCAATTCATATTCAATTATGATCACTTCCAATGTAATCACAATTATTAAAATCCTCAGACCATCAATGTCCATAATTATCACATTCACATAAATATCAGTTCAATAATTGAAATTTAAGCGAATACAATCAATCCTAGTGAAAAACATCTAGGTTACTCATAGTAAGGTCCAGATAGCTATTGCCTCGATGAACCGACAATATCTGGATGCTAATGTTCAACTTGAACATCTAAATCATGCAATACACACATTTATACACATTACTAAGTTACTTAATAACATAAGTATTCAATCATACATATATGTAGATGTGTGTACAATGCATGCTCAATGGCATTCCCGGGTATGTATCCTTAATCACAAGTCTTGATCATTCAAGCATTATAACTTGTATATGTCTTGCTTACACTTAGGTTTATGCCTTAAAAAAACTTGATTATTCTAATATCATCAATTATACATTTGTCATTCACATATTCTCCAATCCTTTTTCTAGCACTATATAATCTCGTAATATCCAAACTCTCATTCGTTCTTACCTAATACACCTTATATCTTTTAGATCACATTTACAATCATAAGAACATTTCCTTTCCTAGATCATTCATAAATTTCTAGATTTTGATACATTAATGTCATCAATCCATTCCTAAGTTAAAACATCAATTATCAACATAAACATATCAAGCTCTTTAACCAATTAATTAAGCAACAATCTAGGTTCATTCCAAGCCTTAATTAAGTCCAAACACACCAATTTAGAGTGATTTTTTTCTCTGTTGGTTCATCATGTACAAAAACATAAGTTATCAATCCGGAATTAGGCTCATGATCGTGGGGAACCTTGCCACAATCGTGCACTGAGGGCCATGATCGTGCACAGTTTTTCTTCCTCAATTGTCCACGCATTTCACATATTAGAGACATCACTACTACTTGAATTTTTCCAGAGTTCATGTTCTATAAAGCTATTTCATTTCATGCTAGTCTAGCTTCCATATTGGTTACATTAAATCCGAAAAAATCTACTCATTTGCTTAATTACCATTCACTTTATACCATCATACATACAGTTCTAACTTTTCCAAATTTGAAAACACTTCATTAACACCTATCTTTAACATGAATTCATCATCAATTATACTTTAAATCCCAACTCAAATAATCCATATAGCAACTCACAAACTATTATTGATCATTTATACAAAAATAGAACATAAACCTATACATTTCTTTATCAACGTTCATCAACTTTCAACACATATCAAACACCATTAACCCATCAATGTATCCCTAAACTATCATCATTTGTGCTTATATTTAATCAAACCATAAAGAACAAGATCTTACTTACTTGTTTAACTCTAAAGCTCTTCAAATCACTAAGAAAACCTAGCTCCTCCACTTACATGATCATCATCATATTCAAGAATAAGATGGAAATAGAAGTGGGTTTCATTAACAATAAGAGATAACAAAATTTGTTGGAGTAGCAAGATGATGATTTGTGGCAAGAATCAAGGTCGTGAGAGTGAGGGTGAGTATCGTGAATGGAGAGAAGAAAATTAAGAAGAATAAAACATATAATAAACGTAAAAGTGAATGACAAAGAAATGGTCTTTCAAGTGATATTGTCGTGGGTGGTGAGTGGCAAGTGTTGTGACACTTGTCACTTGCCACTTGTTATCTTCTTGTTGTCCCCAATTATCTCTTAATAACTAGTCCCTTTTTCTCTCAATTTCTAAGCCATATGTCACCCAATTTTCATTTCATGCTAATTATACTACCTATTTATTGCATTAAACTCTCTAACCTCTACTCATTTGATTCAACATTTCCTACTTAATCTCTTTATTCATAAAATCCTATTCTTTTTCCATAATTCCTCATTTATAATGAATCAAACAATTCATTCACTAAGTTATGCCCTCATTTAACACTCTAAACATTTAACATTTAGATCCATTGGCATTAAACATCCTTTTCCTTAAAGTATAACATCAAGATCAATCAAAACTTATCACATATTTAATCAACTTTTCCAACATCAAATTATGCTTATTTTAAACCCCGATTAAGTCCAAAAGCATCATAGTTATATACCTCATCCTTAATTGGATAAACCATTACCTAATCAAAACATTACCATGAAAAATCACTGCCTGCCACGATCGTGACAGAAACTAATCTCCCATTTATCTTGAAGTTTTCCAGTTTTTCTTAAAACAAAATTTTAGGTTAGTTTTGTATGACCATTATGACCTTGAAAATGAGGTATTTAGGCAACATCTTGTTATAAAACAATGTTCCTATTTGGCTGAAGTATCTAATGACATTAAATTCATGCATTTTGGTTTAGTATTTTGCAAGTTATATTCAAAATACTACAGACTATTCTCATACCTTGATAACACATAGTTCTCAACTTCTAACCAAATTTCAGGACCCTTAAGGACATAATTCAAATTCAATTCCTTCATGAAAATTGTAACCATATTTCTTTAGTTTAATATAAATTAAAAATCGTCCCATTATGATATCTAAAGAACAAGATATGGCCAAAATAAAGATATATGTTTAGTGAAAACACTCCATCTAACATAATCCAACACACTTCATCATCATTTTCATCCTAGTTCACCTCTTTTGCTTAGTCTATCTTTTCTAGCTTAATTCATCATCATTTCTATTTCATTCTTAGCTCCATTTAAGCCCAATATCATCCATACACAAATCAAAAACTATGATTGATCAAAAATACCAAAAACCCAACATATTCCTATACACTTTCAACATCAATTTTCTGTACATTTTTCTATTTCATTTACACCTTCCTTTAAACCCTAACTATCACTTTAATTCATCTCAATTCAAGACAAAAAAATACACCCTTTTTCTTAACTAAACACTCATAATTTATAGTTCTTTACAACATAAAAAAATAAACATGACTCCACCTACCTCTTCATCCACACATCATCATCTTTCAACTTCATTATTCAAAATTGCTTATACTAAAACAACTCATGCATAACATCAACTTACAAAAATTGAAACGTGATCTCTTTATTATTAATACACCCATGTATCACATATAAAATTTCATGATCAATTACAAATCTCAAAATTTTCATCATACATGTTCCATTTAACACTACCCATGAAGATTAAAGCATAACTTACTTGATAAAAACTTCAAACTCTTTAAGTCACACTTAACCCTAGCTTTCCATACAACCTACGAACATCATCATGGAGATTGGGAGGATTAGGTTTTCTAGTGGAAATGAAGAAGAGAATAAAAATGATACTAGCAAGGAAGGGTGAGAGAAAAGCTTATTTTGATGGAGGTGGTAAATTTTGTGGAAGTGAAGAAAATGAGAGAAGAGATGGAGAAGAAAGCCACGAATAGAAGAAGAGAAGGCGAGGAACAAAACCATAAAATGGTCTTTCAAGGTTAAAGAGTGTATACCGTGAGTGAAGGTTGAGTGGTGAGTGGTAGTGACACTTGTCATTGCTACTTGTCACCTTCCTATGGTCCCATTTGGACCATTTTCATAACTAGTCTATTTTGTCTCCAATTTCTAATCCAATTGTCTCCCAAATTTCAATGACACTTTTTAATAAATCCTAATGTCATTTATAAAAATTTCCACTGCCATTTGACTCTTAATTCTACTATCATTTATCAATTGTCTTGCTACTTGGCATTTTTCTTAGTCCAAAAATAACCAAAAATTCAGAATTGTCTTAAATAAAAATTTTAAATCAATACTTATACTCACCAAATAAATTTTCAAGACATATAAGCACTATTCACGTCATAATCACATTAAAAATCAATTATACTAAAAAATATCAAATGAGTGCATGAACATTCATCATAGTGACTACAAAACAATCAAATTCAGGTGTGTGTAGACTAATTTTATGCATGAGTATGAAATGCAATTTTCTAATCTCTCATTGCTATTTCTCGTTTACAGAAATTTAGGGTTCTAACCCTTAATATGGAAACGAGATTTTACAGAAATACACTTAACCCATGTAACACCTACACACCCCCTGGGAGGATATATAGATGCCACACATAACAACACCCAAACATATCATACCGTCAATTCCAAGCATTCTCAAAAACTCAAGCATCATACATTACATTACATTTCATTATGTTTTAAACATGCTATACATAATGTAATGACAAATAACAAAACATATTACATGCCTTGAAATGCAAATTTCCTCCTGTTTATAAATATTACAATCCATATATGCAAAACATAAATTGTCTCATCATACTGAGTACAAGTCAGTAACAACAACAAACTGGATATTATTCACAACAAAACACAATCTTCATTGGCCACTATGGTTGTCTTTGTCCCAGTCTTTACACCCTTATATCTGAACCTACACATGGCAAATCTATAGTGATAAGCATATAGCTTGGTGGAGAATAACTAAACAGGATACATAATGACAACTGTCTCTAACAGTCATATGATATTAACATATACAAATTAGATCACATTTCGAACAATAAGCATCTCATATCAGAATAAATCATATCAAAGTAGAATACATTTGTTTTAGGGTAAAACTCACAAGTATTAGAATAGAATAACATAATATCAAAAATAGAAATTTAAAGTATCATAACAAAACTTATCTGTATCAAAATAGAATTTGATTATATCAGAACAGAGCTTAGTTATTTCAGAATAGAGCTAGATTATATCGGAGCTGAGCAAATAATAAAATGTAAAACAAGTTAGCCTGCTAATCCTTTTTACAGAAGTGGGTAATAGGACCAGAATAGAAGATACCATAATTGTATCTAAAATAGAAGAGACTTAAGTCTCTGAAATAGAAGACACAAAAGTGTCTAGAATCAGAAGACATTGAAGTGTCTAATCACAGAAGACATCTTAATGTATAATTACAAAAGTAGCTGCTAACCCTTCTAAGCATGCATATTTACCCATGACTAGGACTCAGCAGTTTTAAAATAAGCCATTTTAGATTTTATAATTTTATACAAAAGATGAAGTACAACATATGTCTTTATTCTATTTTGCTCCAAATGAACTTATTCATTGACATTTGATCAAACATAATATACATTTTAAATACAAATATATGCAATTATGCATCAATAGAAGTGTTAAGTCATTACACATTAGGTATATGGACACAATTAGAAAGCACTTCCAGTACAACCCTAACTATCAAACTCCTCGAACAACTGATGGTCTGGAATTATCACAATATTATCACAGAAATTCTTAATTCACAAACATCCATAACCAATTCATAATACATAAGCCTTTGTAACTCATTCATTCATGATCACACCAAGCAATTCAACATTGTATTCATCATTATTTAACCTTATATCCTTTATATTATCATCTCCATTAATAATGCATAATTAAACTAACTATTACTTAATTACAACGAATACCAATTTAAGTTCAAACACACCTTAAACAAGTACATTGAAATCCTATTGTACCAAACAAATTAACCAAAACTTATATAGTTCATCAATTGCACAAAACCCCATTTTTTCACCTTCCTAATCATTTCCCACAATTGTGGGATAAGTGACCTGAAACCTTCAAATAACTATTTTCATAGGATAGGTTTTTGGATTAGTTTTGTATGGCTATTTTGACCTAGAAATTGACGTGTTTAGACACTATGTCATTCAAAAAAATGTTCCTCTATATATTAAGTTTCAAACGAAATAAAGTTAACTCAATTTGGTTCATTACTCTAAGAGTTATACTCAAAATACTACAGATTGTTCTCAATTGTGGACAACAACCAAAACTCAACTTCAAGCCAAATTTCAAAACCTATAGTGATAGAAATCAAATATAATTCCTCAATTAATGTTGTAGATATATGCATCTAGTTTAATCTAAATCTAAAATCATCCTATTTTGATGTCTACAAGTCAAGAAATGGCTAAAATACCAATGCCTGTTCAGTGGAACCATTCCTTCTAAAGAGTATCCAACATGTATCATGTTTCTAACCACAATTCTTTATTAATTTAGTAAACATTTTATCCACTTCAAACCTCAAACCATACATGTTCTATCATGATACCAAGTTTAGTGCTCCCTTACCTCTTTAAACTTCAGAAAAATAACTCCAAAGATCAAGCCAAACCAATCCTTCCAAGCAATCAACACATATATAAGTTTAATGTGCAAATTTCAGCATTAACATAACAATAGTACATAAAATTAGTAGAAAATTTTTCTAGATTTAGTAGCTTACCGAAATTCAAGTGATGAAAATCCAAAGTTCATCAAAAATTTTAGAAGTTAGAGAGAAAATGGGAGTTTCGGTGGAGAGAAGGAAGCAAGGTGGATAATGGACAAAGCTGGATTTACTCTAACAAAAACTTACTTCATCACCAGCTAGGTGTCACTAGTTTAACATGCCACTTAACACCAAGGCATGAAGCCCATTTGACCACCATTTAAGCTACCATTTGTAACACTTCAATTAGGCCACATGTCCTCTTATTATGCTGCTAAATGTCAATGCATAAACTATGCTAAGTGTCACTAATTCATGGGCTTAGTCATTCTAATTTTCATTTACCAACTTAACTTGTCACTTGACAATTTTCTGAGTCCAAATTGTACTTTTAAATAACTCAATTCTTTAATAGTTTCATTCCATTCCAAACCACTAAATATGATCCACTTGACCAAAAATTCAAGTCATATATCTTTCATATTCTAATCATAGCACAATTTTAACTCTTATCATACATGTACTTTCATAAACATGTCTTATTTCAACTAGGGTGTACTTTGGGGCCTTACAACCCAAGTCGTTAGCGTCAATGGCACCTCTAAACTAGCATTGGGAAGCTACGCCTCTATGGGTCTCCTTATGGTAGAGAGCTAACCTCCATCTTCGTGCTCTTCGGAAGCTCTCGAAGTCCCCCCTCGATTTAGCCCAAAATGCCTATTTATTCTCTATTTTGCTTCAGTCTAAGGTCTCTTCTCTATTGTGCCTCCCTCATTTCTTTTGTGCTATTATTCTCTAGTTACTGATTTATTTCTTGGTCCATCTGTAGTACACATTTTATTCACGCCTCCTGTCTGTTTCTACCTTTACTCTATGTTTTGTGTTGGTTAATGTTGCTGCGTTGTGTTTTCTACTCCTTCCTTAGCTGTGTGTCGTTGTTTCCTGCTCCTTGTTTCTACATTGCATTTTGGTCCATATGGTGTTGTGTGTTTTGACTGTTTTCCTCACTTGGCTTATGCATCATTTTGTTCATGTTTCTGCTCCTTTTCCACGTCGTTTTACTTGTATGAAACACATACTATTTGCATTTAATTCATGTTGTCATTTAGCTCATGGACTGTTGCATAATTTGCATTTTGTCTGCTAGCCATTTGTTGCATTTTCTTCATCTTGCTTTGTCATTTTTTTGCCTTTTGCTTCACCTTGTGTTGCCGTTTTCTGCATGCATCATCTTTAATCTTCTTTGTATTTTCAACATATGTACCATTTATCTTGGCCTTAATTACTTGCTCCAATATTTATCATTCTTGCTCTATGACGACAAAAGATTGTGATTCTTCGAAAAATGACCACATATGTCAGGCTTTCGACTTACTTTAATTTCTTTTCTTCCAAATTGTGCCTAAAATCACATATGAGTTAAAGTGAGTATCTTAAGCAATTTCATAGCAATAATCAACAAATGTTAGGGAAGAAATTCATAATCAATTAAGCATATATCAAGTTCCCCTATACTTAGCTTTTGGCAGTTCTTAGGCAGAACATTAAAATTAAGCTCAAAGATCCAAAAATATTTACTCAGTTCCCATATGTTTTAAGAATATATAATTATAAGCAAAGATGAATGACTTTCAAAAATCATAGCAAGAAGTCAACATTCCAAGCTTTTACTCATGATCAATCAACATTGATCATCTTCAAAAACTGAGCAATCTAATGGTAGACTGGAAAAATGTGTTTAACTAAAATATATCCATAGGTACACTCAACACCATTCATGATCATGTCATTCCATAACTTTGCATATCATTTCATTTCTCTGCCACTAATGTTCATATGCAAAATCATGAATCAAAGGACTTTTCAAGGTTGTAATATGGGTAAAGGTAAGGTGAGATGTATTTGGGTTAAGTAGCATTATAACCATCAAAGCTAGTGAAACAAAAGTAACACTCAATATACTATCAAGTGCAAAAACCAACATTCACTCACAATTGTGTACATCAACTATGATGAATGCAAAAACAAGTTTCACAACTTAAATTTGAGCTCTTATACACAAAGCACATGAAGTATATACCAATATGAAGGGATCACTCATACAATTGATGATAATACATTGAAACCACAAAAAGAGACCCTACTAAGCCAACATCTACCTCATATTCAACATACTCAAATAACCCATTCAATACAACTTTAGGAGGATGCATTAAATATGCATAACCTTACAAACCACTTATTCACTTTCTCCTTGATACATTTATTTAAACATTTTTTCTTTTTCTTTTTCTTTTCTTTTCTTTTGTGTTTCTCTTTTCTTTCTTTCTTTTCCTTTCTTTTCTTTTCTCTTACAAAAATTAAAATAAAATATATCAACATGGGAATTTCAATGATAAGATATAAAATAACAACCTAACATTATAACTAAAGCACACATATGTACACTCCCACACTTAGAATTTTGTACGTCCACAAACTCAACAATCACAAATGTTCCATTAGTTTTATGGCTTGGGTAGGACATTTGGTTAATTGTAAAACATGCAATGTGGTTGATACAAAAAGAAAGGGTAATAAGGCTTAAAGGGAGCTTAACAAGGGAAAAAATATTAATGCGGTAGGTTATTTGGCTAATGTAGCTTATAAAACGAAGAATGGATAATCATTTCTATGTTAATTCATGTGATAAAAATGTACTCTTAAATAGAAATTCAAAGCATAGTTAGGATGTACATGTCATAAAGGTCACACATTATTAAAAGACAATGAGATTGATATGGATGTGTTAGTCTAATAAGGCTCAAAATCTCACCGATTTTGTCTACCACTAGTCACGACTCCTCTAAAGATAATGCGCATCGACCAATCACAAAAGTAAAAGTACATGCTAAAGTTGCTACGAAATTCTCTAGTCAATTCACACTCTAATCATTACTATATAATTCTAGAAGCAATAGAAAATGAGTAAATGTTTATTTGTTTTATTCTTTCTCTCATTTTATTAAAAACTTTAAACAAGCAAGCAATAAACTAACAACACACATGCATATAAAAACTAAATGCAGAAATTTTAAAGGAAACGAAATTTGCTTCCCTTGGGTTGCCTCCCATGAAGTGCCTTGGTTTAGGGATGCTGGCTTGACTCCACACTTTCCTCACATGAAAAAATTGTGATCTTCAGGAATTACAATTAGCGCCACTTCCACACAAGGTTGTTCTAGATAGGGCCTTAGTTGATTATCATTCCTATTCAACATCCTCCCTATCTTTAGACTTTCGATCTCTACTGAGTCTATGTTTTCTTGAAAGATCTCGAATATCTCTTCTCCTTTTTATTCCTTGTTTAATTCATCCAATATGCCATGAAAAGGTGAAGAGTTAGTCTCAAAATAATCATGAACTTAGTACTCACCTTCGAGCTAAATGATATGTGTTGGACCCCAAATTTTTCTTAAAATTTAGTCCATTAATTTAGCAAGCATGAATAGAAATTAGAATTTTTAAATTAGAATATGTTATAGTTTAGTCATGAATATATTTTATCTACATATGTTTACATGAATTAAATAGAAATGTTAGAATTAAGTTAGGGTGTAATAGACATAAGAGAATAAAGGAACAAGTAGACATTAAATTAAATGTGGAAGGGTAAACTTGGAAGGACTAAAAGTGGTCTTAAATAAATAAGAAAAGAAATGAGAAAGAGGAAGTGAAGAGTGCTAGAGAAACTAGGAAGAAAGAAAAGAAAAACGTAGAAGGAACTTAAAGAAGAGAAGGAGAAAACGAACCAAAAAAAGGGAGAAGGAAAGAAAGAAAAAGGAGAAAGAAGAAGAAGGAAGAGGATTCAGCTGAGCTTTAGGTAACCTTCATCTTTTCTTCTTGCTATGGTAGAAAAAGGAACTAGAGAAAATGAGTTTATTGTACCGGAAATAAACGGGAAAAGGAGAGGACCAAGAAACCCATTTTTGATTTTTATGCAACTAGATCTTAGTTATTCTAGCCTAGATGAACCATGGGTAGACAAAGTCTAAGCTTAATTTTTGATTATTAAAGCTTTATAGATTTTCTATTTGTATATTGTTTGAATGAAAATTTGTTTGATTGAAGGAAACCAAGAAAATCCATGGCAAGAGCAAGAGGAAAGGCAAATTTGAGTTTGGATTTACAATCAATTAGGTAGGTAATATATTTATAGTTATTGTGGATGATGGGCTGATTTCTTGCTTGTTTGTATGTTAAATTACTTAACTTTAAATTATTGCAATTATTAAAAAATGCACTATAATTTATGATCATGTTATGCCTTGAAAGATGTTATTGCATTTGGTATTAATGAAAAGAGGAAAAAGAAGAAGAAGCATGAAAGTATGGATATGTGATGAAATGAATTGAACATAAAAATTTTCTTGTGTTTGAGCAAGAGAGATACCATTTCGTTCATCACATGCACGTTGACTTAAAGTCTTCTCCCAGCTGCCCACTTGTGGCATATGAGCTCCTAAGAAATGGACTCATTTAGTTCATGGTGCAAACTTCGGTTTCTCTATTTCAATCCATGGGATTCTCTCAAGCCATTATGTTTGTGCATTTCATTTTGATTTGTTGAGCATGATACACACTTGAGTATTATGTTGATGGTTAAATATACATGATATGATTTATGTGATAACATCCTTAACTATGAGTTCTTTAACCTAGAACTATAGATAATTTAATTTCTAGATTAAAATGATATATATATATATATATATATATATATATTGTGTGGCTCATTACCAATGGCTATAAACGTATTAACCACTGAGCTTAATAGCTCAACCTATTATTTTTCACTCCTCAGGTGCGGAACAAGAAGATAATTGATCCTTGCAAGCTTTGGAAAACTCCAAGATAACTACCTTTTGTGACTAAATTAGTTTGACTAAGTTTTGGTAGCTTTATAAGCATATCAAGCATAAGCATCCGTTTATATTTTTTATTATGCTATTAATGTGATCTTTGACGTGTAATTAAACCTATGTACAAACTCTACTTTGATTAAACAATGAAAGTAAGAGTTGAAGAAGTTCCCTTTGTACATGTTTAAAACTATTTTCTTTGTTGGGTTGTTAATTGTTGTTGGAAATGGAATAGTATTATGTTAGATGGCCCTGGATAGATTTAAAATCAATTTTCATGCTAGGAGTCATGCATGTAACTTTAGTGTTTGTTGGATCTGGGTTTTTGGAATATGTAAAAGCTCCTAATAGACAAAAGAAGAAAAGGGGAACACAGTTGCAGCACTATTCTAGATAGAATTAATAGCTATAAATTTTATGAATAAATTGTATTAATCTAGTAGAATTGGACAATGTTGTCTTCAGGGAAATTGTAGTTTGTCCTCTTAGCTTTCCAACGGTATATTGCATGTAATTTTTAGACTCTGGAAGAAAGCAATATAGCCTTTACACGATAATGTCACGGGAGCTAGTAAAGGCTGCAGCGCCATCCCTGATAGAAATTCTGCCCTACTTTTAATGATTAAATTATAATGATTTAGGCTGAATCATATAAAGCTGTTTTCATAAAACTTGTAGCTTATCCTATTAGCTTTCCAATGGTATAAGGTTTGTAACTTTTAGACATCAGAATAGAGAGATATGATTCTTAAAAGTTTGAGTGATACATTAGGAGTGCACGATTATGCACTGGCATGATCATGACAGAGCTCTTCACTCATACGAGTGCACGATCGTGCATTGGTAGGATCGTGACAGAACCCTTCACTCATAGGAGTGTAGGATCATATTTGTGCATGATGGTGACAGGCAGAACTTGCCAAAATCAGGATAAACATGGGCTTTTAAGTGCTTCTAGCCTTCTTCCCAATCCTCTTGTAATGTAGCTATGAAATATGTACTAAGACCCAGGCCCAACAATATGTCTTTTACTAGTTTGAGCTCCTCCTAAACTTTTCTTCATATGAAAGTCCTTGAGTATTGCTCACAAAATTTCTCAAACTCCTCATCACTTTATAAAGTTTCTGTATAAACATCCATTAGGTACACCTTGGGTTGATACAACTACTCCTCTTCGCTTTGCCGTTCCAGATGATTGATATCTCTCCATCGAGGCAATGCATCTTGCTGTAATTTTAGAGCATCCTGTTGGATTTGTTGTACACATTGCTAAAATAACTGCTGCATATTTTGTTGGAATTACTGCATGTTTTGTTGAATTTGAAGATTGCTAGCAATCACAACATTCATTAACTCTTCCAGAGATGTACCTAAGTTTTGTTGGCTCTCCACATCTTGGAAACTAGACCAAAATTGAAGATGGCCAACATTACAAATCTTTATATAGTCATCCAGAGGCATACTTGAGTGGTGATAGTAAGCTTCTGGTCCACACGAGAATTTTTGTATGTCCTGCAAATTATCGTAGAAATAATTCTGAAGGTTATCTAATCCATAACCAAAGTTAGGTTGATCAGTCCATGTCAGTTGTTTTTCACAAAAATACCAAAAAAAAATTGAAAAAATCAAGAAATAACTGAAAAGAAACTAATTAAAAACAAACATGTAGAAAATACCAATTAAAATCACAAACAAAAACTAAAACATCTTACTCCCTGACAACGATGCCAAAATTGATAGTACGTCATAACGCTAGTCAAAATAAAATATCTAGACTACTACTATAGCAGTGGTGAGTCTAAGTCGATCCCACAGAGAGTGTGTGTAAAGTTTCTGAAATGAAATTAACTGGTGTTTAGGTTTAGGTTTAGGTTTTGGGGGGGGGGGGGGTTTGGTTTTGGAAATAAGAAAAAAAAATAAAGCTAAAATAA